>LPNX010422221.1:97047-199410 GCA_001517045.1 Pseudotsuga menziesii
TAGCAGAATAGATGCATATCTGATCAGCAATGAGTTCAATCGAAGTGGAAGTGAGCCTACGCTGTACACAAAGGTAAACAAGCATGGGGAAATACTTTTTTTGTGCTTGTATGTTGATGATTTAATTTTTACTGGAAATTTGTCCATAAATGACTTTAAAACAGCAATGAAAACTGAGTTTGAAATGACAGATTTGGGCCTTATGAAATATTTTCTGGGCATTGAAGTCAAACAGTCAAAAAAAGGGATTTTTATATCTCAGTCCAAGTATGTGTTTGACGTCTTAAAAAGGTTCAGAATGTTGAACTGTAAATCAGCAGCAACACCTGTAGCAACAGGGACAAAGTTAAGCAGGAATGATGAAGGATCTGGATTTGATCCAACTCAGTTCAAGAGGCTGGTTGGCAGTTTGATGTACTTGATAGCAACTAGACCGGATATACTGTATGCTGTAAGTCTGATTTCCAGGTTCATGGAAGCCCCAAAGGCTTCACATTGGCAAGTTGGAAAAAGAATTCTGCGTTACATTGCTGGAACTACAGAATATGGTATACTGTATTCGTCAAATTCAGAATTTAAATTGATTGGTTTTACTGACAGTGATTTTGCAGGAAGTCAAGATGATAGAAATAGCACATCTGGATATGTGTTCAACCTTGGTTCAGGGGCAATTGCTTGGTCTTCAAAGAAGCAACAGATTGTTACTCTTTCTTCAGCTGAAGCTGAATATGTAGCAGCTACTTCAGCTGCTTGTCAATCTGTGTGGATGAGAAGGATACTCACAGATTTGCAGCATGCACAAAATCAGCCTACAGAAATTTTTTGTGACAACAAATCTGCAATTGCACTTTCAAAAAATCATGTTTTTCACAAAAGAAGCAAGCATATAGATACCAGATTTCATTTCATAAGAGAACTAGTAAATGGTAAACAGATTTGTCTTGAATTTTGTAAGTCCAATGAGCAGCTTGTAGATGTATTTACAAAGCCATTGGCAAAAGATGTTTTTGAGTTTCATAGACAGAATTTAGGTGTATGTAAATGTGTATAAAGTTGTATGGCGATAAAATTAAGGGGGAGTGTTGGTAATTAATTTGATCGCCAGCTCATTTCTTGAGCCTCCCCAGTCATTAAGACGTAGTTATGGCTGATAGAACAACGAGCTACCTACAGTACGCAGCTTTAACTTCTGAGGCTTGCTGGCACCTCGTGGAATGCCAAAATTTTACTGAATTTTGTAATCACGTTTCAAGTCCATTTTGAATGGATTTTCCGGTGATAAGCACATCAGATAAGATATTTCCGTCAACCGGAATGTAACTGATATAAATTTTTTGTTTAATGAAAAGTTTAGTGTGCGGGTTCATTTCTGTTTTTGTTTTACATTCTCTTGTATTATGTGTGTGTCTCTGCTCTGTAATGCTACCTCCAGGCCTCGTGCCTTCATTTTTTTTACATGTAGGATTTGAAAATCTACAAATCTATACGCTGTAAGTAGCCACAATGCAACAAAATCGTTGTAAGCGTTTCCGTTTGACATTCATCTTAAGCACTCACACTGCTTTTGGATTAGATATGTCAAGAAAATCCTTTGTATGGGGGCGTAGTTTAACATATGTCCCTTATGGTAAGGGTGGTATTTTTCACTTTAATTGTATCACCCTCTTTTAAAACCATATTTTCCATCATCTGAAAAAATAAAAGAACATAATAAGTTTAAGGGAACTGAAAAATAGTATCAAATCGTGAGACAAATAATCCTTACATCATGTTGTCACATACCCAATTTGGCATATAAATCATGCCCTCCTCAGCAATAAACTCAAGTACTCCACAGTGTGATGTACGTTGCGTTACTGGATTACGAAGTTCAAAAGGCATTGGATAATCTATGTGTAGAGATGCTGCAAATCCATTAAACAATGGTAATGAGATTTATTTCAGGACAGAAGAATGTTCTATGTACCAGCCCTGATGGAATGTACACAGAAAAACCTTAACAAAGTAGTAATATAAATGGCCACTGTACTTGGTTTCTGTAGTATTATGGTAAAATGACCAACATTGCGATATGACAATTTATGTGTAAAGAATTATTAAACATATGATCAATCCTAAACCTATTCTACAGGACTGTTCAGTGTTCTTTGATTAGGAAAATGCTAAGTACAAAGCTACTAGGATATAGAACCAACAGTAAAACATGAATATAACATTTACTCACCCAGACGATCAAGAGCTGACGAAGGCACTGGCAATTAGGATAAAGAACAATCAGATTATTTCATGGAATCCAATTTAAATGTCTACAAGAAAATTGGTAAATGCTGCAGTAAGAACTAGGGGAATATGGAAGGAATATAAAATAAGATATGATGGAAAGAGACCAAAGCCTCATCATAAGAACTATATTTTTATTGATTCTCTATGCTTCAAGTAACAATATAATGCTATTGTAATAAGAAATTCATTGCATGTTCACCAAGAAAAATATGAATTATGTTATTAACACATATCTGTTGGAAATAATAATTACTCCCTGATCCATAATCCAATCAGCGGACTTTGATCCATAATCCAATCAACCTACAAGTCTGTAGCAGGTCAGAAAGTTCCAGAGAGTCTGACAAGATAAAGAGTTCATATTTCTCGTATATAAGACAGTAGAATTTAGTTGTGAAGTTAAGTTTCTAGATAGAGAGTAATTGCAGTATTTAAATGTTAAGTCGGTTAGCCGACAGAAATCTTCTATATGAATGATGAAATTGTAAATCAAAAAGAGAGGAGAGAAGAGACACAAACAAGCAACAGAGAAAATAAGTGCGGCGAAGAAGAAGGAAAAACTCACTGAAGAGTTTTAAGCTCAAGTTCTTGTGTTTTTACCAAGTTTGTATTTATGGCTGTAAGTTTTGTTATGCCTGTCACATGAAATATAAATCCTTAAGTTTATGTTTGAATGAATGTTCTATTTAGCCGTATATCTTCTCCATATTTACCTAAGTGAATGTTGTTTATATTTACTGTGAGTGAAAGACATCAAGAATCCATGAATATTTCGCTGTGTAAAAGTTCCTATTTTTAGGCGCAGAGGTTCGACACAAATATTGTTTATTATTTTCTTACATGATATTGTAAGTGATTCGCAATATAGTTGTGTAGCAGTTAATCTTAGGTTATCGCACTAAAAAGTGTTTTTCATATTCCTAAGTCCTTAGGTTCAACACAAATATTGTTTATTATCTTCTTACATGATATTGTGAGTGATTCGCAATATAGTTGTGTAGCAGTTAATCTTAGGTCATCGCACTAAAAAGTGTTTTTCATATTCCCCTAAGTCCTTAGACTAGGAAATATAAAGTTATTGAGCAGAAGTAGTTCGCACATGAGTTGGTTGCAACCAAATTCATGTCGCATAAAAGTCGGTAAGCCAAAGTAAAAGTCCTTCGCAGGTTAAGACGGTAAGCTAAAGTAAAAGTCCTTCCCAGGTTAAGAGTAGTAAAAGTCTTTCCCAGGTTAAGAGTCCATCGCAATTACTCCTTAGCAGTAACTCTTTAGCTGGGCAGTAAATTAGGGTGCAAGAAAATTGAGTCTCAAGTTTTGAAAAAGTAAATCTGGTATCAGAGCTAAAGCTAGTTTAGGAAAGAAACCTTGTCCTAAAAGGGGAAAAGTAAATTTCTAAGGAAAGTTAAAAATTAAAAAATGGCTTCTACTTCCGGTTCAAATATGTCGAGTTTGCAAACTCCCATTTTAACGGGAAAGAATTATGAATATTGGTCTCTAACAATGAAGCCTTTGTTTAGAGGTCAAGATGTTTGGGATATTGTCCAGTAGATCAAATGGCATATAATAATCTCTCAGAAGCTAAAAAAGATATCCTGAGGGAACAAAGGAAGAAAGATGGAAAAGCTCTGTTCTACATACATCAATCCATGCATGGAAGCATACTCCCAAGAATAGCAGTATCAATTACCGCAAAGCAGGCATGGGACACATTGGGGACAACTTATCAAGGTTTGGACAAGGTAAAGACTTCAAAGCTGCAAATTCTGAGAAGAGATTTTGAATCTCTGTCCATGAAAAATTCAGAGTCAGTAGAGTCATTTTATACCTGAGTTGTTGGTTTGATAAATCAACTAAAATCTCATGGAGAAACCATAATAGACCAAAGGGTGGTTGAGAAAATTCTCAGAAGTCCTCCACCAAGATTTGAAAACTTGGTTGTAACCTTGGAAGAACACACAGACATGACAACGTTTACTAGTGATGAGTTGCAAGGTTCACTCATCAATCATGAACACAGGCTCAACAGAACTCGAACATCATTGGAAGGTGCATTCGCAGCACAGTCATCTATAAGCCGTGGAAGAGGCAAGGGGAGAAATAATTTCAGAGGCAGAGGAAGAAAGTTCTCAAGAGGAGGACCCAGCAGTAGTCTTGCAGATGTTGCTGGTAGAGGACAGAATCAGAACACAAGTTAGTCAAGTGGTCACAGGTTTGATAAATCAAATATTCAATGTCATTACTGTAAAAAAATTGGTCATTATGCATATGAATGCAAGAAGAAGCAATATGACCAAGGAAAACAAAGCTAGAATCAGTCGACAAACACCAGCATTTCGTTGAGCACAATGTTTATGGCATGCGCATCCCCAATTGAATGCAGTACCATCCAAGAAAGTCCATGTGACATATGGTATTTAGATTCAGGCTGTAGCAATCATATGACTGGTAATTTAAATTTATTTTCCAGTCTAGATAATTCAGTTCAAACTGATGTTACACTTGGAAATAATGTCCAAGTCACTATTTCGGGAAAAGGTACTGTTAGTATTTTAACCAAACAAGGGGAGCATAAGTATATGCCTTATGTTTACCATGTAGAAGGTTTGAAGCATAATTTGCTGAGTATTGAACAACTGATACAGAAAGTTTATAGAGTTTACATGGAAGATAATCGATGTGTGATTAAAGATGTACGTCCAAGCAACCAGCTGATAGCAAGAGTGCCAATGACAAGCAATTGCTTGTTTCCATTGAGGATAGTTCCAGACAATACAGAAGCTGCATTCAAGGCAGAAAGTAAAGAAGAACTCGTGTACTGCGACAAGAAAGAAAAAGGTAGCGCTGATTTTTAGGCTGCATTTCAAACAGAAGTTTAGGATGATTCCTGGCTATGGCATTTCAGATTTGGACATCTAAATTTTGGTGGACTGAAGTTGCCGCACACAAAGAATATGGTAAAAGGATTTTCATTGATTAACAAACCAGACAGAGTTTGTGAAGGCTTCATTTTTTGCAAGCATCATAGAGATACTTTTCTAGTTGGAAAGTCATACAGAGCACGCACACCACTTGAGATCGTGCACTCTGATATTTGTGGTCCAATGCATACAATGTCCGTTGGTGGATGCAAGTATTTTCTTAATTTTATTGATGACTACTCAATAAAAACATGGGTATATTTTTTAAAACATAAATATGATACATTTAGTTGTTTTCAGTTGTTCAAGGCACTCGTGGAGAACTAGAGTGGTCACCGCATCAAAATCTTAAGGATGGACAGAGGCGGTGAATATGTTTCAAATGAATTTCTAAATTTCTACAGAACTCGTGGTATACAGAAGCAATTCACTGCGCATTATACACCTCAGTAGAATGGTATCACAGAGAGAAATAATAGAACCATTATGGAGATGGAGCGTAGCATGATCGCAGCCAAGCATTTGCCAAATGAATATTGGGGTGAAGCAATCACAACTATTGTATACATTATGAATTGATGTCCGACAAAGAGCGTGAAGAACAAGATTCCTCAAGAAGCATGGACAGGTATGAATCATAGTGTTTCTCATTTAAAAGTTTTTGGTTGTGTCGCATTTGCTCATGTGCCAAATGAGCTAAGAAAGAAATTAGACGAGAAGGGACAAAAATGTATTTTTATTGGTTATTCTGAAGACACAAAAGCATACAAGTTGTATGACCCTATCGCAAGGAAATTAATAATTAGTCGCAACGTTCAATTTGTTGAGAATGAATCATGGGATGGAACCGTCGAGAAGAATGTCAAGATTGTGTCGCATGTCGAGCATGAAGACATGACAGAAGAAGTGGTTCAAACACCACAAGTAAATCAACTGGTCGCAGCACCGTCGACTCCCATGACACCACGACATGGTTCAGCACAAGGAATATCAACACAAATCAAAGCTCAAGCTACACCGACAAGCACACCAAGAGGACAATGGACTCCATCAAGCAGTTCGACATCAACAGATCCAGTGAAGATAAGAAGTCTGCGTGAGATATATGAATCTGGTACAACAAATTCCTTCTCTATCTTTACATTATTTTCTCAAATAGATGATCCACTAACATTTGAGGAAGCTATTGAAGAAGAGGTATGCGCACAAGCCATGGATTAAGAAATAGAATGCATTGAGAAAAACCAGACATGGGAACTGGTTGATGTACCCAAAGATAAAGATGTAGTCAGCGTCAAATAGATTTATAAGACCAAGAAAGATGCTGATGGAAATGTGCAGAAGCACAAGGCAAGAATGGTAGTAAGAGGGTTCACAAAACAACCCGGCATAGATTTCAATGAAACGATTGCGCCAGTTGCACGCATGGATACAATTAGAACTGTTTTGGCTATCACTGCACAAAACAAATGGCATGCTTATCAAATGGATGTTAAGTCAGCATTTCTCAATGGTTATTTGGATGAAGAAGTATATGTAGAACAACCACAAGGCTATGAAGTTCCAGGACAAGAACACAAAGTGTACAGACTTAAGAAGGCGCTCTATGGTTTAAAGCAAGCTCCAAGAGCTTGGTACAATCGCATTGATTCCTATCTCATTGAGAATGGATTTCACAGAAGTGCAAGTGAGCCAACGTTGTACACCAAAGTGAATGAGAAAGGTAACATGTTAATTATTTTCTTGTATGTGGATGATTTAATATTTACTGGTGATTTTGGCATAAAAGAATTTAGAACAATCATGGAAAGTGAATTTGAAATGACTGATTTGGGACTCATGAAGTTCTTTCTGGGCGTTGAAGTCCAACAATCTGAAAGTGGTATTTTCATATCACAGTCTAAGTATGCAATCATAGTTTTTAAAATATTTAATATGTCAAATTGCACTGCAGCCCCAACACCAGTAATAACAGGTTTAAAATTGAGTAAAGATGATAATGGATCAACTATAGATCCTACGCTATTTAAAAGGCTTGTTGGCAAACTTATGTATTTAAAAACAACAAGATCAGACATCATGTATGGAGTATGTTTGATCTCAAGATTCATGGAGTCACCAAAAGACTCACATTGGCAAGTAAGTAAAAGAATTCTAAGGTATGTAAGTGGTACAAAAGATCTTGGAATAATGTATTCAGCTTCAGAAAATTTTAAACTCGTTGGATATACTCACAGTGACAATGGAAGCAGCACAGATGATAGGAAAAGCACATCTGGGTATACATTTCATTTCGCTACAGGTGTTGTTTCGTGGGCTTCAAAGAAACAGCCCATAATAAATTTATCTTCAGCAGAAGCAGAGTATGTCGCAGCCATAGGCACTGCATATCAAGCTATTTGGATGAGAGGAATGTTAAAATACATGTCGTAGAACCAACAAGAACCAACAAGCATTTTCTGTGACAACAATTCAGCCATTGCCTTGTCAAAGAATCATGTGTTTCACAAGAAAACTAAACACATTGACACAAGGTATCATTTCATAAGAGATTTGGTGAACAACAAAGAAATTTGTTTAGAATTTTGTAGGTCTGAACATCAACTTGCTGACACTTTACAAAACCATTGGCAAATGATAGATTCCAGTATCTTCGAAGTTATTTGGGAATGACAAGTTCTGTACAGTGAATTATGTCATGAGCAGAGCATGATTTGTGCTCTGAAAACATTTTGTAATATTTTTTTAAATTACGACCTGCTCATAATTAATGGGGGGTGTTGGAAATATTAATTACTCATTGATCCATAATCCAATCAGTCGACTTTGTCAGAGTCTGTAGCAGGTCAGAAAGTGACAAATAGTCTGACAAGATAAACAGTTCATATTTCTCGCATATAAGATAGTAGAATTTAGTTGTTGAAGTTAAGTTTCTAGATAGAGAGTAATTGCAGTCTTTAAATGTTAAGTCAGTTAGTTGGCAGAAATATTCTATATGAAGGATGAAATTGTAAATCAAAAAGAGAGGAGAGATGAGACACAGACAAGCAACAGAGAAGAGAAGTGCGGCAAAGAAGAAGAAGGAAAAACTCAGTGAAGAGTTTGAAGCTCAAGCTTATGTGTTTTTACCAAGTTTGTATTTATGGCTATAAGTTTTGTTATGTCGTCACATGAAATATAAATCCTTAAGTTTATGTTTGAATGAATGTTCTATTTAGCAGCATATCTTCTCCATATTTACCTAAGTGAATGGTGTTTACATTTACTGTGAGTGAAAGACATCAAGAATCCATGAATATTTCACTGTGTAAAAGTTCCTATTTTTACGCACAGAGGTTCGACAGAAATCTTGTTTATTATTTTCTTACATGATATTGTGAGTGATTCGCAATATAGTTGTGTCCCAGTTAATCCTAGGTTATCGCAGTAAAAAGTGTTTTTCATATTCCTAAGTCCTTAGACTAGGAAATATAAAGTTATTGGGCGGAAGTGAAAACTTGTTCGCACATGAGTTGGTCGCAACCAAATTCATGTCTCAGTAAAATCCAGTCGAATCCAAAGTAAAATTCCTTTGCAGGTTAAGAGTCTATTGCATTTATTCCTTTGCATTAATTAACTATGCCGCAGCACAGTAACTCTGCATAGTAATTTCTTCGTGCAGTAAATTTCACCGCAAGAAAATTGAGTCGTAAGTTTTGAAAAAGTAAAAAAGGGGAAAACAAAATGGTTGTGTTGCGCGGTAACTCAAGTTAATTACCACAGCTGCAGTTTTTCTCCCGAGAATATCTGTTGCATATTATCTAATGCTTAAATAGTACATAAATACTAACTTTGATCCTAAGTTGCAGAAAAATCCAGAATAGAGGCTGTAACATGTGTGTTTCACTATGGAAACAGTGAAGTGTGGTACGACATGGAAAGGACTTGAGGGAAGTGTGTTACGGCATGGTACGACATTCAAATTTATGTACACGGACTTCACTGACAAAATAACCCCTCAAACAAGCAAGTGTGACACATTGAAATTCGTTGTAATAATAATAATAATAATAATTTATTTAAGGTTATTCCAAAGGAGACACCAATTTAGAGTATGAGACCCCTTGTTTGTGGATCAAAGGACCCTTTATATCAACAAAAAATATTGTATATGCAAAAACAATTTGAAACATACAGAAAGAACTCAAAGAGAAAAGTCTCAGAAAAAGAATTAGTAGGTTAAAAAAAGAATTAGTATGTTATAAAAGAGATCTAGATGCTAAAACGGGTAGTTCAAATATAAGAAGCTGATAGCTACAGTCATTTCAAATACACCTTGCACATGGGAAATAAATCTCAAAGAGATAGACTTAGTTGACAACTTGACACTAATCAAAAGGAGTTCCAATGGGAGGAATGAAATACATTATATAAGAGATGCAGTTTCAATCTCTTAATAAGTTCTCTCCTTTTCTTTGTGGAAACACTCTAGTTGATAATGGAAATTTGGATGGAAATTTGGCTACCTCTATAATTCAGCCAAATAATAAAACCTGATTTACTATCATATATTCAATCTGTTATATGAATTAATAATAAAAATAATACCTTATCAATAAATGAAGCAGAATAACATCTATAAGTCTACTCGAATGATGAAGAACGATATCCATAACCCCAAAAAAATTGCAATCATTTCGAAATATTATCAGATCTAATTGAGCACATTGTTTGAGACCCAATTTTGATTTTCCTAAACTTGAAGAAAAAAAGAGATCAGATTTTCTTGAAAAAAAAATAAGAGATAAGATAACTAAATTCCCATAAAAATGCCATTATTTGAAATAGCACGTGAATGGATTAAAATGCATACCAATACCGAAGAACATAATTTGTTGAGTATTGAACAACTGATACAGAAAGGTTATAGAGTTTACATGGAAGATAATCACTGTGTGATTAAAGATGTACGTCCAAGCAACCAGCTGATAGCAAGAGTGCCAATGACAAGCAATTGCTTGTTTCCATTGAGGATAGTTCCAGACAATACAGAAGCTGCATTCAAGGCAGAAAGTAAAGAAGAACTTGTGTACTGCGACAAGAAAGAAAAAGGTAACGCTGATTTTTAGGCTTCATGTCAAACAGAAGTTCAGGATGATTCCTGGCTATGGAATTTCAGATTTGGACATCTAAATTTTGGTGGACTGAAGTTTCCGCACACAAAGAATATGGTAAAAGTATTTTCATTGATTAAAAAACCAGACAGAGTTTGTGAAGGATTCATTTTTGGCAAGCATCATAGAGATAATTTTCTAGTTGGAAAGTCATACAGAGCGCGCACACCACTTGAGATCGTGCACTCTGATATTTGTGGTCCAATGCATACAATGTCCATTGGTGGATGCAAGTATTTTCTTACTTTTATTGATGACTACCCAAGAAAAACATGGGTATATTTTTTGAAACATAAATATGATACATTTAGTTGTTTTCAGTAGTTCAAGGCACTCGTGGAGAACTAGAGTGGTCACCGCATCAAAATCTTAAGGATGGACAGAGGCGGTGAATATGTTTCAAATGAATTTCTAAATTTCTACAGAACTCATGGCATACAGAAGCAATTTACTGCACGTATACACCTCAGTAGAATGGTATCACAGAGAGAAATAATAGAACCATTATGGAGATGGCACGCAGCATGATCGCAGCCAAGCATTTACCAAATGAATATTGGGGTGAAGCAATCACAACTGTTGTATACATTATGAATTGATGTCCGACAAAGAGCGTGAAGAACAAGATTCCTCAAGAAGCATGGACAGGTATGAATCATAGTGTTTCTCATTTAAAAGTTTTTGGTTGTGTTGCATATGCTCATGTGCCAGATGAGCTAAGAAAGAAATTAGATGAGAAGGGACAAAAATGTATTTTTATTGGTTATTCTGAAGACACAAAAGCATACAAGTTGTATGACCCTATCGCAAGGAAATTAATCATTAGTCGCAACGTTCAATTTGTTGAGAATGAATCATGGGATGGAACCGTCGAGAAGAATGTCAAGATTGTGTCGCATGTCGAGCATGAAGACATGACGAAAGAAGTGGTTCAAACACCACAAGTAAATCAACTGGTCGCAGCACCGTCGACTCCCATGACACTAGGACATGGTTCAGCACAAGGAATATCAACACAAATCGAATCTCAAGCTACACCGACAAGCACACTAAGAGGACAACGGACTCCATCAAGCAGTTCGACATCAACAGATCCAGTGAAGATAAGAAGTCTGCGTGAGATATATGAATCTGGTACACCAAATTCCTTCTCTATCTTTGCATTATTTTCTCAAATAGATGATCCACTAACATTTGAGGAAGCTATTGAAGAAGAGGTATGCGCACAAGCCATGGATGAAGAAATAAAATGCATTGAGAAAAACCAGACATGGGAACTGGTTGATGTACCCAAAGATAAAGATGTAGTTAGTGTCAAATGGATTTATAAGACAAAGCAAGATGCTAATGGAAATGTGTAGAAGCACAAGGCAAGAATGGTAGTAAGAGGGTTCACAAAACAACACGGCATAGATTTCAATGAAACGATTGCGCCAGTTGCACGCATGGATACAATTAGAACTGTTTTGGCTATCACTACACAAAACAAATGGCATGTTTATCAAATGGATGTTAAGTCAGCATTTCTCAATGGTTATTTGGATGAAGAAGTATATGTAGAACAACCACAAGGCTATGAAGTTCCAGGACAAGAACACAAAGTGTACAGACTTAAGAAGGTGCTCTATGGTTTAAAGCAAGCTCCAAGAGCTTGGTACAATCGCATTGATTCCTATCTCATTGAGAATGGATTTCATAGAAGTGCAAGTGAGCCAACGTTGTACACCAAAGTGAATGAGAAAGGTAACATGTTAATTATTTTCCTGTATGTGGGTGATTTAATATTTACTGGTGATTTTGGCATAAAAGAATTTAGAACAATCATGGAAAGTGAATTTGAAATGACTGATTTGGGGCTCATGAAGTTCTTTCTGGGAATTGAAGTCCAGCAATCTGAAAGTGGTATTTTCATATCACAGTCTAAGTATGCAAGCATAGTTTTTAAAAGATTTAATATGTCAAATTGCACTGCAGCCCCAACACCAGTAATAACAGGTTTAAAATTGAGTAAAGATGATAATGGATCAACTATAGACCCTACGCTATTTAAAAGGCTTGTTGGCAGCCTTATGTATTTAACAACAACAAGATCAGACATCATGTATGGAGTATGTCTGGTCTCAAGATTCATGGAGTCACCAAAAGACTCACATTGGCAAGTATGTAAAAGAATTCTAAGGTATGGAAGTGGTACAAAATATCTTGGAATAATGTATTCGGCTTCAGAAAATTTTAAAATCATTGGATATACTCACAGTGACAATGGAAGCAGCACAGATGATAGGAAAAGCACATCTGGGTATACATTTCATTTCGCTACAGGTGTTGTTTCGTGGGCTTCGAAGAAACAACCCATAATAACTTTATCTTCAGCAGAAGCAGAGTATGTCGTAGCCATAGGCACTACATGTCAAGCTGTTTGGATGAGAGGAATGTTAAAATACCTGTCGTAGAACCAATGAGAAACAACAAGCATTTTCTGTGACAACAATTCAGCCATTGCCTTGTCAAAGAATCATGTGTTTCACAAGAAAACTAAACACATTGACACAAGGTATCATTTCATAAGAGAGTTGGTGAACAACAAAGAAATTTGTTTAGAATTTTGTAGGTCTGAAGATCAACTTGCTGACACTTTACAAAACCATTAGCAAAGGATAGATTCCAGTATCTTCGAAGTTATTTGGGAATGACAAGTTCTGTACAGTGAACTCTGTCATGAGCAGAGCATGATTTGTGCTCTGAAAACATTTTGTAATATTTTTTTAAATTACGATCTGCTCATAATTAAGGGGGGGTGTTGGAAATATTAATTACTCATTGATCCATAATCCAATCAGTCGACTTTGTCAGAGTCTGTAGCAGGTCAGAAAGTTCCAAAGAGTCTGATAAGATAAAGAGTTCATATTTCTCGTATATAAGATAATAGAATTTAGTTGCTGAAGTTAAGTTTCTAGATAGAGAGTAATTGCAGTCTTTAAATGTTAAGTCAGTTAGTCGGCATAAATATTATATATGAAGGATGAAATTGTAAATCAAAAAGAGAGGAGAGATGAGACAGACAAGCAACAGAGAAGAGAAGTGCGGCAAAGAAGAAGAAGGAAAAACTCAGTGAAGAGTTTGAAGCTCAAGCTTATGTGTTTTTACCAAGTTTGTATTTATGGCTATAAGTTTTGTTATGTCGTCACATGAAATATAAATCCTTAAGTTTATGTTTGAATGAACGTTCTATTTAGCAGCATATCTTCTCCATATTTACCTAAGTGAATGGTGTTTATATTTACTGTGAGTGAAAGACATCAAGAATCCATGAATATTTCACTGTGTAAAAGTTCCTAGTTTTACACACAGAGGTTCGACAGAAATCTTGTTTGTTATTTTCTTACATGATATTGTGAGTTATTCGCAATATAGTTGTGTCGTAGTTAATCCTAGGTTATCGTAGTAAAAAGTGTTTTTCATATATCTAAGTCCTTAGACTAGGAAATATAAAGTTATTGGGCGGAAGTGAAAACTTGTTCACACATGAGTTGGTCGCAACCAAATTCATGTTGCAATAAAAGCCAGTCGAATCCAAAGTAAAAGTCCTTCGTAGGTTAAGAGTCTATTGCAGTTATTCCTTTGCATTAACTATGCCGCAGCACAGTAACTCTGCTCAGTAATTTCTTCGTGCAATAAATTTCGCCGCAAGAAAATTGAGTCGTAAGTTTTGAAAAAGTAAAAAAGGGGAAAACAAAAAGGTTGTGTTGTGCGCAGTAACTCAAGTTAATTGCAGCAGCCGCCATTTTTCTCTCGAGAATATCTATTGCATATTATCTAATGCTTAAACAATACATAAATACTAACTTTGATCCTAAGTTGCAAAAAAATCCAAAATAGAGGTCGTAACATGTGTGTTTCAGTATGGAAACAGTGAAGTGTGGTAAGACATGGAAAGGACTTGAGGAAAGTGTGTTAGGGCATGGTACGACATGCAAATTTATGTACACAGACTTCACTGACAAAATAACCCCTCAAACAAGTAAGTGTGACACTTTGAAATTCATTGTAATAATAATAATAATAATAATTTATTTAAGGTTATTCCAAAGGAGACACCAATTTAGAGTATGAGACCCCTTGTTTGTGGATCAAAGGACCCTTTATATCAACAAAAAAGATTGTATATGCAAAAAGAATTTGAAACTTGCAGAAAGAACTCAAAGAGAAAAGTTTCAGTTGACAGTATTCAAAAAAAGAATTAGTAGGTTAAAAAAAGAAGTAGTATGTTATAAAAGAGATCCAGATGCTAAAACAGGTAGTTCGGATATAAGAAGTTGATAGATACAATCATTTCAAATACACCTTGCACATGGGAAATAAATCTCAAAGAGATAGACTTATTTGACAACTTGGCAGTAATCAAAAGGAGTTCCAACGGGAGGAATGAAATACATTATATAAGAGATGCAGTTTCAATCTCTTAATAAGATCTCTCCTTTTCTTTGTGGAAACACTCTAGTTGATAATGGAAATTTGGCTACCTCTATAATCCAGCCAAATAATAAAACCTGATTTACTATCATATATTCAATCTGTGATATGAATTAATAATAAAAATAATACCTTATCAATAAATGAAGCCGAATAACATCTATAAGTCTGTTCGAATGATGAAGAACGATATCCATAACCCCAAAAAAATTGCAATCATTTCCAAATATTATCAGATCTAATTGAGCACATTGTTTGAGACCCAATTTTGATTTTCCTAAACTTGAAGAAAAAAAGAGATCAGATTTTCTTGAAAAAAAAAACAAGAGATAAGATAACTAAATTCCCATAAAAATGTCATTCTTTGAAATAGCGCATGAATGGATTAAAATGCATACTATTGTGAATACAGTTGAATTGTTCAGTCAGTCTGGGGTGAGTACCTCAAAGAATTGAGCAATTAAATGGAGCGAGGAACAGAGACCTCAATGTGAAAGTGTTAAAAACGCCTGAACAATGAAATTCGCATCTGACTTGCAAAGGAATCATAATACTAGAAGAACAAAATTCGCACTTCCGGCCAAGTTCATCACCACGTGGGAGCCCGATTGTGTTGGTACAGAAGAAGGATGGGACTTGGAGACTCTATATTGACTATCGGGCACTGAAAAAGATCACTGTCCAGAATAGGTACTCAATCCCATGGGTTGATGACCTCTGGACCAGCTTAAAGGGGTGAAATATTTTAGCAAGATCGACTTAAAGTCCGGGTATCACCAGGTACCGATTGAACTGACCGATGTGTGGAAGACTGCCTTCAAAGCCAAGGAGGGCATTTTCGAATGGTTGGTCATGCTTTTCAGGCTGACGAATGCTCTTGCAACCTTCATGAGACTGATGGATGAAATCTTGCGCCCATTCACCAACTCATTTGTAGCAGTGTACTTGGATGACATCCTGATATTCAACTAGACTTGGGAAGAGCACCTCCACCACATCCGACAGGTCCTCCAAACTCTGCGACAACACAAGTTGTGTGCCAATTTGGACAAGTGCGCTTTTGACATGACCCAGGTTCAGTATCTGGGATACATTATTGATGAGTATGGGGTACATGTGGATCCAACCAAGATCTAATTCATTCAGGATTGGCTAGCCACAACTACTCTAACAGAGTTTCGCAGCTTTCTGGGTCTTGCTAATTTCTACCGTAGGTTCGTGTTGGGATTCTCTCATATCACTTGGCCCTTGAGTCAAGTCACCAAGGGAGGAGCAAAAGCAAAATTCTTTTGGTCAGAAACTCAACAGAAGGTGTTTAAAGAATTGAAACATCGCCTCTGTTGTGCCCCAGTGCTCAGATTACCAGACTTGCAACAACCATTTGAGATTGAGACAGGCGCCTCTAACTATGCTATTGGGGCAGTCCTTACTCAACAAGGGCATCCAGTGGCATATCACAGTGAGACACTGTCCGACACAATCCACAAATATCCCACTTATGACAAAGAGATGTATTCCATTGTATAGGCTTGCCGATAATGGAAGCATTACATTTTGGGGAAGGAAACGATCATCCACACAGACCATCGACCCCTGCAGTTCATACAAACAAAAGGGAAGTTACAGAATGATCACCATCAGAAGTGGTCCACATATCTATAATAGTTTCATTTGAATATCAAGTACAAGAAGGGAAGCACCAATAATGTTGCAGACTGCCTCAGCCGACCACCGATTGTGGCGATAACCACCGTGCTCAACTCTTGTGGATATGAGACCTCTGATTGGCCGATTCTCTACAAGAGCGATATAGAATTCAGCCACACATACATGACGCTCTTGGAGGGAAACAAAGTTCCAAATTTTCACCTCCACGATGCACTACTATGTCATATGGGACACCTTTGTGTTCCTTCAAGTGAGCATGCCAAGATGAATTGGGAAGCACACTACAGTTGGGTCACTGGGAATTTTGGGGTCAAGAAAATAGTGGCAGTACTACAGAAGTATTTCTATTGGCCGAACCTTCGACAGGACATCGGGAAGTACATCTGATCCTGCACTTCCTTCGCCATTGCCAAACCGTCCATCAAGAAGCAAGTCCTCTATACTCCGTTGCCTACCCATAGTCGACCTTGGGAATCCATCTCCATGGATTGCATGTTGGGCCTTCCTTCTACTAAGCACGACAATGACTGTGTGTTCATGGTCATCAACAGATTCTCAAAGATAGCCATAATGGCGGCCTGCAAGAAGAATATCACAACAAAATCCACTGCTAAACTCTTCTTTGAACGAGTGTGGGTACACTTTGGGATCCCACAGTCTATAATCTCAGATCGAGACAGCAGGTTCCTTAGTACATTCTGGTCTAGCCTATGGTCAATGCTAGACACCAAGCTCACAAATTCCACAGCTTTCCATCCCCAGACTGATGGCCAGATAGAGGTCGTCAACCAGATGATCATACACACTTTGCACATGTACAACTCACACACATGGGATGAGAGCCTCACCTATGTACAAAATAGCTATAATCGGGCCCTCCACAGCTCCACCGACCACAGCCCCTTTCAGGTGGGCTTGGGATTCCAGCCACTATGCCCCATTGACGTAGCCATGCCATTTGCAGCTACTCAGGCTAATTTAGCTCATGTCCAGTCTAAAGTTTCTAAGGTGAACAACTTCATTGAGCGCATTCAACACATTCGCCAACAGGTTCATGAAATATTGGACAAATCCAATGCTAAGTACAAGCAGCGGCATGATCCGCATCGGGTGCAACACAACTTCCAAGTGGGTGACAAAGTGTGGTTACATTTGCAGAAGGAGTGCTTCGTTGGACCCCACCGCAAGCTTTGCCCACTCCGATATGGGCCATACACCATCACCAAGGCTATCGAGGACAATGCTTTCGAGCTTAGTATTCTACCATTCCTTGGACTGCACCCAGTGTTCAATGTGAACCTCCTTCGGCCCTACTTTCCACCTCTATTGGACACATCAGACGTGGCAGAACAACTCACACCAATAGAGTTAAACCTCAACTGCATGGAACAAGCTAAAACTGATGGGATTATGGACACACAAATCAAGAACACCCACCAGCAGAAGATCTGGCTACATTGAGTTGTCAAAGCAGGCCAACTCCTTCACCAGGGAAAGTGGCTCACCAGAGACCAAGTTTAGTAGAAGTTTCCTCATCTCATGGAGGAACTCAACACAATGGGGACCATTGCTTCCTAAGGGGGGAGGAATGATCCAGGAGGAGATTGGTGGCCACCCATCTATTCCACTTGGACCCCCACCATTTTTTCTTTCAGTTTTCCAGTTTCCTTAATTGTAGCACAATTTACTATTTTTGGCAGTTTTCGAGTCCTAAACTTTCGGAGCCATTTTGAAGCCCTAAACAACGTTTTTTTGACATCAAATGGTTAGGAAAATATGAGTCAATTTTGGAAACAAACTCATATTTGTCGTTTATGGATGTAGTCCTTGAAGATATCTTTCTAACGGTGTATCATGCGCGTCAAACGGAGGTAGTATGCCAAAGTTATGACCCCAAGAAATTGATGTACCAAGTTACCCAATGGGGCCCACATTCTGGCGTTTCACCTCCCAGGGTTAGATTTTTGGATGTGTAGGGTTTCCATTGTTTCTCAATAATATATAGGCCTTCGAGCCTCATTGTAACACAGAGTTCAGAGGCATGTAGCCACCACATCTCTTCTCAGAGATAAGCTACCAGCACTCTAGCTAGTTTATTTCCATTCTGTATGTAAACAAGTTTCAGTTCTTTGATTAATGAAATGAAGTGTTATTTTTGCTGCATATTTGTTTCTACGGTTATTTGTGTATTCTGTTGCATTGTTGCATAAATCTGGATCATGTGTCTTATTTCCAATTCCATAGGACTGGCCTAATTTGGATTCTCCAGTAGAAATTTATTGCAAATGTACCAACACTTCTTATTTTATGTCCTTTCAAGAGAGAAAACTTGTGCCATATGCCACGTGTCCAACATTTTGTTTCTAAAGCTGAAAATCCTACCAAAGATACCCTAGTCTATATTATTTTGGATTCAACTAGTCTCACTCAATTTAGATCTCGAATGACTCAAATATGACATTTTTCCCTAGAACACCTATTTTAGACTAGGCTTTGGACTAGTAAAAACCCCTAGATTCCTCCACAAATATCTCTGAAATTGTAATGGATTGGGATCCGAATTTCAATATGGAGATAACTTGAACTATTTTACAAGTGAGTTTTTTTCAATAAGTTCCAAGACGACAAATTTTGCAAAAGTGAGTCTCGAGGAAAGAGCTCTGATATCAAATGTTATGCAACAAAGTCCCAGAAATAGCATAAAATTAGCAGAAATAGACAAAAAGAGAGTAATCCATGACCTGATAAAGAATAATAGAGCTGAATAGAAATCCTTTTTGAGGGAGGAACCTCCTTACTCAATGTATTGTGTAACCGAGAGAAGACAATATACAATGCTTCCCCAAATGAAATTGTATCCTTCCTATTTATAGGAGACAAAGGTGTACAATAACAACTAATAGACCCACTAATATACCAAAGCATACATCAATAACATGTGATACACCACCATATAGGGGGTAAAGTGCCACACTATAGGGGGGATCATGCCCAACGTTTAGGGCCGAACAACATGTTATCCCACTTTTAGGTACATTTCTAACCATTGGGTGACAACAATGAACACTTCAACGCTACTCAATATGAATATGAAGTTGGTGAATATGTCACAATACCTATTCAATTTGTGCATGAAACATGTACAAGTTTGGAAAAGGAAGACCACAAAGGCATTGTTGATCCTCAAGTGGTCAAAGGTTGTTAAGCATTGCAAATACATGAAGATCAGTTGACATTACCAAGCCAGGTGGAGCAACCAGAATGGTTGGTGGAAGCTATGATGAATATGAAAAAACATATTGTAACTAACACCAATGAAGAATGCATTAATATTCCTTGATAGCACCTTGATAGCCAACAATATATACTAGTGAAGTTATCCATTTGTTTGTGGATGTTGGGGGTTTAGAAGAAGGTGATGTAGGCATTGAAGAACCAGATGCAGTAGACAATGTAGATGTAACAAAACTCCCAGATGATACTCATACCCCACCCAATGATTTAACACTCAATTCATTCATAAGGTTTTCAATAGAGAGAGTGCTAGAAAAAACAATGAGAGGACCATCATATGTTCTTTGCTTGAGTAGGAGTTAACAATTACTCACTTTGGATGACCGCATAAAACTATTGGGTGAGGCATAACAAAATAAAAAGGAGATGCAAGAACAAAGGGAACATAAGAAGAAAATTTCAAATGAGAGGAAGGATGCAAAGATTGTTTAGGTCGAGTCACCAAAGATTACAAGGCTTCAAAGAGAGAAAGAGAAGAAAGAAAAATAGCGCAGTAAACAACTAGTCAACTATGAAAAAACACTAAGAAAGGTACAAGAGGACCAGAACAGGATGGAGGAGCATATAGTGTCCAACCGAATCAATCCAATACAAATAATACACATTTATTACAAGACCTTATAAACATACATATACCCCAATATATTTCGAGTGTTCCTTCCCCACAATTCATTGATGATACCGGGAGGCCCAATACCACATATGCTTTTCAAACTCCTCCAGTTAATATATGGACAATGGGTTCCAGACATAACTTTTCATTTTCAATCCCTCAATGTTGTAAGGACCAAACTAGTCTCAGGAAAATGCAAGAATCTCATCGCGTTGGGATCATGCAAGTGCAAGCAATCCAACCCATATGGATCATGAAAATGTCGACATTTCTACATACTTGGCCAACACAAATGTGGGGAACCCATCCATATTGGGCAATGAAAATAGTCTTCCTACAAAGAAGTGAATCTATTTGATGCTTATGTCAAACCACTTCTAAGTGTATTTTGTTTACTAGGCAATGCTTTGTTAAATTTGCAATGTTTTTTTGCAATCAAAACCATACCATAAGGGACTTGGAACCTACATAACCCATACCTTAGTATTAACTTAATAACAAGGACAATTTTATTGATACCCTGAATTTGTTATAAAATAGGTAGTGCAAGACACACTACACATTAATTATGATTATGAACTCGGTAGGATAGACTGCATAGAGGTCAAGCCTAATTTGTTTTCAGGAATATAAGAAGGTATTTTTTTTGTTATCTAAGAATCAAATAGGTAATTGAACTTGTTTTCAATTCTGGATTCAAATTTTCCAATGAATTTTACAATCAATAACTTGTTAGAGAGAGAGAGAGGAGGCATTAGAGGTGGGAGAGTAATGGAGGGGGTGAGAGAGAGAGAGAGAGAGAGAGAGAGAGAGAGAGAGAGGGGAGGTGTTAGAGGTGGGAGAGTAATGGAGGGGGTGAGAGAGAGAGAGAGAGAGAGAGAGAGAGAGAGAGAGAGGGGAGGTGTTAGAGGTGGGAGAGTAATGGAGGGGGTTGGTAAGGGTTATATAGAGAAGGGTCAAGAGTAGGTGTGTGTGTGTGTGAGTGAGACACAAAGAGAGAGGGGGGGTGTTAAAGGGGGAGATATTAATGGGTGATAAGGGGTTAGAGGTAGAGACAGAGGGTGGTGTTAAGGGATTGGAGGTAGAGATAGAGGGGGTTGTTAAGAGATTAAGGCTAATTGGAGCAGGGGAGGCATATAGTGAGAGAAGGGATTAGCAAGGGTTATGGAAAAGAGGAGAGAGAGAGGGGGGGATAAGGGTTTGGGGAGGAGTAGGGTGATTAGAGAGAAAGGGGGTATAGGTGAGGAGTGTGGGTGTTGGGGTTAGAAGAGGCCTGTTTTGTGCAATAAAACATGCTTTAGAAAACACGTACTCATTTTGGTTCTCTAAAACACATACGCGATTTCGTTAACCAAAATGCATATGCGTTTCAGAGAACCATAATGCGTACGTGTTTTGTTCTCCTATCCTATGTGGAATCCCACTTTGCCACCTTGGGCTTTCCAATTCATATGTTTAATACACATGTATGTGTTGTTGAATTCTACAACAAGAACTTATTTTGTAAAACATGCATTGCGTCTAAAAAGTCCCTCAACTTTGTTCACTCTCCCTTTACCAAAAAATTACGTATGTAGAACGCAACATTATTGTTAGTGTGTGTCTATTTTTATTTACATTTTCATCATGGTTAGTTCTCTTGTCATCTAATGATGGGTACATTGGTCTTTTGCAAGGGATCCCATCAAGTTACATGTACACAACCACCACCTAAGGTTAATGGTCATTTACACCTTCTCCTCTAAGTATCTAGGTTCTAGATTTCTTCTTGTTCATTCTTCTTTTGATTTTGTTTACTCTATCGGATTTTTACTACATTGATTACTAGATAAAAAAGTACATACAAAAATATTTGTCCCCATGGGGACCACCTATTCTATTCCTCAAAAAGAAGAATCGTACTTTCCTATTATGAATTAATTAGACATCTGATCAAAATGATAATTAAGCCTTATTTGATCAAGTTATAGGGGCAAAAATGTTCTCAAGAAAACATAAGATCCAAATATCATCAAGTTTTATACCCAAAACAACATTTGGGACAATATATGACCATTATGAGTTTAGTTTACCACCCACAACACAAATAAATCTCTTTGTCACTCAACCATATACTAGATATCCATTAATTAAATAAAAGTAAATTGTAGCTCATGGAGAGACTCCTAATTCTCAATATATCTTGAAAAGTTAATATCAACCATTTAAAATACATCATTTCAACCTTATACAAATTTTAATCTTATATATTTTACCAAAAAGTGCATAAAGTTAGATTCACAGATGATACATACAAAGCAATTGCTAACCATTCCTTTATAATTTGTTTATCAACACAATACAATACAGTGGCCACACACTAACATTGTTTGTACATATACAAAGTGTTTCTTCACAAGCATATGTTTAATCTTCTATTTTGAAACATAGATACATGCCTTGAGGTTTATACATGCTTATCAATATAAACATTGCCCTTTGACGAGAATTCAAAAGATATATTATTTTTGGCACTTTTCAAATTGTTGAAAGTTTTAGTTTGCAAGTCTTCAATCGAGGTCTTGGTCTAAAGTAAATGAAAGCATTCTAAAACCCCTCCTAGGCTGCAAAAACATGTAATATATTTCTATTGACACTCAATATTTATGGAATTTAATAACAAAATGCATTATTGGCAAGAGAAAGTAGAAAAAAGAACCCTCAATAGCCTTAGCAACAAAATGCATTATTGGAAAGAGAAACTAGAAAAAAGTATTGGTTAAAATGTTTAAATTTCTTCTTTTAAAAAATTCAAATCATTCTAAACTTCTTCTATATTACCAAAAATGCAAAATATTTCTATATATTCTAAACTTCTTCTATATTACCAAAAATGCAAAATATTTCTATTTACAATATTTATAGGCGTTAGTAACAAAATGCCATAAGCCATGTTAGCCATGCAAAATATTTCTATTAACAATATTTATAGGCCTTAATAACAAAATGCCATATTGACCACTATAAAATGTTTATAGTGACAAGATTTACATAACCTAAAAAACAATTGTGCAAACATAGCACCAAGAGAACATAACATTGAAATAATGATACAGAACTCCAAGATATGGACACAATCTCGCTCCAAGATATGGAAACAATCTCGCAGATTACCATAGCACATAAAAAATTGCTTGTCAGTCCCTTAAGGAATATTTTTTGCCGGTAAATGCCTGGAACTTAGGTTCTTCCTTTGGTACCTCCTGTTTGTCCTCCTTCGCAGTTTCCTATATATTAAATCCACCAGGTTAGAATAACCTTTGATAGAAAATTAAAGAGAGTAAACTCTCTTACTGTAAGCTGAAAGAATCTAAACTCACCTTAAAAGCAGCAGAAGCATCCGCTGGAATATTACCAGTGCCTGAGCCAAATACAAGCTTCCCCGATCGACGGCCCTGTGAAGCACCGGAAGAAGAACTGGGCCCGAATGCTTTGTTGTTTGTAAGATGTGATGTTTTCTCTGAACTTCCAGATGATGTCGATGGTTTCCCATCCAGACGCCTTCCAACTCCAGTAAAGGGACTAAATTTCGGTTCTGCGTCATCTTTTGATTCCTCTGAATTTGGTGAAACACTAATGTTAGTTCAGTAAATTAAGAAATAATCGTAATTCGGTAAAGAATTTGTCTGCGTAATAAACTATTGTAGAGGTCTAGCCTTTACTGATTCCAAGAATACTAAAAGTCTCAAAATAATGCAGATAATTGAGCTATGCTAATAAATTAATATCTAGAATCCATCGAGTTTTCATTAGATTTATATCAATGTCAGGAGTCAAAAAGATGCACACTTGTAAAATAATCACTTCAACAAGCATCCCATTTAAACAGCAAAGTTTCAAAAAAAACAGTGAGGCAAATATTTGTCATGGAGAATATTAGTCATTGTCAACCAATACAGACCTTGAGATACTGTTGTGCTTGCAGAAGAAGCATTGGCCGGTGCTCTTTCTGGTTCTTTGTAATCACGAGGAGGAGCAAAATCTACCTCACAATCTGTCTCAATGATAGTTACGGCAGAAGCAGGCTTTGACTCAAATATGTCTATATAGTATTTTTTGTTGTTATATGCTACCATGATGGTATCACCTGTGGTCAAGCAGCTGAAGTTCCTCAGAGTAGTCTCCAACCTGCAATCATTGAAAATAAAATTAACTGTACTTCTCTACCAAGAATCGCAACAAGCATGATGTGCCTTATTTCACATTTAAATTTGCCAACTATCAGCCTTTTTTCACATGCAGGATATGAAAATCTACAAATCTATACGCTGCAAGTAGCCACAATACAGCAAAATCGTTGTAAGCGTTTCCGTTTGACATTCATCTTAAGCACTCACACTGCTTTAGGATTAGATATGTCAAGAAAATCCTTTGTATGGGGCCGCAGTTTAACATATGTCCCTTTTGGAAGGGTGGCATTTTTCACTTTAATTCTATCACCCTCTTTTAAAACCATATTTTCCATCATCTGAAAAAATAAAAGAACATAATAAGTTTAAGGGAACTGAAAAATAGTATCAAATCGTGAGACAAATAATCCTTACATCATGTTGTCACATACCCAATTTGGCATATAAATCATGCCCTCCTCGGCAATAAACTCAAGTACTCCACAGTGTGATGTACGTTGCGTTACTGGATTACGAAGTTCAAAAAGCATTGGATAATCTATGTGTAGAGATGCTGCAAATCCATTAAACAATGGTAATGAGATTTATTTCAGGACAGGAGAAAGTTCCATTAAACAATGGTAATGAGATTTATTTCAGGACAAGAGAATGTTCTATGTACCAGCCCCTGATGGAACGTACACAGAAAAACCTTAACACTAGCGAAATGACAATTTATGTGTAAAGAATTATTAAACATACGATCAATCCTAAACCTATTCTACAGGACTGTTCAATATTATTTGATCAGGAAAATGCGAAGTACAAAGCTACTAGGATATAGAACCAACAGTAAAACATGAATAAAACATTGACTCACTCAGACGATCAAGAGCTGACGGAGGCATTATAACTGGCAATTAACATAAAGAACAATCAGATCATTTCATGGAATACAATTAAACTGTCTACAAGAAAATTGGTAAATGCGGCAGTAAGAACTAGCGGAATGTGGTATCAATATAAAATAAGATATGTTGGAAATATCTGAAAGATCACGTACTTTTGTCACCACTTTCCAGCTGAGGCTGCATCAAGAGAGAGACCAAAGCATCAGCATAAGAACTATATTTTTATTGATTATCTATGCTTCCAGTAACAATATAACGCTATTATAATAAGAAATTCATTGCATGTTCACTGGTGCTTCAAGGAAAATATGAATTCTGTTATTAGAACATATCTGTTGCATATTATCTAATGCTTAAACAGTACATAAATACTAACTTTGATCCTAAGTTGCAGAAAACTCCAGAATAGAGGCCGTAACATGTGTTTTTCAGTATGGAAACAGGGAAGTGTGGTATGGAATGGAAAGGACGTGAGGGAAGTGTGGTAGGGCATGGTGTGAGACTCTTTATTTGTGGGACAAGGGACCCTTTATATCAACAAAGGAGATCGCATATGCAAAAGCAATCTAAAACGTGCAAAAAGAACTCAAAAAAAACTCAGAGAAAAAAGTTTCAAGATGGTAAGACGGGTAGTTCAGATAAGAAGCTGTTAGTTACAGCCATTCCAACAGATCAATACAAAGAAATCTCAAAGAGTTGGCTACTTGACAGTAATAATAAGTTCTCTCCTTTTCTTTGTGGAAACACTAGTTGATAATGGAAATTTGGCTACCTCTATAATTCAGCCAAATAATAAAACCTGATTTACTATCATATATTATATCAATTAATAATAAAAATAATACCTTATCAATAAATGAAGCTGAATAACATCTATAAGTCTTCTGGAATGATGAAGCACGATATCCATAACCCCCAAAAAACTGCAGTCATTTCCAAATATTATCAGATCAGATGTTCCTTAGAAAAAAAAGAGAAAAATGGATCAGATGTTCCTTAAAAAAAACAAGAGATAAGATAACTAAATTCCCATAAAAATGCCATTTTTGAAATAGTGCGTGAATGGATTAAAATGCATACCATTGTGAATACACTTGAATTGTTCTGTCAGTCTGGGGAATTCGCACCTGACCTGCACAGAGACGAAATTCGCACCTGACCTGCAAAGGAATCACAATACCAGAAGAACAAAATTCGCACCTGACCTGCAAAGGAATCACAATATCGAAGAAGTAAACTCGCACTTGACTTGCGAAGGAATCACCGAGCATGATTTATACATTCATTTACACTTAAAAATCACATTTATACTTTCAAAAAAATGGGTCTAAGGTGTAATTATGTCGGTGTTTTTATGAGCTTCCATTATGTGTGAGTTTTTAAAGCGGATATCCTTAAAAAAAAGTATTTTTATTATTTCGTTAAATTTTAATTTATGCTTATTTATTTCTATGTTATTTTAATTTTGGTATGAATATTTAAACATTAATATTAACTATCTCGATTACGACATCAAAAAATTTGAAGGCCAATCATTTACTTGCTTATATATTTAAAATATAACTTCATGAATAGAAAAATATTTGGTTACCCTATTTCAAGTCCAAAGAAAACGAAGTTAGTGCTGTACCTAGTTCTTGAATTACAATATTAATTCCATAGTTGTGTTATTGATGTAACATGTTCTCAATTTGTTTTTTTTGTTTCCACATATTTATGTACAACATTCTTATGATTACTCAAAAAACCCAAGTCTCATTTTTCATGATAAACATAAATATAAGCCTTCATGTGCTAGAGAAACCTCGTGCACAGAAAATCATTTGGCCACCTCATTTCAAATTTAGGAAAAATCACAAAAAATGGACATAACTTTCTTTGGGGATATTAAGGAGAGGTAGAAGGCCATGAACCCCTCAATGTATTAGCCCAACATTGTCACACATGCAACCTATCAGAGTGAAGTCTAGTAAGAGGATAACTTTGTTCAAGATTTGCATCATTATATGAGGTAGCAATGGCACCCACTCACAAGAGAAGAGATGGACAAGACAAGAAGAAGGAGGAACTGAAAAAAGAAACGAAAAAAATAAGGAATCTAGGAAAAAGGAAGCAACACCACCATAAGAAAACAAAATTAGAGTGTGTCTTTTCCCCTCCTCTTCCTCTCTCTCCTAAAGCGCACATGAGAGAGCAAGCGAAGTGTGTCTCAAATGAGGAGAGTGCCTCTCTATTTATATTCTTTCGTTGAGTTAGTTAAGTCAACAACCAGGTTGCCTAGGTTACTTGTGGGTTCGACCTACCTAAGAATACACATAAATACATTTTACTTTATTTAACATGGGAACTATTGCCTCGACTTACAATGGAGGGTTTACCTCAATGACCATAGACAATGATGACATCCCGTTAATGGGTAACACACATCCCCAATGGGGGTACAACAACATGCAATGATAATATACATCAAAATATCTTACAAAGTTACAACTACAACAACACTCCCTCTTAACTAGGAAGGTATTCTCTCGCCATAGTCATCAACACATCTGATCATCGTCACTGAGTCATCATCATCGCTGCTTCCATTGTTCTCATCTTGTCCAATCTATTGCATTTATCTGTCATAGGAAGTTTCTACAGAGCCAACCCTTTTCATGCTAGATGTAGGCCTAGACCTCATCTAGGTCTTCATCATATCCATGACCAATCCATCACATAGGTATAGACCAGGACAATTCTTTACATTGTCACTGCAATAACCTATGTCTCCTATCGTCTTCTCATCGTATCATCATGTAGGTACAGTCCGAGGCCTTCTTTACATTGCCAATGCAACAACCTATGCTTCCTACCATCATCTCATCGTCATCGCGTAGGTATAGTCCAGGACCTTATTTACATTGCCATTGCAATCACCTGTGTTTCTTACCTTTATCTTTTCGAATCCATATCATCTCTTTTGTCCTGCACAAAACAAACCAAAGTACACTAAATCATAGCTTAGATGTAGACCACCTTCATTCTATCAACATAGGAGCATGTCAGGATGTCACCAAGACAATCCTACATCTACCACTATGTGAGAAACTTCAAGGAGCACAACTCAGTGCATTGTGTCTCTGCACGATCAACCCGTGTTCTATCAATAGAACTGCCTAGGTGTGCCTCCTCATGATTCAAGACCTTATCATCTCAACATTGGAACTTCATATATCTCATATATATGGTAGTACTAATTACGGCCCAACAACCTGATACACCAGGACCTTTTACATTCTTCTGGTCAACCTTAAGGGATTACATCTGAATAACCTATGCCCATGATCTTTTTTGTTCAGGCTACCTTCAGGACATATTATGTCCGAGTAACCTTTGTACCACGCCAGGGCAGTATTTACACTCAGACAACCCACGCAACGTATTACGTCCGAATAACCTGCGTACCACACCAGGGATCAGTATTTACATTCATATAAATCATCATAGGACTAATTACATCCGAGCAACCTTCTATACTAGGATTTTCCCCACTCAGACAGTCTATCTCATTTCCCATTTCCCATGTGAGATATCATGCATCGACTATTTCTAGAACAGATCACATCAGAATTGATTACATCCAAGGATAACCTATGAGCTTCACCAGGACTTATCCAAGGATAACCTACATGATTGATTACGTCTGAGAAGCCTAAGATTCATCAGGATGTTATGCTCAGATAACATGTATTCTCTACCTATGCTAGAGTCTCATTCTGGATCACGCCATGTCTTCCTTGAAGTACTTGAGCTTCACTTTGGATATTTCTAGCATAGAATCACATTAGGACTGATTACGTCCAAGAATAACCTACGAGCTTCGCTAGGAATGATTACATCCTAGGACAACCTATAGGACTGATTGTGTCTGATCAACCTACGAGCTTCACTAGGATTTTATGCTTAGACAAACCTGACTCACCAGCTATGCTAGAACTCATCACTCCCTCTTCCGAGAGGTCTCGATCTGGATCACATATTGAAGATTCACTACTCCTCTCTGCATCATATGAAAAATGCAAGTCAAATCAATCAAATCAAATAGTATATTTAAAAAGAAACATCCTACCTCACATATAGTCGAGCAAGTGGCAACATATTTTTCCTTGGTTGTACTCAGCGCCATGCAGGACTGCATCCTGCAAAACCAGTAGACCATACTGGATCTCAAACTCAAGAAGCAACCCAATGTCCTCTTCTTCTCAATGGAGCTACCTACCCAATTCGAATCAACATAACCATGTAGGTTAGTCTTCTGATTCATATCATACTTCAGCACATACTCAATTATACCCTTCAGGTACCTCACTACATGCTTTGTAACAACTAGGTAAACATGTCTCGAATTCGTCAAGAATTGGCTCACTGTGTTCATAGCAAAGCATATGTTTGGCCTCGTATTCATCATATACATCAATGAGCCAATCATCTGAAAATATATCATGGCATCAACCGACTCTAATGAAGCATCACACAATAGCTTCAAGTTTGATGCCATAGGTGTGGTTATGTCCTTGCGGTCCAGTATTCCGAATTTCTTCAGAATATCCACTGTATACTTTCCTTGACCAAGGAAAATCCCATCCGCATTTTGCCACACCTCCATGCCTTAGAAGTAGTGAATCATCCCTAGGCATTTCATCTTGAACCCTGTAGCAATCCTCCTTGCATATTTAATGAGTTCCTCTTCACATGTCAGGAACAGGCCATCGACATATAACATGAACATGACTCGTCTTTCACCTTCAACCTTGAAGCAAAGGCTAGGATCCTCTTTACTCTTAGTAAATCCTAGGGCCATCAGTAAGTTGTCCATCCTTCTGTACCATGTCGAACTTGAGGATCTTCTGCAGTCACTCCCTCTGTATTTTGTACTCTATGTATTGGAGTGACACCACAGGGACTTCATTTAGTGAACCTCTCACATAGCATGTGCGATCGCGGGATATTAAAGAATACCCTTAATTTCAAGAGATATTGACCCAAACTCTTTTTGTTGAAACCCCCTCCCAATACTTAAAACCTCCTCCCCACCCCTTTTTATACCTCAATCCTTATAAACCACCCTACCCACCCCCACCTTAAACCCCTCACCCCCCCAATACCTGCAATATATTGGTTTTATTTTTGATAATTTGAAAACCCACAATATGAACTAACATGATAGGATATTGGCCAACAAGTGAAGCCCCTGTGAGTGACATGTATATTTCTCTGCTACTGGTCTTCTATGTATATGTATAAGGTCACTGGATACCAAGATCCTCGTGCTTGAACTTTGTTGAAAAGTTCCTCTTACACCCATCTGTGAGCTTGTCATCCTCTATAGGATTTCATCTTCAACCTTGTAGCAAAGGTTAAGATCTTCATCACTTTAGGTGATCTTCAAGCTCCTCATGTAAATGTATGTACTATGTTGTGGGTGCCTTCTGATCTTGTACAAGGCCTTCTTTAATTTCCACACATGATTCTACATGTCATGTGTCTCGACACCCAGTGGTTTCTCTACGTACACTTCCTCCTTGATTACACCATTCAATAATGTTGTCTTGATGTCAGTTGGTGTATCTCCTATCTCATATCCACATGTATGGATCTAATGGAAGTGTACCTCGTCATTGGTGCAAATGTTTCCTCGTAGTCTATGCCTTCTTTCTATGAGAAGCCTTGTGCTACAAATATTTCCTTATATCCCACGATGTTGCCATCTACTGCATGATAGATCTTGTAGATCCATATGGAAGACACTATGAATTTCCCTTTAGGTCTCGGCACCGTTTACTAGAAATCATTCCTCTTGATCAGTTGGTACTCTTGATCATAGTCTCCTTCCCTTTCTTCTTGGATACTTCTTCATAGCTGGAAGGCTTTGCATCAATGATGTCACTCAACAGTGTCACATAACTGGAGTGTGTCTAAGGCCTCTTGACTTTTTTGTAAGTCTCATCATATTATCCTTCATCTTGGATGATTTCTCGTGCCCAAGATGGTCTTCATCTCTTGAGGTGGATCTACCATTCTCTTTATATTCTTTTGAAGCTCTTTCTTTCATCACTATGTCTCTGAACTGGGAAGCTTCGGGTTCTTCTTCTGAACTATCATTACTTGTTCTTCAGAATGATCTACAAGTCAAGTTTGGTTTCATGATTAGAAACATCTCATAATTTACAAAACATACAAATATCTGTCACAAATCCATACAACTATTTTAGCTAATGCTACAACATTCATTCATATCCTGTACACATACAGTAACTTCTAGATGCCTTCTACCCCAATGCTATTAATAATGTGTACTACTCCTAATATGTCAGCAAAGAGGTTTTAATCTATATAAATGGAATATTGTACAGCATCATTAACTTCTTACCCATCATGTGCAATTCAATAGTATAAATGCAAACAGTCAAGCATGCATAATACATTTACTGAATATAAACAAGTGCACAACCAACCAATATGATGAACTGACAATTGAATACTTATCTTTATTTTTTTGGTGGATAGAATCCTTCTTTATCCTTTAGATTCATCATCTTCTTCATGCGCAACTGCATCATTTTTTATCCAAATGCTGAGATGGATAAGAGGTTCTTCATGAGTTGAGTCCTTTATATTCCTCATCGCTTGAGCAATCTTCTTTGAATCTTGAGAGCTTGATATTCAGTTTCTCCCATATTGTATTCTATTATTATGAGTCAAGTTTCTTCTTATGTGCACTCTTCCCAGAGTCTGTTGAAGGTAATCAAATTCTTTCTGGCACACCTTCCTCGAATGAATGAATCCCATGATCTTAGGAGGCCATTCAAGATGGTTATAACAATCTCTTCTTCTTCTTCGATTGCTTCATCATAGCATTGAACACTTCCTTTTGGTGTCTTCAAGAATGACACATGAGGGATTATATTATATTTAATAGAATCTACAATGATTCTCTTGGCTCTAGCCTTAACCTCATCTCTCTCAAACTGTTAGAACTTCCTTACTAAAATATTGATCCAAGTCATTTTCTTCAACGATCATGGAGGTCCTATGGGCCTATAAACTCGAAAGTTTGTTAGCTTTACCAAGCTTGTCATCAAGTTGGGTGTGATTAGCCATTTTTAAATGAGAACCTCAAATGTAAATAGCAAATATTTAGATATTACCGATTTGAGGTGTCCGACATGGTTCCGGAGTTGGCTAATCTAGGGTTTGTCAAAAAAACCCTAGTTTTCCAATTTCTTCTGCATAATTTTTTGATATTGAGTCTTCTATATCTCCAAAGTTTCAGCTCCTTATAGTATGAAACTTTGCACTGATATATCCTAATATTTATTCTTTCCAACCCCATAGGTTAGAGCAGAAATGGATTCTCCAAGTGGGACTTGTGTTGAGTTTCCCAAGATGACTATTTTGGGTACTGTTCAACATAACAAACTTGTACGGACTGCCACATGTCATTGTTTCACATTCTGGATCTGAAAAGAGTACCACATAAACTACAGATAGTTCCCTACCTACAACATCTGGTGAAATTTCATTTGGACCTTCCTAGACCTAGATATAGCAATTATCCCTAGGTCACCTGTTTATGATGATATTCTGGATGATGTTGGAACCTTGATTTGGAGGAACCATATCTCCCGAATTATAGTGAATCCAAGGGTGAAAATTTTACACAATGTACATTAAGGATTCCTCTTCAGTATATAAACGTTTCGGCTTCTAATAATCCTCCAGTGTCGTGTTATAGAGAAAGTTCCAAGATGACTAAATTTAGTCTTCTATGTTTTCAGGCATGAAACCCTAATTTCCATTAGTTGCCATTGTAGTTGTATTTCGGCTGCACAGTGCCTTATTTTAGGGTGGCTATGAAACCATGTTAGTTTTTCTAAGTTATTTTACTTAGGATATTTATTCAAAATAAGAGCAAGCACAACAATACATCAAAGATACATAATATATACAAGACACAAATATTTTCATCGGGGAAACCATAAAGGAGAAAACCCCGCAATCTTCCTCAGAATAGTTCTGTCACAAAGATAAGATGACAAGATAGAATAACCCAAGAAAAATATCTCTGAAACAAATCTTTCTCCGTCCGCTTCCTCTCTCTCCTAAAGTACACATGAGAGAGCAAGTGAAGTGTGTCTCAAATGAGGAGGGTTCCTCTCTATTTATATTCTTCCATTGAGTTAGTTAACTCAACCACTAGGTCACCCATGTTACTTGTGGGGCCGACCTACCTAAGAATACAAATAAATACATTTTACTTTATCTAACATAGGGACTATTTCCCCAACTTACAATGGAGGGTTTACCTCAGTGACCATACACCATGATGGCATCCCGTAAAGGGGTAGCACACATACCTAATGGGGGTACAACAACATACGATGATAATATACATCAGAATATCTTTCGAAGTTACAAATACAACAACAATGCAAAGGTTTATTTCCCAAGCATTGAGCACGGGTTTAAGGGGATTATAGATATAATTCATTCAGATATATGTGGATCAATGTTAGTAGCATCAATCACAAGAAGCATTTAGAGTGTTTCTTTCAGTGATTACTTCTCTTGAAAAACTTAAATATAGTTCATAATGACCAAGGATGAGGTCTTTTGTAAGTTTAAAAAGTACAAATCTCTAGTTGAAAAATAGACAAGGAAGAAGATCAAGGTTTTGAGATTTGAAAATATGGGTGAGTATACCTCCAATGAGTTTCAAGGATTCTACAAGGATACAAGAATCAAGAGTGATTTCATTATTTCTTACAACCTATAGCATAATGGGGATGCACAGAAAACAAATCAATACACAATAGGGGCTACAAAATCCATGATACACAACCATGATTTACCAATGTTTCTATGGGTAAAATCATTCAACAGAATAGTCTACATTAAAAATAAGTGTCCTCATAGGAACTTCAAGGGCAAGACACCAATGAAGGTAGTCAATGGTGTGAATCTAGAGTTGAGTCATTTCCGCATATTTGGTTGTACATTTTATATCCATATACTAGTAGAGAAGATGATCAAGTTGAAGCCTTCTAACATGAATGGTTTATTTTTTTTGTTACAGCGAGACTTTGAAGGCCTACAAGGTCTTTATCTTAGACTAGGAAATATTGTTGTAAGTAAGCATGAAAATTTTGAGGAATACTTTGCATCCATGAAGACGTATGATCCTATTTCAGCGATAGAGGATGAGGAGTGGTAATATCCAAATATTGAGCCAAGGTCACCAATGAATTCTATTTCTAGGAAGACACCTTCAAATGTAGAGGATGAAGCAATTTCTCTTATTAATTTTGTCATGAGACCTTAATGGTTCACTCAAACATTGGTGGATGCTCCTAGATTTCAAACTTTTCAATTTTTAGGAGGCATCAAACCAATGATTTTGGAGGGATGCTATGGTGGAGGAGTACACCTCCAACATAAAGAATTATGTAAGGGACATTGTTCCTTATACAATATGATTAATGTGGAAGATGGAAACAGATATAAGTACAAATGAAGGTTTATGGGGAGAGGGTTCTCCCAAAAAGAGGGAATGGACTACAAGGATACCTTTCCTCCAGTCATTAGATAAAATTCTATTAGAGTAGTGATGTATTTAGTTTATGTTATTCTATGGAGAATACATTAGATGGAATATAATACAACTTTATTCAATGAGTTAATTGATGAAGAAGTTTCCATAGAGTATCTTCAGACCTTTGATATTGGTGGGAAGGAATCCCATGGTTACGTGATGAAAATTAACTTGTATGGACTCAAGTAGGAATTGAGTGCATTGCATACCAAGATCAATGAACACTTGTAGAATATGGGCTTCACCAAAAGCAAAGTAGATCCCAACTTATTTTTTTTATTTGTTGAGGTTGATCCATTTTTTTGGGTGTTGTATGTAGATGAATTATTTCTTACTTGTTAAGAGAAGCTCATTGTACAGTGCAAGATAGATATAGTAGTTGAGTTATAGATGAATGGAATTAGGATGATGCATTACTTCTTGGGGTTGGAAGTTTGGCAAACAAAAATAGAGATTTTCCTTGGACAAGGTAAGTAGGTAGTTGAGATCCTAAAGAGACTTCAAATGGACTAAAAACCTATGGCCATAACTATGATCACTAATATAAAGAAGGTAAAAACTTCACATATAGATATGGTCGATCACACATTGTATAAGAAACTGATAGGTTCCTTTATGTATATGGTCAACCAGGATAGATACATGTTTTGAAATGAACATGTTAGTTCAATTCATAATGGAGCTAAGGTAGGAGCATTTGGTGCCAGCAAAACATGTGCTCATACACTTGAGGGGCATAGTGGAGTATGGTATGAGATATCTTGGAGATGGTGAGGTGAAATTGCAAGAGTATATAGAAATATTGGGAAGGTATTTCATCAAACACGAAGAGAACCTCAAGGTGTTTCTTTATCTTGGGATCGGTGATGATATCCTATTTTAGTCAGAATAAAAGTTCTATGGAACTCAATTTAGCATAGTACATCGCAACTAATACTGCTAGTTGTGAGGCAATTTGGATCCGCAATTGACTTGTAGTATTAATTGATCAAGAGTTGGATCCCACAGTGATTTAATATGACAATCAGAGTTGTATCAAACTCTTTAATAATCTAATGTTTTGCAATAGATCCAAGCACATAGGAATCATATTTCATTTCATTCAATATAGGGTTTACAAGTGAGCAATAAGGCTCCAATATCTACCCACATATCAACATGTTGTTGATATTGTAACCAAGCCCTTAACCAAAGGGAATTTTGAAGCATTCAAAGACAAAATTGGATTGGTCCATAATTCCTTCCTTAATAAGAGGGAGTGTTGAAGGATGCAGTGCAAACAAGAACTTCCATGCTTGTGTCGAAAGTAATTCAATTTAAATATAGTTTACAATTTAAGGTGAAACTTTTATTGTAATGTCCCCTGGGGATATCAATGGGTCTTAGGGACATATCATTAGCTATCTAAGTCTAATTAGATAATTTTAGCACAATGGATTAGTTAAACAAATATTAAAATTCATTTTTCAATATTTATTTCACGACAAAGTCCCTTTAATTACAAATAAATTAAAATAAAATCAATAATTATTCGAACTTATGATCCAAGGGCTGGGTGGCATTACTAACACCTTCTAGAAACATCACATATCCATTCCAATCTAATTCAGAAATAAATTCCACCTCTAAAGGCCATTCACTCTTAATCATGATTAACTATTAATTAGTGTTCCAATTACGATAGTGTTCCAATTACGATACTTAACTACAATTAATGCACAATTGATGGTACTTATTATAATTTCATTTGGCATCACTTAATCACTGTTTATCAAGTCCAATGGATAATTAACACCTAATAACATGTAAATCAGGGTTAATTACCATTTTCCATTTAATTAAACATAGTAATTATGAAAATGGTTCCACAAGAACTAGTTAAATAGCTGTTCAATACTAACAACTAGTCTTGCACAAATTCGACACCCAACCATGCTAGTGAACCTACAATCAATATAAAAATATTTAAGCATGCATGTACAACAAAATAAAGTACTTTTTCAGATCTGATCTGAGTACATAAACAAAGGATATTTCAAGTTCAATCAATATAACTAGTTAATAAACACTCCCAAGAATTGAATCAAACCAATCGCACCGAGTTCCAAGGAACATAGAGGTGAAGGTACATATATGGAAAATAGAATTCTATAGCACAAAAGTACCAATAACAGATCACATTTTTGTACATTCATCTTTTACCAAAAATAGAGATTCGAATCCAAAAACTATTTGTCAATTTCACTGCAATGTACCTAGTTTCCAATTGAACTTTCCAAATTCCAAATAAAGAGAAATATATGACTATTGTATATCATGGAAATAATATAAGGTATTAGTTATAGTCATATTTCTATATCTTTCAACCCATATACAATCCATTAAACAATCCACAAAACAACTTAATTCTACTCATCCAAATTGACTAGCAATTCTAGGAATTGCTAGAATAATTAAATCCACTGCTAATAGAATAATTCAAATGAAATTAAAAATCTAAATAACATGTTTTTCAGTCATAACATAGGTATATATAATTCTAACATTTTTTTGGACACTTAATATGCAAAGTAACAAATCTATTCAAAACAATTTCATCAAAGGAGCTAGAAATTGGAAATTGATCTAGAATTTCGGTAGACATTTCCACAACAATACCAATAATATTTATCCTCACATTATCACACATATTTAAATATTATTTATCATACATAATCATAAAATTAACACTTAGTCATTTTTACAAACACTTCATGTGATAATTCTCCAAACTATGCCAACGAGTCCGATCGAAGAACTAGTTTTCAAATAAAAGGTAGAAGCATCAAAGAGAAGTGTATTAAACCATTCCAAGGATATTGTACCATAAAAATAGACAATATATAATGAAAAGGGGAAGAAATATAAGTTCTGTATCAGAGTTACAAAATAATTATTTTCTCAAACAATTTGTGCACAAAATCCCCAAAACTAGTTTCCAATTCCTTCATAAAATTTACTTGCATAGATAGATTGAATTATATGAGAAATTTCTTCCACAAATAACTCATACGTTTCATCAAACATTTCATATGCATCCATAACTAAATCAGATCAGAACCAAGTAAATTAAACAAACATTATATAATTCACTTATCTTATCAATGCGTAACTGACATCATTCGGATCACATTCCACCCGGCCTTTGGCACTTCCAAGCCAGATCTCACTTTGAGAGGCCCACCCCAGAGATAAGGCCATAGATCCACAAAATAGGTGCACTGAAGAATAAATCAAGTATCAGCTTGAGAATAAAAAACTCTATTCCTCACCACATACTTCCTCTTCCACCCCACTTGTCAAAATCCCAAAATTTCCGAAAATTTTAAAATTTTGAAAATACAGATAATATTCAATAATGCAGTCAGCTAATTGTTTAATTAGTTATATGTTAATGATTTCCTAATCTGAATTATCTACTTGATTATGTTTATTTTATAGAATAATTATTTTTCAGTTTAATGACTTATTTTTCTTTGCGACCATAAGGTGGAACTGTCTTGGTATTCTGGGGCTTACTTAGCTTTTGAGCTAACGCAGAAAGTTTACCTGCTCTTACAGATTTACAAGTAAGAAAGATCCGGTGCTGCATGTCAATAATCATAAAGCATACAGATATATGTTCGTCGCAAAAATAATAGCTTAGTAAAAGAATATAAATGCTGTTCAATTTCAAATGCTTCTATGAGGTAAAACCATTAGATCGTTATTCTTTTTAAAGGCGCCATAGAAAAGAGATTTTGTCCTAATGATATTAGTGACAGTTGCTTTCTCTCTATAGAATGTAATTTATAGTTTTCATTGCGAACTAACCTCTTCGATGTTCATCAATGTTTACCAAATTCGTTGTGTGTAAACGCCTTATAATTTATCCTTACACGTAGGTTAAAGGTGGCGGGGTTTTACGTTAAGGGTCTTTCTTAATTTGTGATCATAAACAATTACGTCATGACCAATTTTGGTTACTTCTTGTGATAAGAAAGTAATGTGCAATAGTTAATGAGTTTTTTGTACTATTATTCCATCTTCCAAAGCTTTGAAGCTTAAAGGAATTATATCCTTATTACATACTGCTATAAAAAAGGATTAAGTTAGTGCCGATGAACTAAATTATTTTACACCTAACCTACTTGGAAGACTTTGTCCAATTATTGTTATTAATTCATCAAAGTTCCAATGACAAGCCTGATAAATACTATAAGGCTTACCCTTTTCATTTGCAAACTTACTAGTTTATAAATAAATACTCAATTGCAAAACTAGAATTAATCTAGCAAGAAGGGTATCTTATCATAAATAAATTTTATGAATTTCTTTTATAAAAATATTAAATGGCATAACCATTACCAAAGTTATAATCGTTTATTGTATGCATCCTTTGCTTGCATAATGTGCTAGGTCACATATCTGTTTATATCCTTGCTATGTTATAATCCTAACCTGTGATCTAAGGTTCTTTTGTTTAACCTTTCAACGTGAAGGCTTGGTTGAAATTAAGGATTATCGAACCTTGTAGAACCTTCACCCATCATATGATTGGAATGAAAAATCATTTGGATGATTGTTCGCCGAAACTATATAGTTTTTACCCATTGCATGCAAATAATTGGATTGTGTACATGGACTCGTCATAGCCATGTGTTGTGAAGTTAAAAGGCAGTAGCGAACCCTAACTTGACATTCCCTCTGTTGCTTTCGAGCCTCCGACTGCTCTGCTACTATGTTCTTGGCTGCCCTATCGCTCTGCAACTAGTTGCTGATAGTTTCCCAGCTTGCATCTTTGTCTCTTGCACTTCTAAGCTAGCCCAGCTAATAGAGACGAGCTATAACAAATTGATTGCTGCTTGAACTGGGTTGTTTGTTTTCCTCCAGGGTTTATCCATCACGGCTTGCCCATTTCATTACTTACCAGACTGTAAAAGTCTTATTCACTTGTGGCCCAGTAATGAGAGTCGTGGTTTTGCATCTCTAGAGTTGTTGGGTCTTAGGGTTTCGTAGCATAGTGAATTTTTGGTTGGAAAACAGTTTCGGCCCAAGCGTATATACTTGCTTGGCTTGTCGCTCCTTCTCTTGGTAGTCGTTGGTCATTGCTGCGTTGGTAATCCTCCTTTATTCCTGTGACAGATGAAGGATTTGTTCCTCCTTGCATTGGTAGCTGCACTACTGTTTGTGGGTGGTTACGTTTCAATGAAGTTTTAGGTAAGAACTGATATTGACATATTCGTTTTCTTTACATCTTTGTTTCGTTACAAGTCTGCTTAAATAAATGCAAGATATTAACAATATCATGTTTGATGTTACATAGGTGACAACTTGTCCTTCTGCGTGGTTGGTGCAAGGCTGGGACAACCGCTTGCTCACGGCTAAGCCTTGGATATCCCATGGCAGTTTGTCCTTGTTCAATTCCTTATGTGACATTTTATGGTTGGTCGCTGTGGCCTGCAAAACCCTCGTGGTTTTGGTTTACCTGGGTTAACTTGGTTCGCTTTTTTTTGTTAATGATAAACCCTTGCTTTATGCGGGGCTTCCGACTTAGGCCGTGACCTGTAAATTTTGATTTTGCTTCTAGATTTTGTGTATAAAATGTATAGATGAGGGAAGTCCGGTAAAGCCCTACTTTGTTAACTTTTAGAAGCCGAGAGGCATTAGAAGGAGCTTAAACTCTTTCGTTTGATACCTCTGTTGTGATTTTGATACAGTAGGGTTTTTACCCTAACTTCGTGATGTAAAGATGTATTTATTGTTTTTAAATTATCTTTTTATTACAATATAATATTATAAAATACTCGATTGTTTTCTTTTACTGTAACATGGATTATCAAGCTCGGTGAATCGAGCATGTTTAAGTACTGTGAATTTATTTTCTTGCAAGTTAATACATGTGAATTTACCCTGTAAATTATTTTAATGTTACCTATTTAGGATAACTGTATATTGTTTTTATATTAACTTACCTTAATTCTCTCTATTCTAATAAGGTTGTAAATATCATTTTATAATGGTTAATCTTTCAGAAAGAAAACAAGTAATTTGATGTTTTTGAGTTGTACTTATGTAACTGTATAGTTAGATCTTTAAGTACATAGTTCATGTTTACTTGACACTTATTATAATGTTATAAGAATTGTTATTTTTACTTACAAGTAAATATTGTTCTTATAATTATATATATTATCTTAGTATTTAGTCTATTTATGAGGTATATAGATGGAAAAATATTTTATTGTTATATTCTTATGCTCTCTATACAAAATAATTTATAAAAAGTCCCTTCTGTATTCTATGTTACCCTATTTATTTTATAACATTAGTATTTATAAAATAAGATAAATAATGAATTAACTATGTTCTTTCCTCTAATATATATATATATATATATATTAGTGTTTGTTTAAATTCCATAAAAGACAGGTTAGTAGTTGTAGATCTTGCTTAAGTTCAACTAGATAAGATGAATGAATTATTTGCATTATCAGTCATAAATAAAATCTTAAACCAACTAGATTTTATCTTTAGAATTAAATCAAGGTTTCTCTATCCTTACTCACAGTTTGGTTGCTAATATTACAGTAGTTATTTATTCTACAATAGGAAAAGAAAAGAACTGTAGAGCTGAAAGTCATTTAACCTAACACTACACATTTTAACTATTATATTCTTTTTCTTTTGTTTCAAAATAGATATACAGATTACAGAAGTGAATGCTGTATAGAGAACTGTTGCATCTACCAAAACATACTACTATTAGTATAATGATATAGCTTCCTTTCCTTTTCTAATAATCTGACATTCACAGTCTAGGTCTAACACTACTCTAAGTACAAAATAATATTTCTTCTGATAACAAATAAAAGAAAACATTCTAATAATCAAGCTAACATATTATTTTATATTTACATCATACTTTCTTCATTTAAATTCACCACCTGTGCTAGAGTACGATCTGGATTACTCCAGATGGGGAAAAACACAGGTAGGGTTTATTTTTCATCAAGAATAATTTCATTACTAAAGAAGATAATATATTCTATCCTCTAAGTTTACATCATAACCTGAAAATGCATCATTCACTCACACACAAATATTAACACAGAAATTAGTAAATAGCAGAACATGTTCTTAAAGCTGGTCGACAACAGCAATGGGAGGTCGTTCCTCCCTACCAACTCCTGGAGAGCGCTCAAACAACGACTCCTCAAGACCCCCGAGCCTGCTTTGGTCTCCCTAGCTGAAACTAGGTGAAGCAAATAACCAAGTATTAGTCCTGAGACTCAATACCAATCCTGAACTCGTCAGTCAAATCTCTCAGCTAAGAAGTTGTATTAGATCAAGTTCCTGTAGTTTTTCCTTCAAAACACCTTCCTTACAGTTTCCCTTTTCCCAATGAATTCCTTGAAGTGCATTCCCCCTGAATGATTCTTCTCCTGCAAAATATATATGAGCAGCCTCAGCTCTCTACATTGGAATTTTTTGAAAGATTGCCTAGGTCTTTTTGGGTTAGTTGTCATTAATTGAGCCACCTGCTCTGATCCCACTTTCTTGGGGGATCATGACCCCAAATGTATGGAAGTTTCCACCTGCAACATAGGAAGTGTTTGAGGATGCTTCCACTTGTCCTTTTGCTCTCCACCTAGTTCCTTCCACCAGTTTGACTAGTAACACTCTTATTAACAGCTCTCCCAAGATGTTGTCTCCACTTTTTATTTATTAAAAATAAAATATTCAGAATTACATTCCACATCTTTTGACTCTGCTGAGTCATCCGTTTCAACTTAGCATTAAATTTAACATAATTTCTTAGGAATCAATTTAAAACAAATAACATTATTTTACAAAATTGGGGTATGTGACACCACTACCAGGTGCAATGGTAATCCAAATCCCCCGGGCCATGAAGATATTTCCATTCATCGCCCATATTTATGTGCATGTCTAGGATAGAGCCAAGTAGTGGAAACAAAGGAAATACACCAAAGTTTTCGGGGATTTCCGCAAATACCATACAAGATCACAGTGCTTCTAGTACAAATTTCATTCACATACAAAGCATTGTTGGTTTCCCAAGCTCTTGCCATCAAAGGTATTAACAATCATAATCAACAACCATCGAAAAGAACCATGAAAAAAACCCCAAACTAAGGATATCAAACATGTATTTATAGAACAAAGAAGTCAATTCTAACTCAATGGGATCAAATCAAACCAAGGTAATCCAACTTGAGTCAATCGAAGGGGGTTAATTCAACCACAAGAGGTTAACTCTAATCCAACCCAAGTAATTCAAATTGCAAGGAGAATGACTCCAAGCCACTCCACCCAACTCAAATTCATGTGTGGACACGTCATCCATGAAGAGGAATCAAAATTAGTGAGGTGAGGAGTCACACAAGCCAAGGAATTTTCCCAAAATAGTAAAGGGGGGTTACACAAGCATTTACACAAGAGTTACACAATTATTTACACAAGTATTTACACAAGGTGTTACATAAGTATTTACACGACTTTTGAGATGTTAATTACGCTAAAAATAGCCAATGAGGGAACACTTGTGAAAACGGGAGTTACAAAACCAAGTGTAACCTCCACAAAGGAGTTACAAAACCACCAAAGGGGATCAATAAACAAGTGTCACCCACCCAAACACCAAAGAGGCTCACTAAATCATGATTTAGGCTCAATAATACCAACATAGGTTAAAATAATCAAAATTTGGGTACGCTATACAATGTTTGGGTGATCATCAACTAATAAATCCACCAAGGAATCAATATGGACCAAGATCAACCAAAAAAGTTCTAAAGTGCTAGGATTGTTTCCATTCCCCCTCACATTGTGGATCTAGGCCTCCCATACTCTTTTAGTGGTCCCCGATGTGCTAGTTGTTTTCTTTAATTAATTATTTACAAAATAATAATAATGTCTTTAGGTTCTTAAAGACCCTTTTTCCAACACCTTGTGCCAAAATAATAAACAACTACAAATTACATATGTTCTAGGATTAATACATGGGGCATTACACTTATATTTAGTGGTTGAGGCTAATGAAGTGTATTTTTATACACTAGTGATTTAGATTAATATCAACCATACATATCACTAAGAGATTAATTTTTGGAATACTAGGGTTTCAACTCAAGTATAAAGGCACGCCAAGATAGAGGGATTATACACACATACAGTCAAAGATATTTTTTGTGGGGATGTGACTTAGTTGATCAATGAGTAGATTTAGAGACAACGGAGGATCTACATTTAGGAGATAGTCATAAATCTACATGCAAGTGCAGTGCAAGTGGAATTGTAAAGTTGCATGGATTTTGTATTGGCATATAGGCATACCATATAGTCATACAAAACAATCTATAAAATCATATGAATAATCAGTACAACTGCTAGCTCATATTAATAAGCAGTACAATTGCTAGCAGGTACCAATAAATTTTCTCATTTTAAAACTAGTAATGTTTTCCTTAATAAGTGTGCAAATCCATTTTCCAGATGTACCATACAACTGTTAGTTTGACAATTCGAGGTTTCTTATAATATTTGATTTCTTAATGAAAAATCGATTTGGAGTAATTACTTGTGGGTTGTGTTTATGATTACACTATGTACTTTTCAACTATATATGTGATTGTTTTTATGGAAGAATTTAGTTGAGAAGATAAGGAAAAGAATCAACTAGGGTTTGGAATTTTAACATTTTCTCCTTCTCTTCTATTTCAAATAAAATTGGCATATGATCAAATATTCATCTATCTCTTAGCCAAGACTTCAGTCTATTGGCTTCCTTTAAAACATTTTCTTCAACAAGAATGAGGATGTCTAATCTCTCAAGATCCATGCATTTACTCTTATCAAGTTTCTCCACATAGGAACGATATCAATATGATCTACATTTACTAATTTTAAGTCTTCAAAAAGATGAGAAAAATATTCTACTAAAGGGGGTGTCCTAGTGCATCACCCCACTATTCTCTAAATTTCAAAGACAAGTTGAAAGCCTTTATTGTTTTCCTTAACTATTTTCCTGATAATGTCCATAAAAATTTTCTTACTTGAATTAGATAGACCGTTTCCATAGGGTTAGTAATTGGATGAATGGGATAGTATGGTGTTATACTTGACGTAGAAATATGAAAAATCTACTGAACTTAAGGCCATGGCATTATTTGTAGTGATATTTGTTGACACATCAAATCTTGTGATCATCGTATCTTCTAAGAATTCCTTGACAAGCTTATCAGTGGAATTTTTATCAAGGATATATTCAACACAGTTTTTGAAATAATCGATAATTGTAAGGATCCATGTGTATCTATTGCTTGAATTTTCCTTAAACTGGCTGGTGAAATTAAGGCCCCATTTGGAAGGGTTCTTCTACTAGAACTGGTTGTAAGGGTAGAGCTACTAAATTATGTTTCCCTGTCAATAAATAACATGGTTCACATGCTTTGACTTACTTGTGAACATTTATAAAAATTGGCGGCCGGAAGTAGCCTGCTTTTAAGATTTTATGGGTTGTGGTTTTATCTGCATAATCTTCCCCACAAAATCCTGCATGAAACTCTGTTTTTTTATTCTTTCTCATTAATGCATTTAAGTGTCAATACTTTGAGGTTCCTCCACCCCAATCCATCTTGCACTAAGCAATATTTAGATGCTTTTAACCTCAAGGATCTTATTTTTTTACTAAGTGATTTGTAAAAGTAAGTTTCTTGAGGAAAACATGACATTGGCATACCACACATGTTATAAAGTATCAACCATTGTAGAGTTGTTATAAATTATCAACTACTGTGGAGATTTGTTGGAATTTTATCCACTACAACCTAGGTTCATTCCTCTCTCTCTCTCTCTCTGGTCAGTGCAACAAATCCCAAGATATCGACCCAATGGAGCAGAGCCTAGCTGGCAGCACCTGCGACACAAATGTTGTCTCACACGAGATATCTCAGTTGTTATGGGTAACTTCCAGAACCATGTTTCTGTAGTTTGTGCAGGAGGGTGTTTAAGTCCTTGGCCCTGGTCCAAGTATTCCAATGAAGACCGAGAAAGTGGGTTAGTGGGTTAGACTTTAGATATCAATATTGAAGTATTACTCGCCCTTAATTATGCAATCTTACGCAAAATGCACAGTGAAAAGTCATCACAGATATATTCGTTATTTGGAATACAACATTCATACAATTATCTTCTTTAAGCACAATAACCAATTAATTATTAACACAGTAAATATGCACTTGTCTAAGATATTCAACCTTCACACATATACACAGCATGTAACATGGAAACCCATCAGGGAAAAAAATACAAGATGCTCTTCATCTAGCATTGTCATGAGAAAATAAATGCACCTTTTTTCCATACATAAAGCTACAGACTCTATTCAAGATCTTCTATTCTATCTCCACATACTTATTTTCTTCTCATTCTCTATTTTCTTCTCTATCTTTATCACTCTACTCTACTCCTACTCAGCGATCCGCACACAGACTAGATCGACTCGACCTTTTCTATCTGTCTGCACACTCAGCTACAAATTGACTTATTCTAATGCACTCGGCGATCCAGAGTTACCTACTCAAAATTGTTGTATCATCTACTCTTCTCAAAAGTGTCTACACAAGAACAAGCCAATAGCATAACTGATTGACCGACTAACCCATGTATAGCTTAGTTTTCTCCTTTTATAGCCTTATTAAAGACTCGATATATTCACATACATGCTTGTTACAGACTTAATCATGACTTGATACTTACTGTAACAAACTCGGCTACAGTCACTATCTTAGTCAACTTACTATCCTCTGCCCATAGGCTGTTTTTCCTATTCTAGCAAAATATGACCAAAGAGGCACTATCGACCTGACTTACAAAAATTCCTCAATGCATGTGGTTTATGTCGGCTTTAGCCAAACTTGTACCCATGATCGCTAAGGGATGTTGCTTCTTTGCATCATGCCTTATTGTCACTTTCTGGACGTTACGTTATCTACATGCCTGCTTTTGCGAATATTCTTCCATCATCACATCTCGTGCTCTATACTTCCATTGTAGCTTACAAAACTGGTGCAGCTTCCTTGTCCTGCACCTTCTCTTTTCCTTTCTCCTTTTCTTCCTTATTCTGTCGTATCATCCTTCCCTTTTTCCTTAATGTTGTTTCCCATGTCGCAACTCCTTCTTCTTCTTCCTTGTACTCTTTTTCCCTTACTTAGGCATAATTCCATATGAATTCTGCCTTCTATCCTGGTCCCAACAAGCCCCCAACACTCACTTGTGGCTCGTCCCAAGACACGCGAGCTATTTCTCCATAAACTGACTTGCACGAAATTTGGTGTGAAAATCCTCCACAATTTTCATCAGCTTCTCTTTTTCTGCGTGCACTTCTTCCTCAAATTTCTACATGTGATACACTAGGTTAGAGCTGACATGTTCAGACATGTTACTTTCCAATGAGGCTGTGACATCATGCACGTTCTGGTGCACAGGATGAATTAGCTATGTGATTCTTTCCACTTCTGCCTGTAACTGTTCTATCTTTTCCTCGCGCTATTGCTATTGGTCACCCAGCATAGTGGTTTTTTGTTGTAGGCCACACATTTTTGCGATTTTGACATTTTTCTTCTCCAAGGGAAGTTGATTTATCCCATTCTGTATCTGCACGATATTTTCTTCTAGTGTAGTGAGGTCAGTTGCAATCTTCTGTGATTTCTCATCATCCAGGAGAGTCTCCCAAGTCTAGGAGAGTTGGTCAACGGATTTAGCACATATCAACTATGTTTCCTGTACCCATTTTGCAGCCTGCATGTCTGCATCACATCGGATTTCCATCACTTCTGGCGGGGTGCGGTGGATTTATTGCGCTTCTAAGTCAATTACCTTTTTCTGAAGATCACTAGCGATCTTAACCAGTGTAATGACCTTATGCTCAGATGGCATATCATGTGATATTTCCTCATCGTCCACATTTGAACACATAGTATTAATGATATGGGTAATATTCTGCTTACTTTCTTCTACTCTCTTTGCTTCTTGGGTAGTCTTGTGCAATTTGGCCTTCAGTTTGTTGAGAGCCTTGACTGGGTGCTTTACTTGTTTGTCAAGAGTAGTTCCCCATATCCAGATTTCTGTAGCCTCTACTTTCTGTAGGGCATGTACATCCTTCATTTGTACCTTTGAAAAGTCAAGGAAAACTAGGGAAGTATTATTATGTACCTCGATGGAGTCTAGGGCTCCAAATTCTAGCACTTCGTTTCCCAACTGTACCTTGTTAGGGTGATCTTTTTCGGTATGCATGGTTTTTTGTACTTTCAATGTGCCAGGGGCGTCTTGTGACAGGGTTACCTGCGGTGTGCGCTCTACTATGAGTTTGATTGCTTCAAGTGTTTTTTCGAGGTCATTTAGCCGATATGTAAGGGAAGTAGTGCACTGGTTCTGCTTCTTGTAATAGTCATCGAGCCTCGCCTATGTAGATTTTTGTAATTCCTCTGCTAAGGTTGCAATTTCTTCCTCATCTAGACCATAAGTATTCGCCTCTTTGTTGGCTCATGGATTTTTCCACGATGATTCTGGTCGAGCTTCTGCATTTAGAGTCTCCGTTTATTGGGTTTGTAGTGGCAGCTCAGGATGGGGCTGAGCGGTCTGAGCATTGTCTGGCATTGTTTCTTCAACCTGCTGGGTACTCTTCTCTGCAAGAGTGTAGCTAGGGTTTTACCCCTAAAAACCCTAGCTTGTGCGAATGAGCACCTACTAAGGAGAAGGGACTCCTAATTAGTAGCAGTTCAGTAAATGTAAAACAAAAAAGCTAAAACAAAAATATCAACTACTCTAAACATGTGCATGAAACAGAAAAACAAGATATGAAAAGTGGTTTTTATATTAATGTTACCTCCAATGTGAAGGTTGATGAAGCTCGTTGCGGTGATTCAAGACGGTTGCTCCAAGCTCCAACTTGCTCCTTCTCTTTCTCCAATGGTGGAAATGGGCCAAAAGGGGCTCTCAAGGTGAAAATAGCTCAAGGGTGAGCTAGGGTTTCGAGAGCTACTTCGGTAGAGTAAGGGTGCTTATGATTGTGGATGTGAAATAAGGGGTCTCCATCACCTATTTATAGTTTTTTAGTGGTGGAGTGCTGGCCCATGGTTTTGGAAACCATATGGTTTAGGGCAGCTGTATAGGGTTTTTTTCTCCTTTTCCTCATTATTTTATATTTTTTCTTCCCTTTTTAGGGGATTTTTTCTATTTTAGAGGAATTTTGGATATTTTTGGAGGAAAAAAGGGGTTTTATGGCCTTTTGGAGGCATTTTAGGCCTTTTGGAGGATTTTTAGTGGGATTTTCAGGGTTTTCAAGGGAAATATGGTAGAAAAATGGACAAATGAGCCATGTAGTGGGGTAGATGAGGCAGTGAACACTTTTTGGGTGTTAACAGATTGCCCCCTGATGTGCGAGGGCAGGAGCTCATCGTATGGCCGATGGACATCATAAGTCATATATAGTTTTCCCGGGGTGTGGAGAAGAGAAGAAACAAACTGAAGCCCGGAACAACGATCCCGAACCAGCTGCAATAACTATAAGTACATAACCTCAATAATGGATGAGGAATCATATGATCATATGGACGAGGCGGGCATTCCCATGCTCGTATCAGGATATAACATAATAATAACAATGGGGTCCAAAATATGGGGACCTGACATATACATGGCCTCAAAGACTGAATGAGGAAGAATCTCAATATACGGACGAGGCGGGCATACCCATGCTCGTATCAAGATACATAAACATAACTGTGAGGCCCAAAAAGAGGGACCTGTAGAATACATAAAAAACCACTGTGTATATCATAAGGGTCCAGAAGGGACACAAATCTGGGACATACTGTTGGGCTGACCATGTCTGAGTTGAAAAACTGATGCACTGGAATGACAGCAGTTCTACTGAATGTGGTACCAAAGGAACTGATGAGCTGCTGGATCAGAGTGACAAGGGTCATACTCGCAATGGTACGCTGAACTGGAACTGAACTGGGTACTCAAGGAAGCATGGAACTGGATGGCTTCCGAATACAATCGCCAACGTAGCCTGGACATCCACGGGAACATATAACTGGGCGTTCTGGAGTGACTCACCAATGTGCTAGAGTTGGGGGAAATCCGAGGTTTTCGACAAATAATGGAAGGGATATCAATCCTGCGCGATTCTCAACGATGCGATCAAGGTGCTGAAGTCGAGCATGTGAGAAACAACCATTCGGAGAGGCAATGATGACTCCTCCCAAAATGGTCCGTAGGCACTCACCACAGATGGTGATGGGTCCAAGGCGCAGGGGCCTCTGGGTCTATCCTCTGGAATAGAGGGGATGTCGTCGACAGAGGGAGACCTGCAACTATCAAGGCAATGATGTTTCCTTGACAGGAGCACGAGGTGGAAAACCGAAATGTGATAGTACTGATGGCAGGATTGATAAACTGGGGGGAATAACTGGGCAAGTAGAGTGGGTGGACTCAAACTTCCTTTGTTCAGAGTATGATGGTGGGGATGATCGGGCGGCATATGAAACTGACTGGTGGTAAGGGGATCATAGCTGTATTGGATCTAGGAGGGTGACTAGGCTGAGGGAGACTAAAGCTGTGGTAAAATGACAAGAGACTGCAGAATACTCTGAACAAAGGCGACCTAATTGGGGGTGTTGCCGAGAGGATCGATCATAGTGCCAAGAGGCACAGGGGGACTTCTTCATGGGTTAGGGAACTAGAAGAAGTGTGTATATAAAATGGTACTGTCATGTGGATTTATACGAGCCCAGGACAGTTCATGCTCGTGGTTGCTTTCAATTTTAAGGAGTCTGAAAGCAATAAGAAGACTCGGAAGTAATGGAATGGTACTGTCATGTGGATTTTATGAGCCCAGGACAGTTCATGCTCATGGTTGCTTTCAATTTTAAGGAGTCTGAAAGCAATAAGAAGACTCTGAAGTAATGGAATGGTACTATCGTGTGGATTTTACGAGCCCAGGATAGTTCATGCTTGTGGTTGCTTTCAATTTTAAGGAGTCTGAAAGCAATAAGAAGACTCTGAAGTAATGGAATGGTACTGTCGTGTGGATTTTACGAGCCCAGGACAGTTCATGCTCGTGGTTTCTTTTTCGTGTGTTAGTCTCCAAGGCCCGAAGAAGCATAAAAGGATGCAATGAAGAACTCTTCTAGCCGGTGTGACTAGAGTATTCCTTTTTCGTAATTAGTCTACCAGGTCCAGAAAAGGGTTAAACTTCTACTAGATAGACGCACTTTTAGGTACTTTAACGAGCATGAAAGGAAGCAAGATTGCTCGGCGATTTTTTCATTGTTTTAGGAGTCAGAAAAGAGATTAACGGAAACTCCCTAAGTGCCTTTTTCGTATAGGACTTGTCTGGCCCGAAAAAGGGATAAAATTATACCGAACAAAAGGAATGGCCAGGCAAGGAGGAAGTGTTCAATCAAGGAACATTTATGATGACCAGGAACGAGGGTGAGGGGGAACACTGGTGGGCCTCCTTGCGGGGTGAATGAATGGTGGAAAAATAATGAAACATTTGCAGTATGATAGGAGTGGATGGCTCATGTAAAAAGTGTGGAACAATCTGGTGGCGGCCGATGTGGCACGTAAATCGAGGCAGCAAGGTGTCGGGACACAATGTTGAAATTGTACCAAGTGAGAGCAAGAAATGATCTCAAGCATCATCACGAGCTCGGAAAAATGAATTCGGCGATATAAAAAGCGTGAAAAACGGAGAACGGCCGAAGTGGTGCGTAAACCGAGGTGACTAGTGGTGTCTAAAAAATGGGCAAAAAATGATGTAGAAACAATAATGCAACGAGGTGACCATCATGACGGTCTTGTCGTGCTAATTCCAATGGTGGAAATGGTTCAGAAAACGGACTCCGTATGGGTTCAGAATGGCCAAAACAAGAAAAAGGTCAACGGACTATAAATAGTAAGTGGGCCCAACATGACAAGTGTCATTTGTACTATTTGACTTTGACTAGTGATCAGAGTGGAACAGAGTTGAGGTGGCATTTCTGGACGATCTGACTGGCCGATTTCAGATCCAGGAGATACAGGTATTCCGTCAAGCTCATACCTGCTTTGTCATTGGGTTCGGGGGGTGGGTAGTGGGTCCCAGGGTACTATTTGCACGGTCCACGTGGGGTGGACCGCGGGTTAGTGGGTCGGAGCCGCGGTCATGGACCGCGGGTTTCTAGGGGGATCACGTGGCTGGGGACCACCACTGTGGGCCTGATAGCCGCGGTTAAGGACCGCAACTATAGGCCTAACAGCCGCGGTCGAAAACCGCGGCAGGGAGCCCTAAAGCCACGGTTTTGGACCGAGCTATTAGGGTTTTTCGGGGGGATGGGGAAGGACTATTTGTTTCACATGATTCTGATGAGTCCACTTTGTGTGATTGAAAGGATGCCGCAGGTGCTGTGGAGAGAGCGTGAGATACCCGATGAGATCATGGCCGTCGTCCGCCAGGTGCGATCGATGCTGGGGTTATTCAGACTGCTGAAGTTCGCCCAGGTACCCATGATGCGGTCAGCAGCATTGCTGCTGAACCAACTGATTAGTTTCTGGGAGCTGGACATACAGGCTTTCAGAGTGCAGGGTGAGAGGGTGGACCTCACCCTGACAGATGTATACTTCCTGACGGGGTTGCCCTGTCTGGGTAGGGTGGCAGACACACAGCCGCGGGTATCTGCGGACATAGATATGGAGGACATGCTGGAGCGGTACTGTGTTCCAAAGGCTCAGGTGCATAGGAATGCACTTTTGGTGAGAGACCTACTAGAGCCAGCAGTGCAGGCCATGGAGGCATGCATGGTGCGCGTCTTGGGGTCCAGATTGTTCATCTCAAAGAGAGCTTCTCTGTGATCGGGGAGATCAAGACAGTGATGTGTGTAATTCCCGTAAACACCGCATATGGCACAAGGGTGGTTAGTGCGCAGGGATTTGTCGCGAGGCTTAGGGGTTGGATCAAGCTGGACAACCGGTATAGTGGGGTCGTCGTCAAGCATTTGCATGTGTTCCTATAGTGCCGGTAACTGAGGACATTGGTGAGTTGCATGGCCCAACTCATCGCACAGCGAGCATTTGGGAGGAGCATGAAACACAGGGGGGTTTTTGACTGTCTTGGGAGGTGGGACGACAGTGTAAGGTTGGGGGCCTCTGCCCCCAGTTGGTTTGGTCAGAGGAGGGCAGGGGTTCGTGGAGGACAATGGGGTAGTGACACCGGGAGGTGGTTGACTAGTAGTGACAATGGGTTGCACCGGTTGTAGGACGACATCTGGTGTCGGCGGGGGAACGGGAGGCGAAAGATACCAAACGGGTAATCCTAAGGTTAACCCAGGGAGGCGGAGGGTAGCCATGACCGGGGCGCTAACTACTCCTGAGGGAGGGATGAGGAAAGGAATGGTATGGATGGGTGTAACACCAATGTGACTAGGTACCAAAGGGGGTTTATGCAACAAGGGCGGTTAATTAGTAGGATTTTGCGTGTGATGGGACAGGGTACATAGGTCGGACACGTCAGTGGCGGGTGACGGGGGTGGAATAGATTGGAAGGTCGAGGTCATTGGCGCATCTGAGTAAAATTCGGGCCCCATAGAGGAAACAAGTGAGGTGGTGGCATCCAAAACAGGTTGTTCAACCATGGGGAGAACATTTTTGGGTGTCGCGGGGGCATTGGGATCATAGTAGGTGAGTTGGTCAACCTTGACCATGCGTCCTTCATGGGGGAACATCATGGTACGAAAAATGGAAGAAGCAACCACCCGCATGGCGTACATGTAGCTGCGGCCAAGTAAAAGGTTATAATCAAGCTGTGCATTAATAACCTTGATGTCGATGAGGACGGTCTTTCCAGCCAGCTGGACGGGGACATTAGTTAATAGGCCTTGTGGTTGAGCCGAACGGCCGACGTAGGCTCACAACGCAGTAGTGGACTGCTGGAGAGTTGGGGATCCCAATTTCTGCCAGATGGAGGTGGAAATGACACATGTAGAGCCACCTTCGTCAATAATGCATCGATGGATGACAAAATTCCGAACAGAAACAAAAACTTGGAACGCTAAAGTGGAAGGCATGCGGGGTTCGGATTGGTCCAAATCAAATGCCATTAAATTTGAATCATTTGGATCGATAGCCCCAATGGCTGAGAGTAAAGTCTTGCGCTGTGAAGGGTAGTTTTTTAAGACTTCTAACGCAGAGATGGTTGCGGGAGTTTGGGCTAAGTCATCAACAATGTTGTAGTTTGACGTAGCCCGCGCATTGGGGTTATTGTTGATACGGCGAAGCGGGAAACGAGGTGCTTTGGGAGTGCCATCTAGTGGAGGTGGAGGTATACATAATGCCTGATCTGTGGGATGAGCATTAGTGGGTTTATCGGCGGGAGGGGCTTCAGAGGTGGATCCATATTGGTTCCGCCGGGTCTGGAGGTTGACCTCATCGGAGGACATCATCAACAAGTGGTGGGTACCTGATTCAAACGTGGGTTGATCAGGAGCAGCGTAAGTGATTTGTTGTTGGGTCGACTCGTTGGCTTGAGGGGGAGCCAAAGGTTGAGTGTTCACTACGCCTTGGTTTGGTAAGGGGTTTTACAGCACCAAAGGTGGCTGCTGAGGTTGTGGGGGGTTGGGTGGTGCTTGAGGAGCCGCATTCCCTTGGCGATGGGCATCATCAACCCAAAGTTGTCGAGCTCGCTCCAAATGTGGGCAAGCATGTGTGTAGTGGCCATAGACCCCGCAAATAGAACAATGATGGTTTGTTCACAAATTGGGGTTTTTAGCCTGCTTGGGCGGGCGATCAGGGTTTTGGTTAGCAGGGGCCGCGTTATTATTGTCGGGGGGATTAGGGGGTTGACCCGTTTGGTCTGTAGGTTGGTTATTTCCACGATTTCGGCCCCTGCCGCGGTTTTGTTGGCCCTGGTTGTGTTGGTTGTTCTGGTTTTGCTACAGGTTTTGTTGGGCGTAAACTTGCCCTTGGGCAACAGGTGGATTCTGAGGTTGCGCAGGTGCTGGAGCAGGTTGCGGTGGATAATATGTAGGGGGAGGCTGCGCAGGTGCAGCAACTTGAGGGGGTTGCTTATAGGGCTGCGGAGCAGGTTGTGGGTTTGCCACAGGGGCTGCCTGTGGCGGGTAATAAGCGGGCTGGGCTTGTGAAGGCGTAGGAGCTGGTGCATCCTGTTGGTGGTAGTAGGGCTGAGGTGCGACCGAGGGGGCGTAAGCGGGAGTCGTATGACCGAAACACTGAGGTGGACATGAGGGTCCATGGGAATGGTGGTGATGTGTCATGGGAGCATATGAGTTGGTTACTCCAGACTGTAAGGTATCCTGTGAAAGGTCAGGGCCAGGGGTAGGATGTGCTATGGAAAATGGTTGAGGATGCGAAGAGACACGGCCAATGATGCCGTCGGCAGCGTGGGATGCCCCCAGCGCATCGTGTTGGGAGGAATCACCGTGAGGGGTGTTAGGTATAATGGTATAGAGATAACCCGAATGGGCGTAAATGAGGTCGAATTGTTGGGCCTTAAGGATGGCCTCTTCTTCAGACTGGGGTCTTTCGGATGCCACATCCTTAGCAATGACAGGAAGAAGGGATTTGAGAAACCAATCTAGGAAGATACGGTCGTCTAATTTGATCTTGCATAAGCTACGGCGTCGGCGCCACTCATGAATGTGGTTCGTGATGTGGGTAGCCGTGTTTTGTCTGCACGATAGGAGGATCTCAATGCCCGCGTCATAGCAGACAGGTAACTGGAAGAACTGCAGGGAGGTTGAGGCAAGGGAAGCAAAGGTGGCATGGGTTCCATGGGGTTGCTCGATATACCACTTGGTTGCAGAGCCAGTGAAGGTGCGCTGTAAGAGATGGAGGCGAATAGAGTCGTCCACTATGGAGTTGGAGGAACACCATAAATGGAAGGACATAATGTGGTTTTGCGGGTCTTCACCTGCCTTGCCCTCGAACTTAGGGATGTCGGAGGGGAGCTTGGTGGGCATGTGAGGCCACACAAGGTCATGTCGGATAGGGTCGTTGGTCAATCTGGCTAGGTTAGGTAGGTTGAGGCTAGCCATGAATGGTAAACTGGAAGAAGGATGTGACACAGTAGTGGGTTGGACCAAGTTGGGGCCAATGCCCCCAAGTGGAGGGGTAGTGTTAGGGAGGTTTCCCCCAAGTGGGGGAACTAAGGTGGTATAGGATGGTCCTGCACCACCATGGGTAGTGTGAGCCACTGATGGAGTGGGAATAGGTATTCCCACTGCGGGAATAGGTGTCGTGAGGGGAACGATAGATGGGGTCCCCATGGAGGGCATACCCAAAGTAGGTGTGGTAACTGGTGTAGTGGTGGATGTGCCACCAATGATCTCTACCAAGATGGGAGTGGAATTCATGCCAGCCATGGGGCTAGTAGGGGCAGTGTAAATAGGGTTCTCAGACTCTGGCTCGGAATCAGAGGTAAAATAAGGGGCGTCAAGATCTGGTGACGGAATCCTATGCCGCTGACGAGTGGAGTCAAGTGACAAGGCTCGAGATCTATGATAAGTGGTATCAAGTGAGGATGATCTGTGTCGATGATGGGTGGTGTCAAGTGAACCGTGCTGTGGGGGCTCACCCCTGAGGTGCCGAGAATGTCTCGGGGACTCAATGGTGACGGATGGTGTCAAATCTCTGTGGGTTGAGGTGGGTAACAAACAGCTCAAAAACCCTAATGCAACCGAGTGTGCAGAAGGAGAGCTCGAAAAATAGGGCACTTAGGCCAACAACCAACTCAAAACACCCAATGTAACAGCTGTGCTATAATAGGTGGAGTGTCAACAGAAATGGTTAGAATACCAACAAACATCAAGTTTCGTAAAAATAAAAAGTGGTGGACTCACTAGACCAAAAGGAGGTAAGGGAGCATGCAAACACCTAACTAAAAGTATTCTGACTCAACTAGACATATCCTCTGCAAGGTGATGAAATCCAAGTCAGACAATATGAATAGGAAAGCCAAGTGGCTAAGATATCCCCCTAGTACCGGGAGGGACACCGGGTAGTCAATCCTAGAAGAATGGCAAATAAGATACCCCGTTCATGACACGTCCAAAAAGGTGAATCTGTCATTTTGTCCTTTTACTGCAATACCCCTATACAGGGATATCCCGAGAACTGCGAAAGGTAGCCCTTCGGTTACTGAATGGAGTGCGGTATTCCACTCAGGCCTCCGAAACCAGTCTCGCGACTTCAACCCTCCTAAGGGAGAGGCCCTCTGGTAAACTGTTGGTGACCGTGCCAAAAAGTACTAGGGGATTTTGGTTCCCTAATGGACAACAGCTATGTCTCACGTGTAAGTAACCGAGGGGTGTTATTGGAAGCCTATCCCCCCGATCCTACCTAAATACAAAGATTCTTTTGTGTTCCCCAAGTGGGGTTAGAATCTTGGTTGAGTTAAGTAGTTTTTTAAGGCTCACTTGAATTATGTGACAGAGTGTGTGCTCATGAGGTGATGAACCCAAAATAGAAGTGCCACACAAAGGGGAAACTTTCTAACTAACAATAATACTGAATTCAAAACTTTAACATGCAATTTTTTTTGAAGTAAAATGCTGAAATTTTAAACAGATTCTGTAAAAGGGAACAGAAATGATGTTGCAGAAAAGGCTATAGGAAAGTAGGGCTGCAGGTAGAACAGATGGCTGTGCAGATGCAGAAAATATTGCAGCAAAGGGGTTGGGTTCAAAAACAGTGCAAAAACCAGATCGCGGGTCTGTGGCGAAATCGAGCGGTCGGACTGCGGGTTTGAGGGAAACAGGTGCGGACAGGTCGCGGCTTTCTGGCCTACAAAAGCAGTCGTACCGCTTGAAATAGGGAAGAAAGTGCAGTCGCGTCGCAGGAAAAGGGCAAACAGACGCAGTCGGGTCACAGCTAAGGGGCTGAAAGTCGCGATCGGGATGCAGAAAAAATGGGCGACAGGCGCAGTCAGATTGCAGTAAACAGGCTGATTAGCCATGGTCGGATCATAGGTAACAGACGTGAATTTGGGGGCAGGGCACCGGAAACAGTCTGAGAGCCGCGTTCGGGTCGCAGGTAAAGTCTTGAAAGACGCGGTCGAGACGCGATGGCAGAGGGAAAAGATGTGGTTTATGGCGGCCGAAAGGGACAGCCGAAAGGAAAAAACGAGAAATTATTGCAGAAAACTAAACAATTTTTTAAACGAAAACCAGAAATTCAAACCTAGGGGAGTCGCCAAAACTGTAGCTAGGGTTTTACCCCTAGCTTGTGTGAATGAGCACCTACTAAGGAGAAGGGACTCCTTAGTAGCAGTTCAGTAAATGTAAAACAAAAAAGCTAAAACAGAAATATCAACTACTCTAAACATGTGCATGAAACAGAAAAACAAGATATGAAAAGTGGTTTTTATATTAATGTTACCTCCAATGTGAAGGTTGATGAAGCCTATTGTGGTGATTCAAGACGATTGCTCCAAGCTCCAACTTGCTCCTTCTCTTTCTCCAATGGTGGAAATGGGCCAAAAGGGGCTCTCAAGGTGAAAATAGCTCAAGGGTGAGCTAGGGTTTCAAGAGCTACTTCGGCAGAGTAAGGATGCTTATGATTGTGGATGTGAAATAAGGGGTCTCCATCACCTATTTATAGTTTTTTAGTGGTGGAGTGCTGGCCCATGGTTTTGGAAACCATATGGTTTAGGGTAGCTGTATAGGGTTTTTTTCTCCTTTTCCTCATTATTTTATATTTTTTCTTCCCCTTTTAGGGGATTTTTGCTATTTTAGAGGAATTTTGGATATTTTTGGAGGAAAAAAGGGGTTTTATGGCCTTTTGGAGGAATTTTAGGCCTTTTGGAGGCTTTTTAGTGGGATTTTCAGGGTTTTCAAGGGAAATATGGTAGAAAAATGGACAAATGAGCCATGTAGTGGGGTAGATGAGGTAGTGAACACTTTTTGGGTGTTAACAAAGAGGGGGTGAGCCCAGTTGTTGCCACTCTTCTGGTGTATCTTGGACAATGGTTTCTAGGGTCTTAGATGTGAGAATATATTGTGTGGGTAACCATTGTTTCTGGGGGTCTCTGCGTTCCTAGATGAACACACAGTGGGCCGCTAATTGGAAATTGACAAAATGCTGAAATCTGGAGATAGTAGTTTCGCTCAGTCTTACCTTCTGTTTCACTACATTTCTCAATTCTTCATTATGAACAAAAAATTTAGTGTTGGTACATAGTTCTCGGTCATCATCAGGCGAGAACCACAAGTTCTGGTATCGCGCTCCTCGACATAGTAAAGGTATGTCTGCCTGCTGATACTATGCAAGCTCGTACCATACAATAAAGGAGATTAGGATTAGCAGCCAAGCATAGTGGAAATGGGTACCTTCATATTTTGCTGAAGTGGAATCCCGAAGTAGTTCATTCAATAAAAATTTGGATAGATTGAATTGCACTCCTTCTACACAAAGTGCAGCCAGCATTATTACAGATGTATTACATTGTTGGGGGTTCGAGACGCATAGGAGTTTGTGTGTCAAAATTGTAGTTGCCATGCGGGTAACAGGGTCCTTGATGGGTGAAATTGGAAATTATTCACCAGAACTAGCTAGGTTATATTTATCCTAGTTCTGTGCAATATTGTATGGGCACTCTCCTTCCCTAAATTTCCCTTCAGGGTCCTTCCCAAGTCATGGGAATCCCGTGATTGCTGAAATGAGATCAACATCAATTGAGTAGGGCTTGTCTAGCCACAGGAATCCTGCATGAAAGACTACTAGTAACTGCTTTACATAGGTATCCACTTCTATGGTTCAGCCAAAATGTGGCATGAAGAGGAGTGATAGAAAACCCAACTTCTCTAGCCCATTTTCCCATTGCATTGGGATGAACTTTTTTGGCGAATCCGGGGACTCCTAGAGCAACTTCATATAAGTTTTCCTGTCCAATTCTCTGATAATACTGGTGTCTGAGTCTTGAAAGGTGAGGTTATCAAAATGAGGCATGATATTGTGCAGGACCTCCACATCCCTTGGCTTCTTAGGCTTTACCAGTGAAACATGGCTGACAACAGGGATGGTAACAAGGGGTGCATTAGACCTTCTGGGTGGTTGGTAAGGCGGTAGCAGGTACCTAATTTCATAGTATTCCTGCTCCTCCTGAGCCAATGGTGCTTCTAGGGCTTCTTCATTGGATGCTTATCCTTAGGTTATCTGGCCGATTGGGACTCCTATACCTTGCATTTTTTGCTAGAGAGGGGTGGAACCTAGCCTAATGCGGGTCGGGGCTGGTTCCTTGGGGATCAATGTCCTACTCCACACTACATTGGAGTGTTGGGTAGAATTGTCATAGGTTCATTAATATTGATTATCGTGAAGGGATGAAATGGTTTCTGCTCATTGAGTTGTGCACAATATTTCTTCCTCTGGATCTAAAACTCCATGATTCCGGAGAGGGAAACAATGCAGATTGTGAAACATCAGCTTCCTGACAATTACCCTTCACACGAGTGGTCTGTACTTATAAATTATTCTTCCTTTCGAACGAACCAAGGTAGAAGCATGGGTATTTATGGAACTTTTGTTGGCATGCCATCACTAAGATAGTTTTTATAAAGGTGGCCCTTGTTATTTATGGTGGTTATCACTACAAGGCATAACATTCAATTATTTGAGGATTTCCACATTAATAACTGACAACCACACTATCAGTGGCTTTACTTGATTACTGTTCTAATCATTGTATTGATTTATGATTATGTGATTTTTGTGGATTTTTCTATTTTCGACCGGATTTCTCCCTTTTTTCAGAATGAATTCGTCTTGCCTTTTTCCTTTTCCTTTTCCTTTTCTCTCTTTTTTTTTTTTACTTTCCTTTCTAACAGGGTGTCGTGTATTTTCACATGTGCGATCTCTTTCCACTTTGCATATCTCTTCTGACACATGGGGATTATGGCGATTGGGTCACTATCCGTTGGATCTGTCGTGATTTTATACCATGACATGTAGTTATTCCTAGTTATGCTACATTGAATGAGGTCCTTGTCCTCAACGTTTATCTCCGCACAGATTCTTTGTTGTAGCACATGCAGCGCAACATCAAGTGTTGTATGTTCATTTGTAGCTTCAAATATCTAGGCAAATTTTAGAGTTAAACTTTCCCACTTGCTAGTTTTTCATCACAGCTCCTTTGAAGTGTACCAACTTCTAGGCACCGTTTCCAAGGTGTGGATGAATCGGTCAACCCATTCCTGTCATAGATTTTCTTTCCAAGCCATGCGGTAGTGCTCGATATGTTTTCCAGGATCTAACAATCCTGTCTATTTATGATGAGTGTAGCTGATATCATCTCCAAATATGATCTCCATCAGTCTTCTACATTGCATCCAGTTGGAGATAGATTGTTAATGTGTACCCCACCATCTAGCGGGCGTAGCTTTCGGCACAACGTCTAGAGTGGATAGTTGTTGTGATTCTGTGACCTTTTCTTCAAATTCCTCTAAGAAGGATGCAAGGTTAGGAAAAAATTCATACGTAGGAAACACGCTTGCTTCAACTCCTACCCGTTAAAAAAATCTTGTTATCCTTGCACATCTGTGCATTGACACTTTGTGCATCCTGTTCTGCAAATTTTCGAGGACTTTTCCTGAGTCAAAAGTGCATGAGATGACATTGCGCCAACTCAAGTTTCCATTAGCTGTGGGCTTAATATTATCTTCCTTATAAGACATGATGTTATACAAATGGTCCAAATAGTTCTCTTTCCCTTCGCTATGTATAGGATCAACATACTGCTGTCCTTCAAGGGGATCAATGGGCACAACCACTCTCATTTCAGAATTTTCAAAAGAGAAGATCCTTTTCTTGAAATTTATGATTTTTTGGTTATCAATATCCCAATCAATCCCTATAAGCACAGGGTAGGGATTTTTATCATCAAAAATGTCAATGAACTCAAAGTTATCATATGTTCTTAGGCCTTCGACATCCACAAGCATTTGGGATAGCCTACCAATTGGTAGCACCTTCGACTGGCATTAGAGGAAATTGGTAGCACCTTCGACTAGCAATAGAGATTTCTTTTGTGCTACATGCATTAGAGGAAATTTGGGGTCTAAAATGGGCCTTATAAGAAAAAGCACCAACCATAAGTTATTGTAATTTGGAATTCAAGAACCAATAGAATTCCAATAAAACGAGTCAACCATAATGGTTGAATTGACATATTTGTCATAAAAAAACTACTTTTTTTGTTCGTATTTTTGACATAATTCCTTGTGTTTTTACTCAAATTTTGATCGAGAAAACTCATTGGATGTGGAATTTGATTATGCATCCAACGAGTACCCACACTTCATACTTTTGATAGACCTCGCTACCCAAAAAACAAGAAATACCTAAAAAAACGTGATGATGATGTCATCATCACATATTTTCAGGTATTTCTTATTTTTTTGGGTAGTGGGGTCCATCAAAAGTATACAATGTGGGTACTTGTTGGATGCGGAATCAAATTCTGCATCCAATGAGCTCTCCCGATCGAAATTTGAGTAACAAAACTGGGAGATATGTCGAAAATACGAACACAAAAAGTAGTTTTTTTATTTTTTCCTCCAAAATTAATAAATATTATTTTATTATTTCGACTATTATTTTATTATTTTAACTATTATTTTATTATTTTCCTTAGGAGGCCCATTTTAGACCTCAAAATTCCTCTAATGTCGCACATGCGGATACCATTGTGGCGTATTTTGGTCTGCTCCTGTCGCAACACCTCCTCGTGTGACTACAACAACATGGAGTTGTCTTGGTTCGATAGAAATCATTTGAATATTCATGTTGGGGTTTGGATTCGGATTCTACATTGGGTTGTGGTTAACGATAGTTCTATCCTGTCATTTTGCAATGAGTTTCGAGCACTGTTCTACAGTGTGATCAAATGCTTTACAATATGTACAAGTTTTTGCAGGACTTTGACAATCTCAGGAAAATGTCATGGTTTCCCATAATTATAGCATACAACTTGGCGTCTTCCTTGTTCAAATCCTCCTCCTAGTTGTTTTCCTCGACCTCTAAAGTTCCCACGCCCCCTTTGTGAACAGTATTGTTGTTGTTGAGGATACAGTTTTTCCTGGTGTTTCGGCTGAGGAAATTGTTGTTGTTAGAACTGCACAGGCTAATAATGAGGCTACACTCATTCAACTTGCATGTGTTCGTCATTCTTCATTAGGTAGGTATCCATCGTTTTCTCTTGGAGCAGCTGGAAGGCTCTGCAATCCTTTTCATCATGTCCTACGAATATACAAAAATAAAAATATAGACTAACAGATGCACTTACAATATTTTGTAAGTACAGACATTCCTCGGACTTATGATCTTTAGTTTGGCATACTCTGCACCAAGGCATCCCTTGAGTGCTTAATGGGTTTGGTGCACCTGCTGCAACACAATTCATTAGTTTCGGGTAATTACCCTTATGGTGCCCATCTTTTTTGCACCTATTACACCACAGTTATTCCTGAACTTCTTTGCCTCTTTTGATGTCCTAGAGCTGCATCGTAATATTGCCTAGCTGTGACTAAATTTGCATCATGCCCGAGCCAGTGTCTCCAACTAGTGAGGCTTCTAACTTCATGGATATATCTAGAGCCTCTTTCTGTGACACAAGTTTATGTTGCATCAATGACGTTTGGATGTGTGGCAACAAGGTGGAAATGAACCATTTCTTTTGTTGCACATTCGACATCTGAAAACTGACCTTGGCCATTAATGTCTTAAATCTCTGGTCAAAATCCCAAAGAGACTCTGTCAGTAGATTCTTAATCTCCTTGATCTCAGTGATGCACTGTGATTCAGACTTTGGTTTCTTAAATTCATCAATCAATCTGATTCGAGTCTCATTGATTGCCTTTGGGACCACTCCCACTGGTACTATGGAGAAATTCATATACCAGTATAGAGCACAACCCTGTAGAGTCATTGTCATCTGTGCTTTATTGATGTTTTCATCTTGGATTTGTTGTACAGTCCAGACTATTTCACATAGAAACCAATGTTGTTCTAGGTCTTCCATCCCATTCCCATTGAATATTGGGAGCTTAATATCAGTTACATCCATTGTATGGAGTGGTGTTGTATTGGCTCATGGTACAGTAGAACCAAAATGTGGACTAGTCGGATTTTCTTGTCTGCTATTTTTCAGTATTAGTACTACTTGTATTTACAGAAATACTTGGATATGGTTCTCATGTTCCTACCTCTAGTACCGTCAATGAGTTGATTACACATTATGGTTCTGTTGAGACCTGGAAATTCGTAGGAAACAACAACAAGGGATTCTCCCCGGTGAACGTTCCCAACTAGCCTGTGACTGTTTGGTATAGGGAATCCTTCTGGTTTGAGGTCCGGCTACCATAGGTCAAGTAACAAAACAAAGGGTTTTACCGGTTGTCGCCCAGTCCACCGTGTATATTTTTGTATTTTGACTTTAAGTATGATATGCAAGTGCCTATCTAAAATGCAAATTGATAAAGAATACGAGGAGCGGTCATAATGTGATGCGCAGGTTCTTACCTCTCATCTTAGACACTCTCGCATCTAAATCACGCATAACTGAAAAACAATATTAACTAAGCTGTCCCTAGGGAGCAAGATGATCAATTCATGAGTAATGTAATACTGTTCATATGTTAAGATAAATCACAGATAGTTGTTCTTAGAATCAAAACACATAAACATGAATAAATATATGCACACCAAGATAGCTCGTCATCTGTTAAAACATTTATTACTCATAGTGGAAATTATCACAAAATAAACCAGAGAACATTCATATAAGAACATAGGTTCAGAAAGTTAGAAAAATATCACAGTTAATAAAACAAATGCTGAAAACGAAATAGTTCCCCTTCAACATTGTTCATTTCATCACATTTGAACATTCCACACAACACTTTCTCCAATAGGCAAAATTGTAATTTATTATTGCAAAATGAAATAGTTCCTCTTACAATAAGTAGTTCACAAGTCTCTTTGGGAAAAATCCCCTTCTCTTTCTCTCTTTTCCCATTTATACAAGAACCAGCCCAACCTTTCAGTTGCCTCACAAACATTTCAATCTCCAGTCTTGTCGTTTTGCGAATGCTCATAATTCCATGTTACGTTCAAATAAAGACCTTTATAAAAGGAGCATAGCTAGGTAATTGAAAAAACACCCAAGCCTGGGCCTTTGCTCTCTAATGATTACGCCCTACCATTCCTCGGTCCCTCTTCAGACCCTTATAATTTTCTTCCTCGATTAACGACTCTGCCAACTTATGCTTTAACATGCTTTGTCCTCCAACTGTATCTTCTTCACCGCAATAATATTCAAAGGGATATGAGAAAAACTTCCATGTCTATCTGCGATGAAACGAGAATTTATCATTTGTTCCAACTATCTTTAAGAAACATAAATTATAATATCAATAAAATGAGTACTAAAGAAGAGAAAACTGGAGTTGGGTTCTTATGTGCAAATTTCAACCTAAAAACAAGGCACACCGGTCTCTTATGAAAACAGTTACGATCTCATAACAATCGGTGGGAAAATGATTAAGAAATGGGCACATAAAACCCCCATCGGTGGATCAGAACACTTGACATCGGCTCATTAGTGGGCTATGCAGCCACAACAGCGGGTAACCTACAATCTAGGGGTTCCGGCACACAAACCAAAACTTGTGCGATAAAACCTCGGGGGTCGGATCTTCTGCAGGCATCAGATAGTTAGTGAGCTACACAGCCGCAACGGCGGAGATTAAAAGGTCAAGAAAAAATCACAGACTAGTCAACATCGGAGAAACAAATAATAGGATATCAAAGAAAGGACAAACAGTTTGATGGGCAATTAGTCTATTCTGGGACCGCAACGACAGAACTCAATCAGCCTGCGGCCTCCGATTAAAGTCATAACTTTTTCCAAAAAAATAAAAAAATGAGGTCTATTTTCCAACAATAAAATGCGGGTTGACCTCTGAAAATGGAAAATGACAATCCCATTTTAAACCTCAACGATAAAACATCGTAAAAACTGCTAAGCCTTACAGTCCAAAGCATGCACAGACCCAAACGAAATCCCAAATAGCAAGAAAAATTGGCTTCAAACAATCCAAACATGTAGCAAAGTGGGGAAAACAAAATTAACAAGGAGGGTCCAAAATTTTCAGAATTTTGGGAAAATTTGCGGTTGTAACAATTGGCGGCTCACTGGTGAACCCAGATCTTTGAATAAACTCCTCCTTAAGCAACAGACTATTTAGCAGTGAAACCGACATGCTAAATTCTTCTAGATGTTTGGATTCCCATAATGTCACATATATGTACTTGTAATAATTGATGATAGTCCAAATTTTTAGGGAATGGAAACCAAAATCTCAAGGTCAGGATAACTCTTTTGAGGATTAAGTAGGCGGATTTCATTTTAACTTTGTCTTTGGGTAGCTTCCAGCTTAGATGCCACAGGATTGTAACACATGGTAAACAGAAATATTCATTTGTTCCCCATTCCCATGCCACTTGGCATTTTCATTTGTGGAATTTATGTCCTTTTGAATCCTCCTCATGCCTTTTGTTCTGAATTTTATTCAGGATCTTCTATCCATAATGTCCTTTTGTGTGAGAGATGCATTTAATTTTCAGCTCACAGATAGAGAAGAACTTTTGGCAATGTGTACTCATATAATTCAGTACTTTGTTTCGATGAATATTGCTTTCTTAGGAGTTTTGACTCTTATTGGCCTTTTAGCTTTCCATTTTTGGCATGGGATCATTTAGATATAATATACTGTTTACCCTGCTCCCCTTTCCATGGGTCTTTTGTTGTCACCCCCTAAGACGTTTTAGATATGAAATGGATGGAGCCTCTAAATAGTATTCCAAACCTTTTGATTCTGAGTTATTTCAGGGATTACGCTGGACCTCAATGTGTTCATAGACACTTAGGAAAACTACTTACTAGAATAAATTCCATTAGATTAAACAATAAGACACAGTCTAATGCCCAAATAATCTTAGTTTATCAAGGGTTCTGATGCTCTCAATGCAACCAAAAGTTTGCTTCCTTTATTGGAATCAGAAGAAAACTACACTAAACAAACAGGAAAGGAACAAATCAAAGTGGCAAAACAAGTCAATTATTTATGTACAAAACGGAACAAAATAAAACAAAATCAAGAAAAATAAGGTTTAAGAACTAAACCATTTACTGGTAAGTTCTCCTCCCATCCCTGTAAATCCTGCAACTTATAGGTTGAGGGGCCAAGCTTTGCCACAATTTGGAAAGGGTCTACCCATAACTGTTGAAATTTCATGTGCTTTCCCTTCTCACCATGAGGGTGATCCCACTTAAGAACCAAATCTCCTACTTCAAATTCTTTTGTCCCAGCTTTGTGCTTATCAAACCACCTATTCACTACCTCCTGTTGTTGTTTAAAACGTTCTTTGGCCTTGGATCTAGATTCCTTTGCCTTCAAAAGATTATGTATCCTCATGTGCAAGACTTCATTATCTGATCCTCTTGATTCTTGAGCTATTATGGAAGAGGGTAGCATGATATTGGGGGGTAGAATGGCCTATTTTCCATAAACAAGGGTATATGGGGACACACCTAACAAAGTCTTGAGGGTGACCCTATCAGCCCAAAGAGCATTTGGTAATGTTGAATGCCAACTTCTCTGGTTTTCTATCACAGTATTTTTTAAGACTCTAATCGGGTTCTTGTTCGTAGATAAAACCAAACCATTTCCTTGTGGATAATAGTTTGTAGAGTAATGCAACTTAATTCCTTTTTCATGAGCAAATGCAGTTAACCTAATAGAGGAAAAAATAAGTAGCATTATCGAAAACTAGAGAAATTGGAACTCCAAACCTGGTCATAATATGATCTTGCAAGAAGTCCATGACCGCATCTTCATTCACTTTACACAACGGAATGGCTTCGACCCAACGAGTGAAGTACTCGGTTTCCATCAGAATATAATTGTGTTGCAAGGAAGAATTTGGCTTTATCTATCCAATGATATCCATCCCCCATTGCTCAAAAGGTTCTGTTATCATCACAGGATTTAATGGTCCTGTTGCTTTCACTTGTCTTCCACCACACCTTTGACAGATGTCACACTTTATGACATGGGCATGTGCATATTTGAACAGTGTGGGCCAATAGTATCCAGCTCTGAGAATTTATGGGTTGTTGTATCCCTGGAAAAATATCCTCCAGCAGGCCCATCATGTAAGTCTATCATGACCTTCTTTGCATCTTCTTTCTCTAAGCATCTAAGAAGAACTCCATCATAATTCTTTCTAAATAATATTCCTTCAACAATCTGGTATGAGGCTGATTTAAGACGCAGTGCTCTTCTTTGCTTAGAATTCCATTGTTCTGGTAACAATCCCTCCTGAAGGTAATACACAAGGTCTCGATACCAGGATTCCTCAGCTATGAAAAGAGGACGTACATCCATCAAATGTAACTCAGCTTCGTCTTCCCAGTCATTTTCTTCATTGTCTTTACTTTAAGTCATTAGTTTGCACAATCCTTTCCCTTTAACTATGGAGGCTAGCTTGAATTCAAGGTCATACTCCTATAGAGCTGTTACCTAGTTGCCTCTTCTTTCTCCTAACTCCTTTTGTACAAAAGAGACCTCATAGTCGGGCATGGAACTATTACCTTTGTCTAGTTCTTAAGTATATATGGTTTGAAATGTTTTACCACTTTGAACACTGCGTATTCTTGTTTATCCATAGTTGGGTAATTCAATTCGACCCCTTGCAGACCAGTGCTCATAAATGATATGGGGAACTCATCTCCCCCATCTTCCTTCTGGGTAAGCACTGCTGCTAGTGAATCGTTAGATGCGAAAGTGTACAAAATAAAATCTTTCTCAAAATCTGGACTTTTGAGGGACGGTGCATGCACAACAGTTGTCTTTATTTTACTAAATGCATTCTTTTTTACATCAGTCCACTTGAATTGTACACTTTGCTTTACCATTTGCTGCAAAGGTTTAACAATTTGAGCGAAATCTGGCACAAACCTTTGCACGAAATTTATTGTCCCCATAAATGATTGCATGCCCTTTTTATTATGGGGTAAGGGAATCTATTCGATAGCTTTGATCCTCTCTGGGTCTATGGAGATCCCCTTCTTAGAAACTGCGTGACCTAGTAACTTACCTTCGGTAATGGAAAACACGCACTTCTTGGGGTTTAACGAGATACCATATTTTCGGCAGTGTTCAAAAATATGTTTTAGATGGAATGCGTGTTCCTCCCTTTTCTTTGAGAATATTGTGATTTTGTCGAGGTATACTACAGCACCGAATCCAATCAAACCATGGAAAGCTATGTCCATAGCCCTCTTGAAAGTAGCTCCAGCGTTTATGAGTCCAAAGGGCATCCTTCTGTAAGTGAAATTCCCCCATCTGGTTCTGAATGTACTTTTAAGTCTGTCTTCTTCAGCTACTAGCACTTGATTGTAGCCAGAGAATCCATCTAATAAAGAAAATAATTCAGAACCTGAAACTATTTGCAATAATAGTTCCATGGGTGGGACAGGATAATTGTCTTTATCCGAAGCGCGATTTAGGTTTCCGAAATCCACACATAGTCTAATTTCTCTAGATTTCTTTCTTACTAGGACCAGATTTGAAACCCATTTTGAGTGTCTAACTTTGAAAATAATTTTAGCATCCAACAGCTTCTTTACTTCATTCTGAATCATAGGCTCCAATTTTGGATGCATTTTCCTCAAAGGCTGTTGATGAGGATTGACTCCAGATCTGATGGGGATAACATGCTGAATAATATTGGTGTCATATGTCTTCAGATCCTCATACATCCAGGAAAAAAAATCTTTGTAACATCCCAAATTCACATATTTAGGCTCAATTTCAGTCCCCAAATTAATCAACCGAACTGTAGAGATGAGCTATGAGTCTTCACATTCACTGGCCTTCTGAATTTCACGTTTAGATCAAACATTCGTGCTAAAGTCCTAACTCCTTTAGGAATAAAATTGTTGAATTTTAGCTCGGCCTAATGTTCTTCATCGTGAATAATTTCCCCTTTGAAGGTCTCATCATTTGTCAAGCATTCTAGAATCTGTTGATCATCATCAAAAACCCATAAATTGGTAATCATATCTGGAATCGAAGGCCTGAAAAGAAATTCAATAGAACACCAGTTATTAGAGGGCACAAGCCTCACAGTTGAGGTGGCCAATAAGTCAGCTACTGCATTCTTAAGTCTAGGAATCGATACAATATTAAATGCATGAAAACATTTAAGCAAATCCCGTACTTCATTTTGATAAGCTTTTAAATGAGGGGAAATGCAATGTATTTGATTTCGAATCTATTGTACAACTATTTTAGAATCCCCATACACTTTCAGATCTTCTACCTTTAACTCAATTGATTTTCTTAGTCCCTGAACTAGTACTTCATATTCGGTTGTGTTATTGGTGCATTCAAACTCTAACCTACATGAAAGAAAATGTTTATTTTTCTTAGGATCAATCAGGACACAGCCGGCTCCTGACCCTACCAAAGTTTTAGACCCATCAAAGAAAAGCGTCCAAAAATTGCCTATCACTACTGTGCGTGAATCAACATCTACATTTATAGCTAAGTCTACTATTTTACAATCAATTTCATCAGCCTGTGAAAACTGAAGGAGATCAGGCTAAGCATCTGATGTATCGTTGGCTTCTTCCGCTTGATAGTTTCTCGGTTCTAGTTCAATAAAGTAATTTCCCAAAACAGAATTCACTGGTTCATTTTTACCTTCGAACTGAGTAACATTGTGTTTCATCTGGGGCTCTCTTAAAACTTTAATTTGATTTGGGATTCCTTTATAAGGTAGCCACAGATGTGACCAGTCCGAGCCAAAATATCCACTCAGTTTTTCCAACCAATCTCTGCTCAAAACAAGTCCATAAGCTTCAGGTATGTCAGCTACCACAATGTCAATGAATTGACATACCTTATCATTTGAAGATAAGAAAATGAGAACATCCTCCATTTCCCCAATTACCTTCACATTCGTTCTATCCAACTAAATGACCCTCTAGGTAGATGGTTTAGGTTGTCCATTTATCTTTTTGTAGATCGACAGTGGCATAACATTGACGGATGCCCCCGAGTCTACTAGAAAGTTGTGCACGTTGTGGTTGAAAATTTCAAAAGTAAGGAGAAAAGGTGGAGTCTTGAATTTAGGCTTACCTCCCACACTTGCTTCACCAATTTCTTCTTCTTGGGGCTGATTGTGAGTGGGAAGTTTCTCCTCTGATATTTCAAGTGCTTTCAATAACTTTTATTTATGCTGCGGCACATTGCACATCTCAAATAATGAGATATTTGCCCCTACCTTTTTTATATCCTCCACGATGTCATAATACATCTTATGTTTTGTGAGATTCATTTTAACGTTATTTGTTTTCTCTTCAATGGTCTTAGTAGGTATGTTGATCTATCTTGGATTTTGACTGGTGGTGGTAAATTCCGGAATTTGATTAGCTAAGGTGTTTTTTTGAAATTTCTTAACATTCTTTTTAAGTTTCTTAATCTTTGGGAGCATAAGGTTGTTTTCCTTAATAAACCCCTCACTTTTCGTCATTACATTTGTTTCCAAGACATCTTCATGTCTTAGATCCTTTTCTTCCTTGGTATCAAACACTGATACACAGTCCCATAAAACCATGGCCTCATCCTCTTGTTTTTCTATTGTTTTATTGTTGTCTTTCCCTTCTTCATCATTATCCTCGGTTAATTTGGAATCCAACAGCTGATTCATTACTAACTTCATTTAATTTATCCATTGAGGACAATTATTTTTAGAATGGGGTTATTGGTGAAAAATGAAAAAGTTATCCATCCCCACCTCTGTTAAGTTCATTAATGCAGGACTGTGCGAAGGGGGTTGGGATTGATTGTTATCGTCCCTTTTCTTGTAATAAGGCTTATAAAACTTCTAGGATTCCTTTTCCTTTTCCAAGTCTATTATTCTATTAGAGAGATTCTGCATCATCTTTTCCATTCCTTCGAAATCTGGTGATTGCTCCTCTTTAGGCTTAGTAAATAACAAAGCTTTCCTCCCAACATTGTTTTCTCCTGACTACTCAGGATAATCTTCGATGATTTCCTTTTCAGGCTCTACTCTGTCTGCTTCTTCATAAGTCTCTGCTAGCATAGGTTTGGATTTCATTTTGGAAAACATGGCCAAATCGAGCCCTAGAGCTGAAGTATAATACTCAATCAAAACTTTATCCGAGGGTTTGTTTGCTTCAGAAAAATTCTTAAGATAAGCTGCGAATCTTTAGGTAAAACTATGCACCTTCTCTTTTCTTTCTTTATTTAAGGCGCATAGTCCTTTCATGAGAGGTGCATGAGTTTTTTGGGTTGCGTATTTACTTTTGAAAATCCTTTCAAAGGTATCCCATTCTAGGATAGAGTTTGCAGGAAAACCAAAATACCATGATGCTGCTGCTCCTTCAAGGGTGTGCGGAAAAAGTCTACAAACTACATCCTCATGTTCTCCAGCCCTCAATCCTTCTATTGCCAAATAGAAACTTTGTAAATGGTCATCTACTAACATATTCTTGTTTGGATCAAACTTGGGCAGCATCTTCTCAAAATCTTGAGGTAAGTCATGCAACGGAGGTGTTAAGTTCAAGGGTGATCTGGCTTTCCAAGCCGGTGGCGGGTTTGGTGGGTTCAGTGGCTGATTTGCATTTACACCTGCCATGAGTCTGGGTGGAGAGCGAGGAGGTGAGGTAACAGGAGTATGTACAGGAGAACAGTAAGGTGTGTTTGGGCCTACTTGATTCAAAGGTTGAACAAATTCCTGTAATGCTACTTCTACTAACTCTTCCAAATCTCCAACCAACACTGAATCTTCCAATATGGGACGATCTTTCTTCTTGTATTCTCTTCGGGGTAAATCAGAGATAGTGGTTAATCCCCGTGTGTGTCTTCTCAGATCATTGACTACCTGGTTGTCCATAGAAAACAAATGTTCCCTATTCTCTTTAGTATTTGGATAAGGAAATAAACTGCTTTCAAAACTATCATTGGTGGAGTAATTTCAAGGAAATGGATTTCCTCGGCCAGCCATGCACTGGTGGCCCTCCTTCTAGCACTAGAAACTGTTGAGTCCTGGAAATTTGCAGGAAACAACGGTAAGGGATTCTCCCCAGTCAACATTCCCAACTAGCCTGTGACTGTTTGGTATAGGGAATCCATCCAGTTTGCGGTCCGGCTATCGTAGGTCAAGTAACAAAACAAAGGGTTTTACCGGTTGCGGCCCGGTCCACCGTGTATATTTTTATATTTTGACTTTAATTATGATATGCAAGTGCCTATCTAAAATGCATATTGATAAAGAATATGAGGAGCGGTCACAATGTGATGCACAAGTTCTTACCTCTCGTCATAGACTCTCTCGCATCTAAATCACACACAATTGAAAAAACAATATTAACTAAGTTGTCCCTAGGGAGCAAGATGATCAATTCATGAGTAATGTAATACTATTCATATGTTAAGATAAATCACAGATAGTTGTTCTTAGAATCAAAACACATAAATATGAATAAAGATATGCACAACAAGATAGCTCGTCATCTGTTAAAACATTCATTACTCATAATGGAAATTATCATAGAATAAACCAGAGAACATTCATATAAGAACATAGGTTCAGAAAGTTAGAACGATCTCACAGTTAATAAAACAAATGCTGAAAATGAAATAGTTCCCCTTCAACATTGTTCATTTCATCACATTTGAACATTCCACACAACACTTTCTCCAACAGGAAAAATTGTAATTTATTATTGCAAAATGAAATAGTTCCTCTTACAACAAGTAGTTCACAAGTCTCTCCAGGAAAAATCCCCTTCTCTTTCTCTCTTTTCCCATTTATACAAGAACCATCCCAACCTTTTGGTTGCCTCACAAACATTTCAATCTCTAATCTTGTCGTTTTGCAAATGCTCATAATTCCATGTTATGTTCAAATAAAGACCTTTATAAAATGGGCATAGCTAGGTAACTGATGAAATGCCCAAGCCTGGGCCTTTTCTCTCTGATGATTATGCCCTACCATTCCTCGGTCCCTCTTCAGACCCTTATAATTTTCTTCCTTGAGTAACGACTCTGCCACCTTATGCTTTAACATGCTTTGTCCTCCAACTGCATCTTCTTCGCCGCAATAATATTCAAAGTGATCTGAGAAAAACTGCCATGTCTATCTGTGATCAAATGAGAATTTATCATTTTTTATGACTATCTTTAAGAAACATAAATTATAATATCAATAAAATGAGTACTAAAGAAGAGAAAACTGGATTTGGGTTCTTATGTGCAAATTTCAACCTAAAAACAAGGCACACCGATCTCTTATGAAAATAGTTACAATCTCATAACAATCAATGGGAAAACGATTAAGAAATGGGCACATAAAAACTCTCATCGGTGGATCGGAACACTTGACATCGGCTCGTTAGCGGGATACGCAGCCACAACAGTGGGTAACCTACAATCTAGGGGTTTCGGCACACAAACCAATACTTGTGCGATAAAACGTCGGGGGTCAAATCTTCTGCAGGCATCGGATAGTTAGTGAGCTACACAGCCGCAACGACGGAGGTTAAAAGGTCAAGAAAAATTTGTATACTAGTCAACATCGGAGAAACAAAGAACAGGATATCGGTGAAAGGACAAACAGTCCGACGGGAAATTAGTCTATTCTGGGGCCGCAACAGTGGAACTCAATCAGCCTACAGCCTTCGATCAAAGTCATAACATTTTCTGAAAAAATCGAAAAGCGAGGTCTATTTTCCAACAATAAAACACGGGATGACCTCCGAAAATGGCAAATGACAATCCCATTTTAAACCTCAACGATAAAACATCGTAAAACCTGCTAAGCCTTACAGTCCAAAGCATGCACAGACCCAAATGAAATTTGAAGTAGCAAGAAAAACTGGCTTCAAACAATCTAAACATGTAGCAGAGTGGGGCAAACAAAATTAACAAGGAGGGTCCAAAATTTTCAGAAATTTGGGAAAAGTTGCGACTGCAACAGGTTCCAGAGCTTCAATCGACTCCTTAGATTCCTCGTCTCCTTCTGAGATTGGCTGGTACTCTTCTTTCTCATTACACGATCCTTTTTCTAGGTATGATGTAAACTTGTAGCCTTCTTCTTCTTTCTCTGTGCTGCAACCGCCTCGTCTAAACAGAGTTTTTTGTCTTTTGCCTGATCTGAATCTCCTTATGCTTCTTTAAAAGCAAATTCTAGTTCATTTTCACCTGCTCTTGGGAACATCTCGATTTAGGGTTTTGTTGATACATAGCCACCCTTTTCTTTTCAATATATCATTTTCATAATTCCCTTTTCACATATTAGAATTTTGATCCACGTCTTCCACGATGAAAGGTATCGACTGTGTGGTCCTTGAAAAAAACTTCTCTTAACCTCATTGTATGAGTTTATCATATCAATGACGAACTCAGTGATATATCCTTCTATGATAATATCTACCCATAATTCCATAGCCCTTAATATAGGGTTATTGATTCTTTTCAGCCGCTCAATCAATAATGGAGTCCACTCTGTCAGTTCCCCTCCTTGAAAATTCTTTTTTTGGGTTGCTAACATAGACAACCATTCATACAACAGAGTGTGGAACTTGGAAAATAAAATCTCATGGATCTCTGAATATATGTACCATTCTAATCACTTCATCAGCGTCCATGAAAATCCTTCACTTTCTTTTTATGCAAACTCTAGCTCTTTTGCGTCCACCCAACTTTGGATCTTCGGTTTCGTGGGATTCCAAAACATATCCCTCAATACACACTTTCAGGGTCTTGGAAATGGAACCATTTGTTGGAATTTTCTCCCCTACAACACAAGTTCAATCCTCTCTCTCTCTCTCTCTCTCTCTCTCTCTCTAGTCAATGCAACAAATCCCAAGATATCAGCTCGACGGAGCAGAACCCAGCCGATAGCACATGTGACACAGATGTCATCTCACCGGAGATATCTCAGTTCTTATGGGTAACTACCAAAACCATGTTTTCGCAGCTTGTGAAGGAGGGTGTTTAATTCCTTGGCCCTGCGTCAAGGATTACAACAAAGCCCACGAAAGTGGGTTGATGGGTTACACTTTAGATATCCATACTGAAGTATTACTTGCCATTAATATGCAATATTACAAAAAATGTATAGTGAACAGTCATCACAGATATATTCGTTATTTGGAATACAACATTCATACGGTTATCTTCTTTAATCACAATAACCAATCAATAATTAACATAGTAAATATGCACTTGTCTAAGTTATTCAACATTCACACATATAGACAACATGTAACGTGGAAACCCATATGGGAAAAAACCAAAAGGTGCTCTTCATTTGGCATTGGCATGAGAAAATAGATGCACCTTTTGTCTGTACATAAAGCTACAAACTTTGTTCAAGATATTCTATTATATCTCCATAGACTTCTTTTCTTCTCATGCTCTCTGTTCTTCTATATCTTTATCACTCTACTCTACTCCTACTCAGCAATCCGCACACAGCGTGGATCAAATCGACCTTTTCTATTCGTTTGCGCACTCAGTTGTAGATTCATTTACTATGATGCACTCAACGATCCAGAGTCACCTACTCAACTCAGTTGTATCCTCTACTTTGCTCAAAAGCGTCTAAACAAGAACTAGCTAATAGGATAATTGATTGACTGACTAACCCATGTATAGCTTGGGTTTTTCCTTTTATAGCCTTATTACAGATTCGATATATTCCCATACATGCTTGTTATAGACTCAATCATGACTTAATATAGACTCTAACAGACTCAGCTACAGTCACTATCTCAGTCGACTTACTATCCTCATCCCACAACCTATTTTTCCTATTCAAGCAAAATATGACCAAAGAGGCGATATCGGCCTGACTTACAAAAATTTCTTTATGTGTGTGGTTTCTTTCAGCTTCATCCAAACTCATACCCATGGTCTCTAAGGGTTATTGCTTCTCTGCATCATACCTTACTGTCACTTTATGGTCCCGTTGAGGGCTGGAAAATTGCAGGTAACAGTAGTTAGGGATTCTCCCGAGTAAACATTCTCAACTAGCCCATTACTGTTTGGTATGGGGAATCCATCCAGTTTATGGTCCGGCTACCGTAGGTCAAGTAACAAAATAAAAGGTTTTACCGGTTACGGCCTGGTCCACCATGTAAATTTTTAGTTTTTTGGATTTAAGTATGGTGTGCAAGTGCCTATCTAAAAATACAGATTGATAGAGAATACGAGGAACGATCACAATGTGATGTGCAGGTTCTTACCTCTAGTCTTAACTCTCTCGCATCTAAATCACACACAGCAAGAAAACTAAAATTAACTAACTAACCGATCCCTAGGGAGCAAGATTATCATTTATCAATGAGTAATGTATTTATGTGCATGCATTAAGAAAAATCACAAATAGTTCTTACTTATTTCAAAACACATGAACATTAATCGATATATGAACAACAAGATAGCTTATTGTTTATGAAAATCTTTCATTACTCATAGTGGAAATTTCATAGAATAAACTAGAGCGCATTCATAACAAGAACATAGGTTCAAAGAGTTAGAACGATCTCACAGTTAATGGACACAAGCTGAAAACGAAATAGTTCACATTCAACAAATCCATAGCACAACATTTGAGACATCCCACCAAGCTTCCAATAGGAAACTTGTAATTCTTTATTGCAAAAGGAAATAGGTCTTCTTACAACATACTCTCACAAATATATTTGGGAAAAAATCCTCCTTTACATCTAACTCTCCTATATTTATACAAAAAAGCAAAACTTTTGGGCTGCCCCCAAATGACTTTTAGGCTTCCCCAACGTTTCAATCCCAAAATTTCGTCTTGTAGTGAGTGCTCATAATTTATACAATATATTACATTTAAAACAAAATTAATAGAACACTTTTATGAAGAGGGCCCCACTTGGTCATTAATGAACTTTTTCCACGCCTGGGACTCTGCTACTATGCCTTCAAAATATGATGGTTCAAGAAAACAGATGTTTATCTCATACTTAGCAGCCTGATTCCTAACTGCTTCTATTATTTCTCAACTCAAGCATAGCTGATCTTCAAGTAAATGGATGCTGACCGCTGCATGAGCTACTACATTCTTCAAGATCTACTCATCTAGATCCTTGACTTGTTGGATCTTCTGCTCATCTTCATGGTACCTGCTCTATAGTTGTTCTATGAACAACTCATGTTTTGGTATTGCATCCAGTCTTTGTTCTGCAGCAACTTGGCATCTGTTGTAGGTGACCATCACCCTTCTGCAGTATTCAGCACAGGCTCCTCTTGTTTTCTTCACCATTTTCTTGAATTCTTCTGTAGTATTGATTGCAAACTCCAACAAGTTATAGTCCTACTTTAAAATTTTCCGATCTTTGACTAGTAGCTCAGTAGGGGTTTCCTCATTTGTCTCTATCCACACTATCCTTCCAGTCAGGATCTCCAAAATATATTGAGATCTGTCTACAAATTATGAAGTGGTGTCCAATATTTCTTCTAATCTGCTATCTATTTGCACAATCTTACACCTTTCTTCCTCAATGCATACTTGTAGTTGGTGGATTTTCTTCCTCTGGGATAGAACATATTCTTTCAAAGGTTGGACATCTGTCTTCTATTCCATAGCATCTTTCAGTGATGTTGTCAATGAAGCATTTTGTCCCTCCAAAGCTATTATCTGCATTTAACATTGTTTCCCTCTCTCTTCAGTGGCAACCTTCTTTGATTCCAGCTCAATTACCTTGTTTTGCAGCTGGACCTTCTCTGAACTTAGAGTCTCATATGATACTTGAAGGCCAGTCTTCTTAGTTTTCAGCACTTGAAGCTCTAACTACAGTTTCTAAAATTCTGCCAAGCTGTTCTGAGCTTTTTTCTCTACAACAACTTCTAAAGTCATCTTACTTGCCTGTAGAGTCTGGAGCTCTGCCTTTGAAGTCTTCACTTCATTTTGCATTTCCTCAAATTTTCTCTTCAACTTGTGGCCTTCATCTCTTTCTTTCTTTAGTGTTTCTTTTAACTGATCTGCGTTCTTTCTTGATTTCTCCAGATCCGTCATCATTCTATCTACATTATCTTCCGTAGCTTGGGTTAATGCCACCCTAGCTCTTGTTGTCAATCTCGAATACGCATCTGTACCATACACCAAATTTTTATGAATTATCATCTTACCTAATTGTCCTCCTGTTTCAACCTTTCTTTCAGTTCTTTTGACAATCCTTTTCTTCTCCTTGTCATAGAAGATAGTGTTGAAATCAGGGACCTCTTCTCCCTCTTTCTGCATGAAAGGTATCAAATTCATTCCAGAAAACACCACTTGCTCCTGAGTGCTACTAGAATTTGTAGCATGCTCCTGAGGATCAGGATTATCTTGTCCATGCCCTATGTCTGCATCATCATGTGACCCTTGTGTATCTATTGGGTCAGTAGTATGCTAATCTGTTTTAGATCTTGTCAACATTAAACCTTCAGTTTCTTCTTGTTTTTCCTTTATCTCTGCATCTTCCTTCTTCTTTCTTTCCTCCTCCTCCTTCTTTGCTGCCTCCTCTACAACTCTCTTTATTTCTTCTTCTTCATTCTTTAGCCAATTTTTTGCCTCTCATGCTAGCCTCCTAGCATCCTCTTCCCTCTTTTTGGCTTCTTCTTCTTCATCTTTCTTCTGTGTGGTTTTTCCCTTTCTACCCACAACAGTGTTTTTCTGTTTAAATCTCTTCTTTAATGCAGTCATATTCTTTGCATTTCTGAATATTTCTTCATCCTTGTCGAAGAAATTTGTGTATTCAAAATGAACATTTACCATCTTGCAATGCTCTGTAACTTTATTTTCAGAGTCATTTCTGTGGAATTTCATCTCACCAAAATGAAAGTGCTCTAGTTCCTGCATGAATTCATGACAGTCTGTTTAGCCTTTGTAAACTTATAACTCCCTATCCAGAAAGGTATGGCAGGGTATGCTACCTTCTTATGTTCAAACAAGAAGCTTCCAACACCATCAATGTATACCTACCTGACTGCTTCTTTATGTAACACATAATCAGTGGTATATTTGGGGAGTAGAGAAGGTGCCCTAGAGCCACCATACATTCTGATATACATCCCCTCTTCAGTCAGATAATAATTTCCATATTATTCAATAACTTTGCATGCTTCCTCTGACATGCAGTTGCATTCAGTCAAGAAAATTAGAGTGTACAAAGGCATAATGAAATGTTCACATATCTCTTTGTAGTGGCTATAGTATTTGTGTGCCCAAAATAATTTGTATGCAGTGTATATAGGGGTCCTACCCCTATACCAATTACACCTTAAGGCTAGAAATGACTGGGTACATAATATACAGTCCACTAAGATAGAGCTCATGTAGAAATCTGACTTCTTCTATGACACCCCTCCCAAAGCTGAAGATATGCATGCTAAGAGGCTATTGGACACTATGTTTTCCCAGGTTAATATGGTCCCCTGAGTGGCCACATAGAAAATGATTGGTATACATCCCAATTTGAAGATTTTTCCATGAGCCCTCCCAAAAACTCTATTCAGCATCAGTGCTATAAATCTGTAAGCGGTCCTAAGAGTGGTTGTTTCATATTCCCCTGATGGCCTGGTTCAAAAGTTCTTCCCTGGTATCATCATTCTTTTGACTATGTCGACCAGGTCCAAATTTATGTCTTTCAACCAACTTTTAGTTAAGTAGATTTGAGCAGGAGGCAGGTGATATGCCATTGAGACATTAGCAGGACTATATGCAACATATCCCTGTTTGGCAGTATTCTCTAAGATCATTGTAGTTACATCTGCCCTAGGCAGAATCTATCCAATCACCCCATAGCATGGGAACAACTCAGGTCTAGTGGCTACCTTCATCATAGCATTTTTATTGATGTTTGCATATATAGTCAGTTCTTCGAACCCTGCATTAGGCACATTTTGATTTGCAATCATTTGGTATATTTCACCCCACTTGTAATCTAGCTCTACTCCAGTGGTGGCTCTGGTATCTTCATAAATTTATTCCACCTTGGTGATGATTTCCACATCTAGTTCTCCCTCTGCAACAGGAGCCTTCTTCTTTTGTCTTTTAGACATAGCTCCTTTGCACTGGTTACCCTGGCAACAAACACAATATGTTCTTAGACCATTGGAGCTTTTAGCTAGTGTTAAAAATGAAGGAGAACTGTATAAAACTATTTACCTCATCCATCTTCATTTTCACAAATAAACTATACAGAACATTAATGCATGAAAGAAAATGTCAAGGCAAAAGGAACTTCTACAAGCTAGGTCTAAGAATCCTCTAAGTCCATCCACAACTAAAATATAACCTTGATTGACAATGCATTACTTAAACCGAACTGTATTCAAACTCTTTGCATAACATGAACCACCCAATCAATTGTAAAAAATGTGGAAATCCCGAGCTCAACGAAAATAATGGAAAAACCCCCCGCCGTTCCATGAAACTAGGGTATGCGCTTGTGAAAAACCAAAAACTCCCCCCGGAGGCCATAAAAAATCCTAGAAAATTAGGTGCAGACAACGTAATGCTTATTTGCACCAACTGCCTAAACCATCAGACCGGGATTGAGCTTCCATAACGGCTCAAAAACGGGCTCAATAAAAACCCCCACCACAAAAACCGTCAATATGACTGATACCTCACGACGCAAGAATAAAAATTCATTTTAGACGGCTAACTACACAACGACAGGAAAACATAACCAGGGGAAGACCCTACTTCCCAAAATGATCAATAAAATCAAGAGAAAGGAGAAACCATGGTTGGCCTACCTAGCAAGCAAGTTGTGCAGTTGATGGGATAGTCCGAAACTTCTACGGCAGCACTCCAAACGAACGAAAACTTGACAACTGAGCACGCTTTTACAACTCGACTCGACAAGGATGGATCAGACATGAGTTTTCACAAGGATAATAATAAACAAAAGTTTCACCACTATATATAACCCATGGTAAAAAAATATTGACGGGAAAAACCTTCATCGGCGAGCGGAATAACTAAGCATTGGGCGATTAGTTGACCAAGGAGCCACAACGACGGAAGACATTCAAACTACGGCTTCCGCGATCAAATGAAAATTTCGACGATTGGAGGTTCTAAGGCCTATGTATCGGCTACTCAAGACACAAGATAATCCTCAATATCGACAAGACAAAGCTGAAATTTTCTGCAATGTCAGTGGTATAAAGCACTAAATGCCGCCGAAGTCACATATCGGAAAACAGAACACTATTCAATAAAGCGTCGAAACTTGAAAACACTAAACATTAGTGAGATAGTTCACTATGCAGCCGCAACGATGAGAGATAGACTAACTACTCCTTCCGTGACAATAGAAAATCATCGGTGATCGAAAGAACTAAGGACTACGGATCGACGAGTTAAAGCTTAACACTGCCGCCATGTCGGCAACACAAAGGACTAGCCCTCCAATCAAAGTCAAACATTGTTCCGATAGCGATAAAATAAAAAATGATTTAAACAATAAAACCAAAAATACCACGTAAAGCGCATTGCGAAAACAAGTCTGTCCATCGACACCATAGAGAACTAATGCCTTGATTTGTTGTTGAACTAACTTTCGACAATGATCATCGAAAAACCCAAAAATCATTAAGTACTCAAAAGACTTTCGGGTGGGCAGCGATAAAATTAGTTCGTTTCACCTTCGAAACAGTGGCTACATAGAGAACTAAAGCTCAGATTCAAACTTCGACTGCCCTCCAATAGCGATAAAACCAAACCATCAAAAAATCAAATAAAAGTTAAGTGTTCGAATAAAACTAAAGACGTTCGGCTGGGTAACGGTTATACTAGCTTGTTTAAACTCCGAAACAACGGAAAGAAAATAGTTAATGAATCATTCGAATTCCAATAGTGGTAAACAATTGACCTCAATTCAAACTCAAGAAAACCCAAATTTGTAGCAGAAGAAAAACAGAGTCTAGGAATCCAAACAATCCCATGCAAGATAAAATTAAAAGGAGGGTCCAAAATTTTTAAAAATTTGCGAAAAAAAGTTGCAGTTGCAACAAGTCGTTACCTTATCTACATCACTGCTTCCATGAATATTCTCCCTTGCCATCACATATCATGCTATGTACTTCCATCATAGCTTACAAAACTAGCGCAACTTCCTCATCCTGCGCCTTCTCTTTTCCTTTCTCCTTTTCTGCCTTCTTCTGTAGCAACATCCTTCCCTTTTTCCTTGATGTTGTTTCCCATTTCGTAGATCCTTCTTCTTCTTCCTTGTACTCTTTTTCCCTTAGGAATAATTCCATATGAATTATGCCCTTCTATCCTAGGCCCAACAGGCCCCCCACATCCACCTATGGCTTGTCCCAAGCCCCATGAGCTATCGCTCCATAAATTGGCTTACTCAAACTTTGGCCTAAAAAATCCTCGATGGTTTTCAGTAGCTTCTCTTTTTCTGTGCGCACTTCTTCCTCAATTTTCTGCATGTACTCCACCAGGTCGGAACTGACGTGTTTAGGCATGTTACTTTCCAATGAGGCTATGACGTTGAGCACCTTTTGGTGCACAGGATGAATTAGACCTGTGATTATTTACGCTTTTGCATATAACTCTACTATATTTTCTTGACATTGTTGTTCTTGGGTGCACAACACAATGGTTTGTTGTTGTAGGCTGTGCATTTTTGTGTTTTTGACCTTTTTCTTCTCCAAGGGAAGCTGCTTTATCACACTCTGTATATATGTGATACTTGATTCTAGCGTAGTGAGGTTATTTGCAATCTTCTATGATCTCTCATCATCTAGGAGAGTCTCCCAATTCTGAGAGACTTGGTCGACGACTTTAGAGCATATTAGCTATGTTTCTTGTACTCATTTTGCAGCCTACATGGTTGCGTCATGTTGGATTTCTAGCACTTCTAGTAGGTACTGGGGATCTATTGCGCTTCTAAGTCAATTACCTTCTTCTGAAGATCACTAGCGATCTTGGCCAGCCTAATGACCTTATCCTTTGATAGCATATCATGTGAGATTTCCTCATCAACCACATGTGAGCACACAGTATTAATGATATGGGTAATCTTCTACTTACTTTCTTCTTCTCTCTTTGTATCCTAGGTAGTCTTATGCAGTTTGGCATTTAGTTTGCTGAGAGCCTTGATTGAGTGCTTTACTTGTTTGTCAAGAGTAGTTCCCGTATATGGATCTCTGTAGCCGCTGCTTTCTGTAGGGCATGTACATCTTGCAATTGGACCTTTGAAAAATCAAGGAAAACCGGGGAAGTATTATTATGTATCTCATTGGATTCCACGGCTCTAAATTCCAGCACTTCATTTCCCAACTATACCTTGTTAGGGTGGTATTGTCCGAGATGCACGATTTCATGCACTTTCGATGTGCTAGGGGCGTTTTGTGACGGGGTTTCCTGCAGTGTATGCTCTACTGTGATTTTGATTACTTCAAGTATTTTTCTGAGGTCATTTAGCCGATATGTAAGGGAATTAGTGCACTGGTTATGCTTGTTGTAACAGTCATCGAGCCTCTCCTATGTAGATTTTTGTAAAACCTCCTCCAAGGACGCAATTTCTTCCTCATACAGACCATAAGTATTCGCCTCTTTGCTGGATCGTCGCTTTTTCTGTGACAATTCTGGTCGAGCTTCTATGTTCTGAGTCTCCATTTGTTGGGTTTGTAGTGGAAAATCAGGATGGGGTTGAGCAGTATGAGTGTTTACAGTCATTATTGCTTCAGCCTGCTAGGTACTCTTCTCTAGAAGAGGGGGTGAGCCCAGTTGTTGCCACTCTTTTGGCGAATCCTAGACAATGGTTTCTAGGGTCTTGGCTGTGAGAATATATTATGTGGGTAACCACTATTTCTGGGAGTATCTGCATGCTTGGATGAACACATAGTGGGCCGCTAACCAGAAATTGAAAAAATGCTAAAATCTAGAGATAGTAGTTTCTCTAAGTCTTACCTTATGTTTCACAACATTTCTTAATGCTTCATTATGAACAAAAAATTGAGTGTTGTTACTCAGTCATCGATCGTCATCAAGAGAGAACCACAAGTTATAGTATCACGCTCCTCGACATAGCATAGGCATGTTTTTCTGTTGATACTCTGCAGGCTCGTACCATACAGTAAAGGAGGCCAGGATTAGCAGTGAAGCATAGGGGAAAGGGGTACTGTCATCTTGTGCTGAAGCGGCATCCCGAAGCAGTTCATTCAGTAAATATTTGGATAGATTGAATTTCACTCCTTCTAGTGCACAAAGTGCAACCAACATTATTACCCCTATATTACATTGTTGGGGGTTCGAGACGCACAGGATTTTGTGTGTCAAAATTGTTGTTTCCATGCGAGTAGCAGGGTCCTCGATGGATGAAATTGGAAACCCTTCACCAGAACTGGCCAGGTTATATTTTTCCCAAGTCTATGTAGTATTTCTCCCTAAATGTCTCTTCAAGGTCCTGCCAAAGTCGTGCAAATCCTATAATTGCTGAAATGAGATCGACATCAATTAAGTAGGGCTTGTCTAGCCACATGAATCCTGCATGAAAGACTACCAGTACCTGATTTACATAGGTATCCACTTCTCTAGTTTGACTAAAATGTGGCATGAAGAGGATTGATAGCAACCCTGACTGCTCTAGCCCATTTTCCCTTTGCATCAGGACGAAATTTTTTGGCGAATCTGGGGACTCCTGCAACAAATTCATATAACTTTTCCTTTCCAATTCTCTGATAATGTTGATGTTTGAGTCCCCAAATAAGGAATGATATTGTGCAGGACCTCCATATCCTCCATCTTATTAGGAGCTACCAATGAAACATGGCTAGCAATGGGGATGGTAATTGGGGGCACATCAGACCTTCTGGGTGGCTGGTAAGGTGGTAGCACGTTCCTAGTTTCGAAGTCTTCCTACTCATATTGAGACAATGGTGCTACTATGGATTCTTCATTCCTCATGTTCTTCATTTGCTTCTTATCCTTAGGTTCTCTGGCCGATTGGGACTCTTGTACTCTGTGTTTTTTTCCAGAGCGGGGCGAAACCTAGCCCAGGGTGGGTCGGGGCTGTTTCCTTGGGGATCGATGTCCTGCTCCATGTTGCATTGGAGTGTTGGGTAGAATTGTCACAGGGCCGTTAATATTGAATACCATGAAGGAGATGAACTAGTTGCTGCTCATTGAGTTGCGCACAATACTTCTTCCTCTAGGTCTAAAACTTGGTGATTCCAGAGAGGGAAACAATGCGGATTGTGAAACAACAACTTCCTGACAATTACCCTTCACATAAGTGGTCTTTAATTAGAAATTATTCTTCCTTTCAAATGAATCGGGGTAGCAACGTGGGTATTTATGAAACTTTTTCAGCATGCCATCATTGAGATAGCGTTTAGAAAGGCGACCCTTGTTATTTATGGTGGTTATCACTACAAGGTATATCGTCTGGTTCTTCAAGGATTTCTGAATTAATAACTAACAACTACATTGTTAGTGGCTTTACTTAATTACCGTTCCAATCATGGTATTGATTTATGATAATGTGATTTTCATGGATTTTTCTATTTTCAACTGAAGTTCTCCCTTTTTGTGGAATACTTCGTCTTGCCTTTTTCCTTTGCCTTTTTTTTTCCTTTCTAACAGGGTGTCATGTATTTTCACATGTGTGATCTCTTTCCACTTCGCACATCCCTTCTGACACATGGGGATTATGGTGGTTGGGTCACTATCCGTCAGATCTATCATGATTTTATACCACGCCATGTAGTTATGCCTAGTTATGTGGCATTAATGGAGGTCCTTGTCCACAATGGTTATCTCTGCTCAGATTTTTTGTTGTAGCACATGTAGCGCAAAATTAAGTGTTGTATGTTCATTTGTAGCTTCAAATATTATGGGAAAATTTTAGAGTTAAACTTTCCCACTTGCTAGTTTGTCGTCGCAGCTCCTTGGAAGTGTACCAATTTCTGGGCATCGTTTCCAAGGTGTGTATGAATCGATGAACCAATTCCTGTCAAGGATATTCTTGCCAAGCCATGCGATAGTGTTCGATATATTTTCCAGGAACTGGCAATATTGTGTATTTTTTATCAGCATAGCTGATCTCATCTCCAAATATGGCCTGCATCAGTCTTCTACATTGCATCCAGTCAAAGATAGATTTTTTATGTGTATCCCACCATCTAGTGGGTGTAGCTTTCAGCACATTGTCCAAAGCAGACAATCACTGTGATTCTGTGACCTTTTCTTGAAATTACTCTAAGAAAAATACAAGGTTAGGAAATCCTTCATACGTAGGAAACACGCTTGCTTATACTCCTACCCGTCTAATAAATCTTTTGATCATTGCACATCTGCGCATTGACACTTCGTGTATCCTGCTTTGCCAATTTTCAAGGGCTTCACTTGAGTCGGAATTACAAGAGCTGACACTGTGCCAACTCAGGTTTCCATCAGCTGCAGGGTTAATATAATCTTCCTTAGAAGACATAATGTTATACAACTGGTCCAAATATGTCTCTTGCCCTTCGCTATGTACAGGCTTAACATACCGCTGTCCTTCAAGGGGATCAATGGGCGCAACCACTCTCAATTAAAAATTTTCAAAATAAAATATCTTTTTTCTTGAAATTTATGATTGTCTGGTTATAAATAGACCAATAAATCCTTAGAAGCGCAAGGTAGGGATTTGTATCACCAACAATGTCAATAACCTCAAATTCAGCATATGTTCTCAGGCCTTCGACGTCCACAGGAACTTGGGGCAGTATACCAATTGGTAGCACCTTCGACTGGTTGGAAAGACAGAGCTGAATATGAGACCAGTCCAGTCGCAGCCTCTTCATGATTTCCCATGTATATCTTGTCAATATATTGACATATGAGCCCAATTCGAGTATGATATAGTCCATATCATAATCTCCTATCTGCACAGTCATTCACAATTCTCGATCTATCTTTCATTTTCTTTCGACCTGGTTGAGTCTTCTTTGAGGGCGCAGATATTTGTGGGGAACTCGGAAAATAAATTCTCGTGGTTGTATGAATATATGTACCGTTATAACCACTTTGTCGGCGTCCATCAAGAACCTTCACTTTCTTTTTGTGCAAACTCTATCTCTTTTGCGTCCACCCAACTTTGGATGTCTGGTTTCGTGGGATGCCAAAACATATCCCTCAATACACACTTTTATGGTCCCAGCAACAGAACCATTTGTTGGACTTTTCTCCCCTGCGACCCAGGTTCATTCCTCTCTCTCTCTCTCTTTTCATTGCAACAAAGCCCAAGATATCGACCTGGCAAAGCAGAGCCCAACCAGCAGCACCTATGACATAGATTTTGTCTCACCTGACATATCTCAGTTCTTATCGATATCTACCAGAACCATGTTTCCGTAGTTTGTGTAGGAGGGTGTTTAAGTCCTTGGCCCTGTGCCAAGGATTCCAACGAATACCGGGAAAGTGGGTTGGTGGGTTGCACTTTAGTTATCAATATTGAAGTATTACTCGCCCTTAATTATGCAATCTTACGCAAAATGCATAGTGAACATTCATCACAAATATATTCGTTATTTGGAATACACCATTCATATAGTTATATTGTTTATGCACAATAACCAATCAATCATTAACATAGTAAATATGCACTTGTCTAAGCTATTCAACATTCACACATATACACAGCATGTAACTTGGAAACCCATACAAGCAAAAACCACAAGGTGCTCTTCATCTGGCATTGGCATGAGAAAATAGATGCACCTTTTGTCTATACATAAAGCCACATACTCCGTTCAAGATCTTCTATTCTGTCTCCACATACTTCTTTTATTCTCATGCTCTTTGTTCTTCTTTATATTTATCACTCTACTCTACTCCTACTCAGTGATATGCACACAGCCTGGGTCGACTTGACCTTTTCTATTTGTCTACGCACTCAGTTGTAGATTCACTTACTCTAATGCACTCAATGATCCAGAGTTACCTACTCAAAATCGCTTTATCCTCTACTTTGCTCAAAATCTTCTAAACAAGAACTAACTAATAGGCTAATTGATTGACTAGGTAACCCATGTACATATTGGGTTTCTCCTTTTATAGACTTATAATAGACTCGATATATTCCCATACATGTTTTTTACAAACTCAATCATGACTTGATACAGAGTCTAACAGACTCATCTACAGTCGCTATCTCGATTGACTTACTATCCTCAGCCCATAGGCTATTTTTCCTATTCTAGCAAAATATGACGAAAGAGCCACTGTCGGCCTTACTTACAAAAATTCCTTTACACATGTGTTTTCTGCCGGCTCCAACTGGACTCATACTCATGATATATAAGGGATGTTTCTTCTCCACATCATGCCTTGCTGTCTCTTTCTGGTCATAACCTTATCTACACGCCTGCTTTCATGAATATTCTGCCATGTCATCGCATCTCGTGTTCTGTACTTCCATTGTAACTTACAAAACTGGCACAACTTCCTCATCCCACACCTTCTCTTTTCATTTCTCATTTTCTTCCTTCTTCTTTCCTAACATCCTTCCCTTTTTCCTTGATGTTGTTTCCCATGTCGCAGCTCCATCTTCTTCTTCCTTGTACTATTTTCCCTTACTTATGTAGAATTCCATATGAATTCAGCCCTTCTATCCTGGGCCCAACAAGATTGTTGATAAGTTGTCCTGACAATTCACACCAAGTTCCCTTTCATTCCCTTTTGTCAACATCTAAACTAGACCCTGACCTTTTACTGACTTAGTGGGTTTTATATCTAAGTCATATTCTTGAACTTTTGAAGCCCACTTTCCTCTTATACCAAAGCAAGTTTTTATTGAGACAATATATCTTTTGTCGTTGTATGAGGAAAATAGCCAAATATATTTAAATAACCCACATAAGCCCAAAAATGTTTTAAATATTTTACTAGGGCATAAGCTTGTTTTCCATAATTGTATAGTTAAATTTTAATATGTGTAATTCTTTTCTCATGAAGGTAATAAGTTTTTCCTTGCCTTCATCATTTTTTAAGCAAAACACCTGCAATGGTGTCTTCGGAAGCAAAAGAGAATATCTAAACGTATTTTGAATAATCCAAACTAATTTATATTGGAGATATTGTGATGGATTCCTTAATCAATTTGAAACCATTCCATCCTTCATCACACCATTCAAAATGAGCATCCATTTTTAGAAGTCTGAAAATAGGTTTTATTGTTTCGACAAATTTAGGAATAAATATTCTAATAAAGTTTATCTTTCCAAGAATTGATTGTAAGAACTTTTTGTTGTTGGGTAAAATTATTCTCTTAATTGCTTCTATACTCCCAGGATCTATCCTTACCCCATCCTTGGAAATTATATGCCCAAAACTAATTTTGTGATGTTTAGAGAAACTCCATAGTTTCGACATCTATCAAAAACTTTCCTTACATGACTAAGTTTTGCAAAAACTGTTAAGTCATATTGATATATCTCTATGATTTTTCCAATTATAAGGCTTAAAATCAAAATATGTGGTCTTATAAAATGTTTCACATGCATTCAAAAGGATCAAAGGCATCCTCAAATACTCAAAATTTCCCCAAGTAAGTTGTCTTGTGTTGATAATCCTTTCTTTACCAACACCTGGTTATATCATGAAAATCCATTAAGCATTGACATAAATCTTGAATCCCCACTTGTTGAAGTAGATGTTTCATATTTTGGAGTGGGTAATTATCTTTTGCACAAGAGGTATTTAGATTTATGAAGCCAATTGCATATCCCAATTTCCACATTTTTCTTTCTAACAACCACTAAGTTACATAACCATGAAGGTTGCCTTCATGGGGCAATGATACCTATTACTAACGCCATTTGAAGCTCTTTTTGAATACAAGGAGTTAACTTAGGTTATTTATGTGCCTTAGATTTTGTTTGAAATACTTTGCTTCTTCCTTTAAAGGAATGGTATGTTGAAAGATGTCATATTTATATGCCTTAACTACATCATAAGTGAAGGAATAAACATCCCTATGTTCCCTTACTAAATTTATTGATCTTGATTATCCTAGGATATTCTTTTGGATCCAATATTTACCTCTATGTAATCCCCAGGTTTCAGGACTTCCTTTTTCTTTTATACATGTCATTTCTGTCAAAATATCTTTCTAAAGGAATAAATCCATTTGGAAGAGATTTTCCATATGCATCTAACCCTTCTGAATATTTAATCCCTTTCTTGCTAATCAACTTCAAAACATGAACATTCCTTTAAGTTATTCATGAATATCAATATTTTACAATCATAATTAAATATCTTCCAATTCTCAAAGATGTGTGGTGTAGAAGGTCTAAAATTTACTTCTATTTTACCTTGACCTTTTATCAAACTTTCACAAGGATAAAAAGTAGAAGCCTATGGTGCCAAAACATCCAATTGATTCTTATGTACCTTCAATACTTCTTCTAAATATAGATCATTAAATATTTCCATTGAGTCCCGTACTGCATTTCCATATTTCTTTAGTGTAGCATTATTGCATGCAAGCTAACATTTGACTTGAAGAATGTCTTAGTATGAATCGCCCTTTATCTTTAAAATTGTGATGCTCGTATCCTTGGTGATTGCAAGTCCTAAAATAAAAGCCCCATACTCTACCACATTATTAATTTCTTCAAATTCCAATATGAAAGAAAAGACAAACACTTCAATTTTGGAAAAGTAAGGACAAATATTGCCCCTATCCTTGATTTTAAATGATCACCATCCAAGTTCATCTTCCAAATTTGACTAACTCTTTCTTCCTTAATTTATTTTAGGATATGTGCTAAAGAGCTAGATAAAATTGCATAACTTCCAATTTCTTCTTCCACATAACAAGGATCACTGGTTGGATCTTGAGGATTTTCCACATGATATCTATTTTCTTCTTATTTGTGGAGAATGACAATTGAACTTTCATAAGTGGGGATAGTATCATAAGATAAATCCATTTGGATATCACCAACCAAAATTGCGGCCCATTTACTTTATATGAGAATTCTTTGTGCATCAAAACATTAATTACTATTGAATCCATTAGCAATGATATATATGGGCAATCTGTTAATTGAATTTGGAGATCCTTAATTAGGCCACATACCTTAATTTATGTTGAGCCCATAGCACAAACACTTCTACATGGTCTAGTAATCTTTAACCGAAGTTCATTCATAATCTTAAGTGACATAACACTCATTGAAGATCCTGAGTTAAGCATGTAATTGTGAATAAGTAAATAATTTATCATTAAAGAGACGAAGAAGTGGGAATGACTTCCATTCCTCTTTACTTTTTACATGGCTTGTAAAATCATTGAAACATCCTCACCTACTTCCTTAAGTTTCTCAACAATTCTTTCTTTAAGTCCTTAAATAAATAATAGTAATTTGTCCTTTTGAGAAGGAATCTTTATCAATTTTGAAACTGGCCTAGCCTACTTTTTCTTTCGACATCCATCTCTTAAGTCAATATTTAGATCTATATTCGATGAAACTTTAGCTTTTTGGGAAGTATTACCTTGAGGAATATTTCCAATACTTGTGTTATCATTTCCTTTTCTTTGATAAGTCATTTGTATGTATCTCATGATTTTGAAAACTTGTTACAGTGTGGGATTTTCACCATACAACTTGGTGACATTGTAAATTCCCACACTTCTCTCTTTCTTCTGAGCCATCTAACCTATGCAAAGAGAATGAGTCTTTCCCATTGTATTGGTGTAATATGAGAATCCAACATAATTGTTTTCATCAAAATCCCATATCATTTTTCCTTCTTCAAAACTTGTTTCACTATGATGTTGATCTACCTATTGTTTCATAATGTTTTGGGACATCTTCATTATTTGGAGAGTGCTTTCTTGTCCTCTATGTTATCTACCACAGCTTGAACTAAAGAATTCCATTCTTTAACCTTGATTGAAATGTTGTTTTATGGCCGAATTGGAATGAGAGAAATATATTGCAATTCTATAGGCCTGACCTAATTTGGATGCTCTAGTAAAACTATATTGCAATTCTTTGAACACTTCTTATTTTTTTCCTATCCAGAAGAGCGAACCTATATACTATGCCAAGTGTGCAATATTTTGAATCTAAATCTGGAAAATATACATACAATGGTCAGTATTAATTTTGATGCAACAAGTCGCATTCAATTTGGAGATTGGTTGGTCCGGATATAACAATTTTCCCTATAACACCTTTTTTCAAACCCTGATTGGAAGATTGTTTTAGGGAACACTTCAAACTGATATATAATTGGAATTTAAACTCCTCTAGGTCTGGAAATATGTCCTTTTGTATCCTAATGCATCCACATTATAACTCTATAAGTATGACCTAATTTGAATGTGCCAATAATAATTTATTGTAAATATCCAAAAACTTATTATTTTTTGCCTATCCAAAAGAGAGAACTTGTATGGTACACCACATGTCCAATATTTCATTTCTATAGCTGAAAATCCTACCACAAATACCCTTGTATGTATTCTTTCACATGAAACATTCTCAATTTGGATCTTGGATTACTCATATATGACTTTTTTTCCTAGAACACTTGTTTCAGACCTTGATTGGAAGATTGTTTCAGGGTCAACTTGTAACTGAGATAAAATTTGAATTTTGACTTCATTGGGTCAGAGAATTTGTGCTGTGGTACTTTCATGTGTATTATTTCCAATTCCATAGGTCTGACCTAATTTGGATTCTCCAGTACAAATTTATTGCAAATGTACCAAGACTTCTTATTTTCTTTCCTTTCAAGAGAGCAAACTTGTACCATATGCTACCTGTCCAACATTTTGTTTCTATTGCTGAAAATCCTACCAAAGATACCCTAGTCTATATTATTTTGGATTCAATTGGTCTCACTCAATTTGGATCTCGGATGACTCAAATATGAACTTTTTCCCTAGAACAACTATTTTAGACTAGACTTTGGACTAGAAAAAAACCCTAGATTCCTCCATAAATAACTCTCAAATTATAATGGATTGGGATCTGAATTTTGGGATGGAGATAACTCAACCTATTTTATAAGTGGGTTTTTAACCTCAATCTTTGAACCCTTTTAGAAACAAATTTGTAGTGAAAGTTGCAAGACGACTAATTTTACAGAAGCGAGTCCTGAGGAAAGAGCTCTGATACCAAATGTTATGCAACCAAGTCCCATAAATAGCATAAAAATAACAGAAAGACAAAAAGAGAGTAATCCATGACTTGATAAATAATAACGGAGATGAATAGAAATCCTTTTTGAGGGAGGAACCTCCTTACACAATGTTTTGTGTACCCAAGACAAGACAATATACGATGCTTCCCCAAATGAAAATATATCCTTCCTATTTATAGGAGAAAAAGGTGTACAATAACAACTAATATACCCACTAATATACCCAAGCATATATCAATAATATGTAATACACCACCATATAGGGGGTAAAGTGCCACACTATAGGGGGGATCATGCCCAACATTTAGGGCTTAACAACATGTTAGCCCACTTTCAGGTATATTTCCAACCATTGGGTAACAACGATGAAAACTTCAACGCTACTCAATATGACTATGACACGAGTGAAGATGCCACGATACCTATTCAATCTGTACATGAAACATGTACAAGTTTGGAAAAGGAAGACCGTAGAGGCATTGTTGATCCTCAAGTGGTAGAAGGTTGTTAAGCATTGCAAAGACATGAAGATCAGTTGACATTACCAATCCAGGTTGCTAATCATACTTTCCTAATATGAATTAATTATAGGCATCTGATCAAAATGATAATTGTGCCTTATTTGATCAAGTTATAGGGGCAAAAATGTTCTCAAGAATAGACATAAGATCCAAATATCATCAATTTTTATACCCAAAACGACATTTGGGACCGTATATGACCATTATGAGTTTAGTTTACCACCCACTACACAAATAAATCTCTTTTTCACTCAACCATATACTAGATTTCCATTAATTAAATAAAATTAAATTGGAGCTCATGGAGAGACTCCTAATTCTCAATATCTCTTGAAAAGTTAATATCAACCATTTAAAATACATCATTTCAACTTTATACAAATTTTAATAGTATATACTTTACCAAAAGGTGCATAAAGGTTCATTCAATAAATGTACTAACAAATATATTATAGAAACAATCACATGATACATACAAAGGAATTGCTAACCATTCCTTTATAAGGATCCCTTAAAAATTGTTTATCAACACAATACAATGCAGTGGCCACACACTAACATTGTTTGTACATATACAAAGTGTTTCTTCACAAGCATATGTTTAATCTTCCATTTTGAAACATAAATACATGCCTCTATGTTTATACATGCTTATCAATATAAACATTGCCCTTAAATTGATGAGAATTCAAAAGATGATATTATTTTTGGCACTAATGATATTATTCTTGACACTTTTCAAATTGTTGAAAGTTTTAGTTTGCAAGTCTTCAATTGAGGCCTTCATCAAAAGTAAATCAAAGCATTCTAAAACCTCTGCTATGTTGCAAAAAAATGCAATATATTTCTATTAACACTCAATATTTATGGGATTTAATAACAAAATGCATTATTGGCAAGAGAAAGTAGAAAAAAGAATCCTCAATATTTATGGGGCTGAACAACAAAATGCATTATTGGAAAGAGAAAGTAGAAAAAGTATTGGTTAAAATGTTTAAATTTCTTCCTTTAAAAGAAATCAAAGCATTCTGAACTTCTGCTATGTTATAAAAAAATGAAAAATATTTCTATCAACAATATTTATAAGCTTTAATAACAAAATGCCATATTGACCAATGCAAAATATTTCTATTAACAATATTTATAGGCCTTAATAACAAAATAACCACATAAATGCAAAATATTTCTATTAACAATATTTATAAGCCTTAATAACAAAATACCATATTGACCACATAAAATGTTCCTAGTGATAAGAGTTACATAACCTAAAACATAACATTGAAATAAAGATACAGAGCTCCAAGATATGGAAACAATCTCGCAGATTAGCAGAGCACATAAAAATTTGCTTGTCAATCCTTTAAGGAATTTTTTTTGCGGGTAAATGCGTGGAACTTAGGTTCTTCCTTTGGTACCTCATGTTTGACCTCCTTCGCAGTTTCCGATATATTAAATCCACCAAGTTAGAATAACCTTTGATAGAGAGAGTAAAATCTTTTACTGTAAGCTGAAAGAATCTAAACTTACCTTAAAAGCAGCAGAAGAATCCGCTGGAATATTACCACTGTCTGACCCAAATACAAGCTTCCCCGATGGACGGCCCTGTGAAGCACCCGAAGAAGAACTGGGCCCGAATGCTTTATTGTTTGTAAGATGTGAAGTACAAAGCTACTAGGATATAGAACCAATAGTAAAACATGAATATAACATCTACTCACCCAGACGATCAAGAGCTAACGGAGGCATTATAACTGGCAATTAGCATAAAGAACAATCAGATTATTTCATGGAATCCAATTAAAATGTCTACAAGAAAATTTTTAAATGCTGCAGTAAGAACTAGGGGAATATGGAAGGAATATAAAATAAGATATGATGGAAAGATCACGTACTTTTGTCACCACTTTCCAGCTGAGGTTACATCAAGAGACCAAAGCCTAATCATAAGAACTATATTTTTATTGATTCTCTATGCTTCAAGTAACAATATAACGCTATTATAAAAAGAAATTCATTGCATGTTCACTGGTGCTTTAAGAAAAATATGAATTATGTTATTAACACATATTTGTTGGAAATATTATTTACTCGCTGATCCATAATCCAATCAGTCGACTCTGATCCATAATCCAATCAGCCGATGAGTCTGTAGCAGGTCAGAAAGTGCTAGAGAATCTGACAAGATAAAGAGCTCAGATTTCTCGTATATAAGATAGTAGAATTTAGTTTCTGAATTTAAGTTTCTACATAGAGAGTAATTGCAGTATTTAAATGTTAAGTCGGTTAGTCGACAGAAATATTCTATATGAAGGATGAAATTGTAAATCAAAAAGAGAGGAGAGAAGAGACACAGACAAGCAACAGAGAAGATAAGTGCAGCAAAGAAGAAGAAGGAAAAACTCACTGAAGAGTTTGAAGCTCAAGCTTTTGTGTTTTTACCAAGTTTGTATTTATGGCTATACGTTTTATTATGCCTTGGCACATGAAATATAAATCCTTCAGTTTATGTTTAAATGAATGTTCTAGTTAACAGCATATCTTCTCCATATTTACCTAAGTGAATGTTGTTTACATTTACTGTGAGTGAAAAACATCAAGAATCCATGAATATTTCACTGTGTAAAAGTTCCTATTTTTAGGCGTAGAGGTTCGACACAAATATTGTTTATTATTTTCTTACATGATATTGTGAGTGATTCGCAATATAGTTGTGTAGCAGTTAATCCTAGGCTATCACACTAAAAAGAGTTTTTCATATTCCTAAGTCGTTAGACTAGGAACTATAAAGTTATTGTGCAAAGTGAAAACTTGTTGGCACATGAGTTGGTTGCAACCAAATTCATGTCGCAGTAAAAGCCGGTAAGCCAAAGTAAAAAGTCCTTCCCAGGTTAAGAGTCCATCACAGTTACTCCTTAGCAGTAACTCTTTCGCTGCGCAGTAAATTACGGTGCAAGAAAATTGAGTCTCAAGTTTTGAAAAAGTAAAAAAAGGGAAAACATAAAGGTTGTGCTGCGCAGAAATCTGGTATCATAGCTAGAGCTAGTTTAGGAAAGAAATCTTGTCCTAAAAGGGAGAAAGTAATTTTCTAAGGAAAGTTAAAAATTAAAAAATAGCTTCTACTTTCGGTTCAAATATGTCGAGTTTGCAACCTCCGATTTTTACAGAAAAGAATTATGAATATTGGTCTCTAACAATGAAGGCTTTGTTTAGAGGTCAAGATGTTTGGGATATTGTCCAGTAGATCAAATGGCATATAATAATCTCTCACAAGCTAAGAAAGATATCCTAAGGGAATAGAGGAAGAAATATGGAAAATCTCTATTCTACATACATCAATCCATGCATGAAAGCATACTCCCAAGAGTAGCAGCAATAATTACCACAAAGCAGGCATGGGACACATTGGGGACAACTTATCAAGGTTTGGACAAGGTAAAGACTTCAAAGCTGCAAATTCTGAGAAGAGATTTTGAATCTCTGTCCATGAAAGATTCAGAGTCAGTAGACTCATTTTATACTAGATTTGTTGGTTTGATAAATCAACTAAAATCTCATGGGGAAACCATAACAGACCAAAGGGTGGTTGAGAAAATTCTTAGAAGTCCTCCCCCAAGATTTGAAAACTTGGTTGTAACCTTGGAAGAACACACAGACATGAAAATGTTTACTATTGATGAGTTGCAAGGTTCACTCATCAATCATGAACATAGGCTCAACAGAACTCAAACATCATTGGAAGGTGCATTCGCAGCATAGTCATCTATAAGTCGTGGAAGAGGCAAGGGAAGAAATAATTTCAGAGGCAGAGGAAGAAACTTCTCAAGAGGAGGACACAACAGTAGTCCTGCAAATGTTGCTGGTAGAGGACATAATCAGAACACAAGTCAGCCAAGTGGTCACAGGTTTGATAAATCAAATATTCAATGTCATTACTGTAAAAAAATTGGTCATTATGCATATGAATGTAGGAAGAAGCAATATGACCAAGGAAAGCAAAGCTAGAATCTGTCGACGAACATCAACATTTCGTCAAGCACAATGTTTATGGCATGCGCATCCCCAATGTAGTACCATCCAAGAAATTCAATGTGACATATGGTATTTAGATTCAAGCTGTAGCAATCATATGACTGGTAATTTAAATTTATTTTATAGTCTAGATAATTCAGTTCAAACTGATGTTACACTTGGAAATAATGTCCAAGTCACTGTTTTGGGAAAAGGTACTATTAGTATTTTAACCAAACAAGGGAAGCATAAGTATATGCCTGATGTTTACCATGGAGAAGGTCTGAAGCATAATTTGATGAGTATTGAACAGCTGATGTAGAAAGGTTATAGATTTTACATGGAAGATAATCACTGTGTGATTAAAGATGTACGTCCAAGCAACCAGCTGATAGCAAGAGTGCCAATGACAAGCAATTGCTTGTTTCCATTGAGGATAGTTCCAAACAATACAGAAGTTGCATTCAAGGTAGAAAGTAAAGAAGAAGTCGCGTACTGCGACAAGAAAGAAAAAGGTAGTGCTGATTTTTAGGCTGCATTTCAAACAAAAGTTCAGGATGATTCCTGGCTATGGCATTTCAGATTTGGACATCTGAATTTTGGTGAACTGAAGTTGCCGCACACAAAGAATATGATAAAAGGATTGTCATTGATTGACAAACCGGACAGAGTTTGTGAAGGCTTCATTTTTGGCAAACATCATAGAAAGACTTTTCTAGCTGGAAAGTCATACAGAGCACGCACACCACTTGAGATCGTGCACTCTCATATTTGTGGTCCAATGCATACAATGTCCATTGGTGGATGCAAGTATTTTCTTACTTTTATTGATGACTACTCAAGAAAAACATGGGTATATTTTTTGAAACATAAATATGATACATTTAGTTGTTTTCAATAGTTCAAGGCACTCGTGGAGAACTAGAGTGGTCACCGCATCAAAATCTTAAGGATGGACAGAGGTGGTGAATATGTTTCAAATGAATTTCTAAATTTCTGCAAAACTCATGGCATACAGAAGAAATTCATGCGCAGTATACACCTCAATAGAATGGTATCACAGAGAGAAAGAATAGAACCATTATGGAGATGGCGCGCAGCATGATCGCAGCCAAGCATTTTCCAAATGAATATTAGGGTGAAGCAATCGCAACTGCTGTATACATTATGAATTGATGTCCAACAAAGAGCATGAAGAACAAGATTCCTCAAGAAGCATGGACATGTATGAATCATATTTTTTCTCATTTAAAAGTTTTTGGTTGTGTTGCATATGCTCATGTGCCAGATGAGCTAAGAAAGAAATTAGACAAGAAGGGACAAAAATGTATTTTTATTGGTTATTCTAAAGACACAAAAGCCTACAAGTTGTATGACCCTATCGCAAGGAAAGTAATAATTAGTCGCAACTTTCAATTTGTTGAGAATGAATCATGGGATGGAACCATCGAGAAGAATGTCAAGATTGTGTCGCATGTCGAGCATGAAGACATAATGGAAGAAGTGGTTCAAACACCACACGTAAATCAACTGGTCGTAGTACCATCAACTCCCATGACACCGCAACATGGTTCAGCACAAGGAATATCAACACAAATCCCAACTCAAGCTACACTGACAAGCACACCAAGAGGACAACAGACTCCATCAAGTAGTTCGACATCAACAGATCCAGTGAAGATAAGAAGTTTGCGTGAGATATATGAATCTGTTACACCAAATTCCTTCTCTATATTTGTATTATTGTCTCAAATAGATGACCCACTAAAATTTGAGGAAGCTATTGAAGAAGAAGTATGCGTACAAGCCATGGATGAAGAAATAGAATGCATTGAAAAAAGCCAAACATGGGAACTGGTTGATGTACCCAAAGATAAAGATGTAGTCAACGTCAAATGGATTTATAAGACCAAGAAAGATGTTGATGGAAATGTGCAGAAGCGCAAGGCAAGAATGGTAGTAAGAGGGTTCACAAAACAACCCAGCATAGATTTCAATGAAATGATTGCGCTAGTTGTACGCATGGATACAATCAGAATTGTTTTGGATATCACTGCACAAAACAAATGGCATGTTTATCAAATGGATGTTAAGTCAGCATTTTTGAATGGTTATTTGGATGAAGAAGTATATGTAGAAAAACCACAAGGCTATGAAGTTCCAGGACAAGAACACAAAGTGTACAGACTTAAGAGGGCGCTCTATGGTTTAAAGCAAGCTCCAAGAGCTTGGTACAGTCGCATTGATTCCTATCTCATTGAGAATGGATTTCAAAGAAGTGAAAGTGAGCCAACGATGTACACCAAAGTGAATGAGAAAGGTAACATGTTAATTGTTTTCCTGTATGTGGATGATTTAATATTTACTGGTGATTTTGGCATAAAATAATTTAGACCAGTCATGGAAAGTGAATTTGAAATGACTGATTTGGGGCTCATGAAGTTCTTTCTGGGCATTGAAGTCCAACAATCTGAAAGTGGTATTTTCATATCACAGTCTAAGTATGCAAGCATGGTTTTAAAAAGATTTAATATGGGTGAATCCACGGACCTGGGTAACACTTTTTGGCAAGCGGATTTCGGCAAAAACAAAAAAATGTACCTCGACCGAGGTTTTTTCAAGCCCTCAATCGAGGTTTTAATATCTCGACCGAGGGTTTATCAAGCCCTCGACCTAGGTTTTTTTCAGCCCTCCGTCGAGGTATTTATTAACCCTCGTTCGAGGTATTAAAACCTCGACCGATGGTTAATAAATACCTCAACCGAGGTGTGGACCTCGGTCGAGGTACATACCTCGACCGAGGTGCTTCTGTGAAAAAAATTATAAAAAGAGGCCGCGGGGACCGCGGCTCTCTTTTTTCAACTTTTTACCTACGGATGCTCGACCGAGAGACAACGACGGAACGGCGATGGAAGGATTGGCACCCGAAAGTAACCCAAGCACCCCGAAGCAACCCAACCTCATCACAATGTCGGAGCCAAGAGGTAACAGTTGAAATCATTGTTTTTCAATTTAAATGGAATTTAAAATAAATGTATGTTTCTATAATTTTCATGTTTGAAATGTGTACCGGCAAGCAGAAATGCTGCCGGATTTTTGAAAATTTGTAGTTAAATTCTCTTTTTTTGTTAATTTGTTATAAATATATATAAATTATGTCAACTGGTAGGGTTTATGCTACCGGTTTAATTTTGAAATGTGTCCCGGGAAAGCCGAAATGCTGCCCGATTTTTTTCAATCCTCCGTGACTTCACGGAGGATTGAAAAAAATCCATAAAACACCAACTAAACAAACCTATATGAACCATAGAGACAATTAATCAACTGTAGGCCCTTTGTATAGACGAT
>LPNX010422258.1:0-56359 GCA_001517045.1 Pseudotsuga menziesii
GGTTACCTTTTCAGTTTATAGCTGTGATTTTATTTGGATCTGTTTCATCAAAGTAAAATATACATAGATCTAATATTTCATAGCTCACATCCTAGATCTTGAACTTAAAAAAATATCATAAGCATCCCAGATCTAGTTGTAGGGAAATTGTCCTTTTTGCATGAGTTTGAAGGAAAACTTGTAGATCACATGCATTAGATTTCCTTTCACTGTTACAAATTTTAATATTCTGCAATATCAGTGCATTTTAATTGGCTGCACAAACAGCAAGCCAATATCCCAAGGAAAGCTTGCTTTCCTTGGTTCCTTTTTCGTCGGTTTAGCTAGTTTTAATTTCATTATTTTTTGAGATAAAGTAGGTTGACCCAAAGGTACTCTTAAAGTGATTTTGGGAATTTTTTATTCTAACATGCTCGTTGTCCTCTATCAGGTCTGTCAGAGAAGAAAGGAGGATGCTGTCCAAAGTGGCTTTTGGGGCGCTCAAATCCCCCCACGAGTCTCTCTTTTGTCACAAAACTTGTAAAATTTTTGTATAACTGTAAGATCTTGGTTTCATATTGTATAAGGACCAATAAAGCACTTATTTATCAGTGATTTGATATTGTAACCACTATAGTAAAATCATTCTTTGAATAGGCTCTTTCGAGCCCATTCCCCATCCCCCATGGGGGGATTCGCGTCGGTGCCATTTTTCGTCATTTTCTGGTTATTTCCTTTTACTAGAATTGATATGATTTGCAGGGTAGTATATTTGATCTTGTTGTTAATTCCATATTCCATATCTTACTTTCAAAAGTAATCATAATACTTACCCCACGATTTCTCGAGTGACCCGAAAGAGGAAAGAGATTCGTGGTAGGATTAATCAGAAAGCCAGATTTGTGTAGTTGTTTTATTTTTTCTATCATTTGTTTATCAGCAGATTTAAAATTAACCCCTCCTTGATTCCACGATTGAGATCCACTTGGATCGAAAGAGGTTCTTGGAGGCTTTTCTTTTAAACAAGAACACATCTCTTAAAAATTTATTAAAATTTACAAGACTACAGTGTGTATGCTCTGCACTTGGCTGCGGTTCATCCGATCAATCAAGCTGTATCAAAAGCACTTGGGTGACTAGCATAATTAGGACTCACCCTCCCCAACTAACAAACCATCAGGTGAAAATCCAACACCTCGATCAAACCTTTACGGTGGAAAAATACCCAAAGGAAGCGGGAACCTACTGAAAAGTGACCTTGGGGCGCCGATATCTGTCACACCCAAATGGGTGCATTATGAACATAGCCCCAGATACTCCATTTTATCCCACATATTCCTTGCGGGTAGCCGTATAGGTTTTGTTTTGGACATACTCCGAGTACTCTTGGGTATATCTGGAGTCCCCCCTTAGCCTAATTTAATCAATTCATACTTCAATTTTAACTTAAAACATACCAAGATGCAATCGCAAAACATTCACTCCAAACACATGCAAGCACACTGATCTCTTTGATTTGACTCCATTATTAAGGCACTGGTCATTTTTGCTTCATATATATATTGTTTATCAGCTTTGTGCTTTCGTGTGTTATCTTCATATCATGTCATCTTTAATTGTTTATAGTTAAAATATTCAAAATCCTAAATAAATGATTCCGTTTAACATCACCCCACTAAGAAATCATCCTTAGTAACTTAATAGGGTCTACCCCCCTTGGGTTCGTTAGGAGTTGAGCCTAAACGAAGGAGTCAAGAACAAGGTGACATCCTTGACTCAAGACTTTCCCCCAAGGACACACCGAGTGGCTTGAATATTTCTGCCATGTGATCCAGGTGTGTGAAAATGCGGCAACAGATAGTGTGGTCACAAAAATTATATCATGTAGAAGGAAAGTCTTATGGAACAAATTTTGAGAAATAGTATAAAAACAAGACGAGATAGTATTGCAACGCCTTAAGAATGCAATAAACAATGAATAACCAACCTATTTGAGGGGGAAACCTCCTTTACAATGTATTTCAGATACAAAACAAGATGATATGAGATGATTCCAAACTACAAATCCTTTGTTTGTGTGTGTGTGTAAGAAATAAAAGGGCACCATCATCATTCTAGATCCTACATAATTAGGGCTTAACATGCCCCTCCCATTCAAACAAGTTTTGTCCTTAACGCTTGATTAACTATGGATCTTTTTCCATGAAGAACTCTTCTTCCCATAATGTCTCTTGTATTGTTATGTTCTTCCACTTTATGAGAAACTTAGTAATAGCTTGATTTTGTAGTTTCTTGATCCTTTTATCAATGATTGTTTCATGTTATAGTATTAATTTCCCTTCTTCATCAATCTCTAGTAAACTAGTCTAGATGGAGATCTTCTCACCATTGATCTTTTTTAGGAAAGAAACATAAAAAATTGGATGTACATGTGAAGCTGTCTGTAGCTCCAATTTATATACCATACTTCGAATCCTTTGCGACACCTTATAGGGACCATAGTACTTCGGTGCTAATTTGTTGTCCTTCTTTTGATGTGTGAGGGACATCTATTTGTAAGGTTGTAGCATAAAAAATACACAATATTCCACTTCAAATTCCATTTTACTACGATGTTGATCTACTTGTTTTTCATTCCATTTTGTGTTATAACCAAGATATCTTTGGATAAATGTAGAACTTTTTGTTGGTGCTGTAAATTTTCCTTTAATATTCAACTAGGGCTAACAGTGCATGCAAAAGCTCTACTGATAACCACACATGAATATATTTTACAATATGCAGCGAAATATAAAACTGATAAATAAATCACAACATAACATCACAATAATGGCACTATTATTTTGGGTATGGAAACCCCTGGAAAAAACCAAGACGGGAAAACCGATGCAATATTCAGATATAGATTTTATTATGAGAAAATATGGAACGTCACAATCACTGCAAATTCACCCTAACCTAGTGAATGCATCTACATGGCAGAATAACCGGACAAACCCCATGCTAAACCTTAACACCCTCTTGCAAGAGTGTATGGCCCAACTGTACGACCTCACATGTGTGGATATGTACAGCTATACGAAATATGTACGACAACTTTACAAAATCCATATAGAATATTATGGCCTCCCTCTGTAGCTCCTCCCCGTCTACCTATGTGGGTTATGTCCGTTCGGTGAGCCCGCTTCTCGATCATCTGTATTCCTAGCTAAATATGTTTTCCAACTTTCTCCTTGTCTGTATCCTGTCTCTTTCAGAATACAAGTTTGTTTTGACCTCTATTATATAAATTTAGGTAAAGCGTAAAACCTAATTTCACTTTCACTTAAATTTAATAATCATTTTAATTATTTTCCAAAGTAAAATGAGGAAAAATAATTAACTGGTTTCCTATTTTAGAGTCTTCTGCATGCAAGGACACTTGCGTTCAGGAAGAACTTCCTTGTTGCTGCTAATCTAACACTCCCTCTCAACGAGGAAGGGATTTGGTAGCAACCCCAACTTATCTCTGAACTTCACAAAACTCTTTCTGCAAAGTGCCTTGGTGAAAATGTCTGCCACCTACTCATCTGTCTATATGTACTCCAATCGAATGGTTCCCCTCTGAACATAATATCTCAAGAAGTGGTACCTGATGTCTATGTGTTTCTTTCGGTCATGGAACACAATATTCTCAGATAACCTAATGCCACTCTTATTGTCATAGTGAACTACTGTAGCCTCTAGCTTAGACTGGAACAACCCTACAAGTAACTTCCTCAGCCACATACCATTACAAGAATCCATGCTGGATTCCATGTACTTAGCCTCTGCTGAGCTAAATGCAACTCAATTCTTCTTCCTACTAAACCAAGACACAACCCCTGATCCAATGCTGAAACAATAACCGAAAGTACTCTTCTGGTCCTCTACACATCCTTCCCAGTCAACATATGTGAAACCTGCTAACTATACACTCCCCTTGCACTCATAAACCAATCCATGCTCCAATGTACCTTGGATGTAGTGGAGTATGTGCTTTGGAGCTATCCAATGCACTCTCTGAGGGTCCACCATGAACTGGCTTAAAGAGTTTACTGCAAAGCTGATGTTTGGCCATGTGTTTACCAAATACATAAGTAATCCGCTACACTGGAGATACAAGGTAGGATAAAATCCATTTGATACGGATGCATCAATATTCCTCAAGTTAAAAACTATAGGTATCGCCATAGTCTTACAGTCCTCCATCCTGAATCTCTTCAAGATCTCAACTACATACTTCCCCTGTCCAATGAAGAAGCATCTATCTCTCTGCCAAACCTCCAAGCCTAAAAAGTAATGCATCACCCTAAGGTATTTCATCTCAAACTCCACTACAATATTGGAATTGCAATATCCAATCAGCTTCTCATCTCCTGTAAGAAATATATCATCCACATATAGGACCAGTATGAGAGGCACCTCACCTGTCAAGAAGTACAGGTTGTGGTCAACCTCACTCCATTGAAATTCCATCTTCTGTAAATAGTTGTCAATCCTTGAGTACCATGCTCAATTTTCTTGCTTGAGCCCATAAAGAGCTTGATGTAATATGCATACATGTGTCTCCCCATTCTCCACATCAAACCCCTATGGATTCTCAATATAAACCTCCTCCTTTATCACTCCATTGAGGAAGGCAGTCTTGACGTCCATCTGATGGATAAGCCAACCCATCTCAGATGCTAGTGAGGTAATTATCCGAATGGAAGAATACCCAGCTATAGGGGTGAAGGTCTCCTCATAGTCAATACCCTCCTTCTATGAAAAACTTTTAGCCACAAAGCATGCCTTGTATTTCTCCACACTTCCATCTTCTGCATGCTTCACCTTGTATATCAACTTGGATCCTACCACCTTTTCCCTTATGGCCTCGACAAAACCTCCCATACCTAGTTTCTCATAATGGATTCATACTCCTCAACCATAGCCTCCAGCCACACATCATGTTGTGTTGCCTCCCCGAATTTGGAAGTTTTAGAGTAAATCAACTCTGTCATCAGTGCCGTGTAACTAAGCCTCTCTGGTGGTACACTTTGTCTAAAAGATATATGTGGAGGATCAACCTACCTGGAATACTGTACTGTGGACCTAAAGAGAAGTAAAAGAAATATATTAAGAAAAAAACACCACAATATACATATAAGATTTGAGGGCGTCTAGATAACCAAGATGGAATTCACTTGCAATTATTAAAAGACAAAGAAAGAAACCTTCGAAATGGGTGTCTACACAAGAAAATTCCATTCACAATATGCATATAGGATTTGAGGGCGTCAACACAACTGAATTGGAATAAAAGTCAGAGAGATATATCTAAAATGAGACTCTAAAAAGTAATAATGGATCATTAATTAATAATAAAATGGTGATGCAAAAGAGTGGGTAAAACCTCTTTTTGTACAAAATAGTCACTAAAGCCATAATTTGTGTCCCCTGTAATATGAGTAGGGGGGATCCTAACACCTTTGTTTCCCATACAGTGTGGTCACAAAAATCATACCATGTAGAAGGAAAGTCATATGGAACAAATTCTGAGAAAAAGTATAAAAACAAGACGAGATAGTATTACATTGCCTTAAGAATGCAATAAAAAATGAATAACCAACCTCTTTGAGGGGGAAACCTCCTTTACAATGTATTTCAGATATAAAACAAGATGATATGAGATGATTCCAAAATACAAATCCTTAGTGTGTGTGTATGTGTGTGTGTGTAAGAAATAAAGGGTACGATCATCATTCTATATCCTACATAATTAGGGATTAACATGCCGCTCCCATTCAAACAAGTTTTGTCCTCAACACTTGATTAAATATGTATGTTTTTTCATGAAGAACTCATCTTCCCATATTGTCTCTTCTATTGATATGTTTTTCCACTTGATCAGACACTTAGTAATAGATTGATTTTGTAGTTTCTTGATCCTTTCATCAATGATTGTTTCATGTTCTAGTATTAATTTCCCTTCTTCATCAATCTCTAGTAAAATAGTCTAGACGATGATCTTGTCACCATTTAGCTTTTTTAGGAAAGAAACATAGAAAAATGTATGTACATGTGAAGTTGGTGGTAGGTCCAATTTATAATCCATACTTCGAATCCTTTGCAACACCTTATAGGAACCATATTACTTCGGTGCTAATTTGTTGTCCTTCTTTTGATGTGTGAGGGACATCTGTTTGTAAGGTTGTAGCATAAAAAATACCCAATCATCCACTTCAAATTCCATTTCACTACGATGTTGATCTACTTGTTATAACTAAGTTTTATTTGAATAATTAGAGAACTTCTTGTTGGTGCTGTAAATTTTTCTTTAATATTCAACTAGGGCTAACATTGCATGCAAAATCTATATTGATAACCACACATGAATATATTTTACAGTATGCAGTGGAATATAAAACTGATAAATAAATCACAACATAACATCACAATAATGACACTATTATTTTGGGTATAGAAACCCCCAGAAAAATCCAAGACAAGAAAATCGGTGCAATAGTCAGATATAAATTTTATAATGAGAAAATATGGAACATTACAATAACTGCAAATTCTCCCAAACCTGGTGAATGTAGCCACATGAGAGAATCAGTGGACAAACCCCCAGCTAAACCTCAACACCCTCTTGCAAGAGTGCATGACCCAACTATATGACCTCACACATGTGGATATGTACAAATATACGAATATTGTACATAATATGTATGACAACTGTAAGAAATCCGTACTAAATATTAAGGCCTCCCTCTGCAGCTCTTGCCCTTCTAACTGTGTGGGTTAAATCTACTTTGTGAACCTACTTCTCGATCCTCCGTCTTCCTAGCTAAATATGTCACTTTGACTTTATCCCTTTCTGTATTCTGTCTCTATTAGAATACACGTGTGTGTCCTCTCAACAATTTGAACTCTCTTATATAACTTTAGGTAAAGCATAAAATCTAATTTCACTTTCACTTAAACTCAATAATCATTTTAATTATTTTTCAAAGTAAACTTAGGAAAAATAATTAAATACAACTGGTTTCCTATTTTAGAGTCTTCTGCATGCAAGGGCACTTGCATTTAGGAAGACCTTCCTTGTCTCTACTAATCTAACACTCCCTCTCAATGAGGAAGGGATTCGGTAGCAACCCCAACTTATCTCTAAACTTCACAAAACTCTATCTGCAAAGTGCCTTGGTGAAAATGTCTGCCACCTTCTCATCTGTCTATATGTACTCCAACTAAATGGCTCCCCTTTGAACACAATCTATTAAGAAGTGGTACCTGATGTCTATGTGTTTTCTCCGATCATAGAACACTAGATTATCAGATAACCTAATGCCACTCTGATTTTCATAGTGAACTAATGTAGCCTCTATCTCACACTTGAACAACCCTATAAGTAACTTCTTCAGCCACATACCCTCAGAAGACGCCATGCTAGCTGCCATGTAATCAACCTGTGTTGAGATCAATGCAACTGAATTCTTCTTCCTGTTGAACCAAGACACAACCCCTGATCTAGTGATGAAACACCAACGTGAAGTACTCTTCTAGTCCTATACACATCCTACCTAGCCAAAATCTATGAATCTTGCTAACTGTACACTCCCCTTGCACTCATAAACTAATCCATACTACATTGTACCTCTGATATAGTGAAGTATGTGCTTTGCAGCCATCTGATGCACTCTCTGAGGGTCCACCATGAACTGGCTCAAGGATTTGACTACAAAGTTGATGTCTGGCCATGTGTTGAACAAATACATAAGTGATCCCATAAGCTGGCAATACAAGGTAGGATCAAATCCATCTGATCCTGATGCATCAATATTCCTCTAGTTGGAAACTAGAGGTATGTCCATAGCCTTGTAGTGCTCCATTTGGAAGCTCTTCAAGATCTCAACTGAATACTTCCCTTGTATAATGAAGAAACATCCATCTCTCTTCCAAACCTCCAATCCCAAAAACTAATGCATCAGCCTAAGGTATTTCATCTCAAACTCCGCTGCAATATTGGACTTATAGTCTCTAATCAGCTTCACATCTCCTATAAGAAATATATCATCCACATATAGGAATAGTATGAGAGGAACCTCACCTGTTAATAAGTATAGTTTGTGGTCAGCCTCACTCCACTAAAATCCAATCTCCCATAGATAGTTGTCAATCCTTGAGTACCATGCTCAAGGTTCCTGCTTGAGCCTGTAAAGAGCTCGATGCAATATGCATACATGCGTCTCCCTATTCTCCACATCAAAACCATCTACCTGCTCAATATACACCTCCTCCTCTATCACTCCACCAAGGAAGGAAGTCTTGACGTCCATCTGATGGACACGCCAACCCATCTCAGCAGCTAGTGAGATAATTGTCCAAATGGAAGAATACATGGATACAGAGGTGAAGGTTTTCTCATAATCAATACCCTCCTTATGTGAAAACCCCTTAGCCATGAAGCATTCCTTGTACTTCTCTACGCTTCCATATGCTACATTCTTCACCTTTTAGATCCACCTGGATCCCACCATCTTTTTCCCTTGTGGCCTCGACACAACCTCCCATACCTAGTTTTTCATAATGCAGTCATACTACTCAACCATAGACTCCTGCCACACATCATGTTGTGTAGCCTCCCTAAATTTGGAAGGTTCAGAGTTAATCAACTTGGTGATCAGTTCCATGTGACTAAGCCTCTCTAGTGGTACACTCCGTCTAAAATATCTCTGTGGAGGATCAACCTCCCTAGAATCCTGTACTATGGACCTAAACCACTTAGTCCTTGGCCTAGTTTCAACTTGTTGTGGCTACTGGATATTTTTCTCCTACTACAACTCATCCTCCAAGTTAATGACTGTAGGATCCTATCAACCTGACTCCCTCTGACGACCAGAACCTGTGCTCTATGTCTATACCTATACTTGTACATATGGCTCCTCCAACTTGACCCCCGACTCCTGTGCTAGCTGTTGCTTTATTGGTAAATCCAAAGCTCTCTATAAGACCCTGTCCTCATCGAAATGGACATCCCTACTCACAATTATACTCTTGCGAGAAGGAATGTAAACTCTATATTCCTTCAAAATCTTGTTGTATCCAACAAGTAACACCTTCTCTCTAGAAGGGTCCAACTTCATCCTATTGTCAGCATGAACATGACAATAGCAAAAACTTCCAAATATGTGATTGTGACTTACATCTGGTCAAGTGTCTATGAATACCTCCTATGGTGTCTTCTTCCCCAAATCTATTTGGGGACACTTGTTATGAATGCATATTGCAGTCTTGTATGCCTCGGCCCAAAGGAATAGTGGTAATTCCTGATCAAATAGCATGGACTTGGATGATCCAACAATAGTCTTGTTCTTCTGCTCTGCAAATCCATTTTGTTGTGGGGTATGGGGAATAGTGTGCTCCTTCTTGATCCCCTCAACTAAAAAATTATCCATGAACTCATTGGAAGAGTACTCACCCCCGTTGTCTGCCCTCAACACCTGAATCTTTCTTCCTGTTTGGTTCTTCATGAGAGTTTTGAACTCTTGAAACCTCTCAAAGACCTATGAATTGGACTTCGGGAAATAGATCTAGGTCTTCTTGGAATAGTCAACAATGATGGTTACACAGTAACTGTAACCACTAAACGAATTGACACTCATAGGTCTACAGACATCAGAATGCACTTAGTCTAAGGTATCCTTAGACTTGTGCTCACTCAATGGAAAAGGATTCCTAATTTTCTTCCCCAAATAAAAACCCTTGTAGTGGTTATTCTTTTCCTCTTTTACTTGAGGAACTCCAATTACTTCCTGTCTCAAAATATTTAGTGCTCCATGGTGTAAGTGTGCCATCCTCCTATGTCACAACAAACCTTGACTGCTGCTACTGTTGCCTAGAGCCTTTGTAGGCTCAAAGTGTAGTATGTGCACTTTCTCGCTCCTCCTTCCAACCACCTGATCCAAGCTCCAATATGACCCCTTGGGCATGATATATACTCTATGGTCATGGAAATTTACTTGATATCCCTTGTCCTCCAGAGTGGAGATTGATGTATGTTTTTTGGTCAGTCCTGGAACATACAACACATCAACAAAATTGAGGGGTTTTCTAGACTCCCTGTCAAATTAAATAGTTCCAACTTCTTGTGCCTCATACTGCACATCATCACCCATATAAAAATGGATCCATATTCCACCCTCTTGCAAGTCTCTAAAGAATATCTTCTATCCAGTCATGTGACTAGATGCTCCATTGCCGATGTACCATATGCCGCTCCCTGTGGTGCTTTCCATGAAAGCTATCAAGCATAAATCCTCATTGAAGTTCCTACTAAACTCATCCACCTATGTATAGCCAACCATCTGAGTGTTACCCTTCTTCTTCCTATCTAGGCACTAGGAGGCAAAGTGTCCCTACTTGTGGAAAATAAAGCACTTGACCTTTGACACATCAAGGTTCTTCTTACCATCCTTCTTCCTCTTTTCCTTACCCTTTCTCTTCCCTATAAGGGCTAGAGCCTCCTCATCCACAATATATGGGGCACTGCTGGATGATCCTGATCCTTGACCCATGCGAGTCTCCTTCTTCACAAAGTCATCCCATATCTCTTCCAATCAGATAGCTTCTCTCTAGCCACAACACCTTTGAAAAGGTTGTCCCATGGATTAGAGAATCCATTGAGGGTTATCTAAACTAGCTCCTCATCCTCAGTCTTAGAGCCATAAAATCTAAGCACATCATTGATATGTGTGAGTCTCATGAGATAAGGTGCCACTCCTTCTCCCTTGTCCATCTTGGTGTTTCGCATCTCTCTTGCAACACCATATTCTGGTTCTCATTCTTTCTATGGTACAGAATTTTGAAAGCCTTCAACATATCTAATGCTTTCTTCTTACCAGAAAGGTGAGGGAATATATGTTCCTTCACTCCATCCATGATAATCAACATGGCTTTGGAATAAATCATCTTCCAATATGCTAAATTTGTCGAATCTATGGGTGCAACCTTCATGGAGTCAATGTGCTCCTATGCATCACTGACGTCTAGGATCCTTGTGATCCTTTCTTTCCATGTAGGAAATTTCTGAGCACCCTGGAGTCTATCATCAACTCTCAAATACATGACCACAATGAAGTGTTACCTGTCAAACCATAGATCTCCAAGATAAGTTTGTGTCTTCAATAGATATACCCTTGATCTATCACTGTTGTTGCAAATCTCTCAGCTCTAGCTCACCAGAGCTCTGATACCATGTGAATTTTCCTTTAATATTCAACTAAAGCTAATAGTGCATGTAAAATCGCTACTGATAACCACACATGAATATATTTTATAGTATGCAGCCAAATATAAAATTGAGAAATAAATCACAACATAACATCACAATAATGAGAATAATATTTTGGGTATGGAAACCCCCAGAAAAACCCAAGATGGGAGAACTGGTGCAGCAGTCAAATATGGATTTTGTTATGGAGAGATACTTCTTGTGGATTAGGGGCACCACAATATATAGTATGACACCATAAATCAATATTTCCTAATATGCAAGAACAATAAGCAAATATAACACTAAGGGATATCAAATCATACCTTATTCTAGACGGTTGAAGTAGATCCCCGTTGATATTTTCCAATGCAATTGTGATTACAATTTTCCCTCAACAACAAAAAACAAAGCAAGCATATATATATATATATGTGTGTGTGTGTGTGTGTTAGAGTAATTCTAGAATATATAATCAACCATGTATAAGCAATTAAACACATCCATGGATTCAATATTTTTATTCAAAATTCACATGAATTGGACATGAAAAGATATTTCTATTAATAAAACAGAGATACAATAGTGACAAACTATGTCAGCACTTCTGCGAACCACAGAAACTGAGTCCTCCACTTGGACCTCCACCACTTCAATCCTCCATCTCTCAATAGAAATCTCACAAAGAAAAGGAAAGCTTGGGAAGAAAACTATGTGCTCCAAGGGACAAAGGGATGCAACTCAAGTATAAGAAAAGCTGAGGTAACAATGGACTATAATTTTCTTTCTCTTCAATTTCCCTCCCTTCAATGTATCCAAGGGGTTCCTTATATAGAACTCCAAAGAGGTAATGGAGGGTCAAATCTGAGCGTTCTCAAGGCATTTGGAAGGCCAAGAGTCAAGTTATTCGGACTCATATGAGGAAAACTCCAAAAGTATTTGGATTTATGTAACACCCCGGTTTTGACCCCGATGCATTAAATATACATGATATATATATTGTAATTAATCATGGTGTGGAGCTAAAGGAAAAATACCCACCATTGATTTGGTTGTGTTATGTTTCGGCGATTGAAATCGTTGCCGGTGGTATATCATGATATATGACACATATTAGTTTTGGTATCATGTAAATATGCGTTTTTAATTAAATGAACCCCAACCAGCTATGTCAATGCAACCATATTGAAAAGGGCATGATTTTCCCAAGGATAAGGAGGGGAAATTGTTAAACCTTGAACGAATGGGGAAAAATCCATGTGTCAACCACCCATTAAATACTTCTGCTGTTAGTTGGGGGCAATTATTGCTGGGTAATGGTGGGTGGCAGGTTTGTCCACACACACACTCCACCAGCAGACTCCACCACTTCACGTGGGAAGGGATTATTTGACTCTCCCACTCTCTCCATCGTTTCGGCCAATCTTCACGCAGGGAGATGCTCTCTCCTCATCTTCATGCACAAGATTATCTCTGCTTTTTCTTCATGTAACGAGCTGGAAGGGCATCCTCATGACACAATATTTGTGTGTATAGGTGTTGTCCATACTGATTTGGTGGATTGTGTTGGGTGTATGTTTTCCTTAACGATTCTGGACTGTGTAATTTCCCGTCACTTCATTGCTGAGATCAGGGTTGTGGTTTTCCCCACATTGTTTGTTTGCTGTGGGTGCAATTACCTTTTGGGTTGTTGCTGAGTTGTTTTGGCCATGCTAGGGCCAAGAACAACTCTGAATCGCCTTACTTGGCCTGAGTTGCATTCACCATTTCTGGGTTGTCACCCCATTTTCTTTTGTTTTCTCACAACGTTGTGAATCACTTGTTTTGTTGCATGCATGCAGTGGTTGGTCTTTGGACTCTATTGGAGTGGGTATGAGGGATTGGTTTGCTTGAAAAACCTGGTGTGTTTGGGAACCACACAAATAGAGCTAGAGGGATAGCTTTCTTCTCCACAACCCCTGAATAGCACTGGAAGGGAGGTCAAGGCCCGAGGGACTGTGTAGCAAAGAAGAGACTGATTTCCTTATGTTGGGTGTGTGTGGGTGTCCTAGAAGTCAGGATAGTTCTGGTGTAGGTGTCCTTATCTCTTCAATGAGCTCACTAGCTTAGCATTCAACTTTTCCTAGATCCTTGATGGCCTGATAAACTCAAATGTGTTGGCTTGGCTGTTTTGTGTATCCTTGGCTATGTGTAAGCCTGCTTGTTCCTTATTCCTTGGGGAATCATGCCCAGCTTGGGGGTGGAAGTGTTACTGAGAGATTAATGAGCACGCTGGCCTATTGTTGGGTGGAATGTTGCAGTGACGTAGATGGTTGCAGGACAAGTTCTTTATAAGATAAGTATTCTTGACCATTTCGTTTCTGCAATCATATTTACTATTAATGAATTATAATGAACATGTTGAATGCTAGAATGTATGGTTTGCTTCCACTGTAAGATAATCATGTATGCATGTTTTTAATTCCAAGCATTTTATTTCAGTTTATATGTATGTACATGTTCATGGGGCTAGTTTCCCAGTCGGTTAATGGCATGGTAGCATCCTCTTCGCCGGTCGGAGGGTCGGGGATGTTACATTGTGGTATCAGATCCAATGTTGCAGCACGGGGCTGAATGGGCCGTGATGAATCAACTAGGAGAGGCAGGTTTACTTTTTCCCAGTAGGAGAGAAAGAAAGAAAATCTTCAGAAAATTTTTCGTTGAAATTTCCTAAGTGTCGAGCTCGTCGGATCGTCGGAGGACTCAGTTGGAAGCTCCTCCAATACATCAGATAGTATAGCTGGAAGGCCACCCAATGAGGGGTGGGCGGAAAGAATTTTGAAAAATTTTCTAAGTGCCAAAACCATCGGCTCATCGAAAAACTTAGTCAGAAGATCAACCAACATAGACCCCAACGACGAAAAAATTAGAGGAAACTTGAGCTGATACATCAGCCTAGCTTAACTGAAGACCACCAAAATAGTGGAGAAAATTAGCGGATGGAACCACCGAAATGTCGGCAAAATTTAGTTGATGGAACAGCCGATGTGGTGGCAACATCTACAAAAGTTAGATGAATTCAAAGTCGATATGTCGGTAGAGAACAGTGAAGTTGAAGTTGAATCCGCAGTGTCGACGGAGATTAGTTGATTGGATCGGTGAAGATTAGTTGAGTAAGTAGCTGAAACACTGGCAGAGATCAGCCGAAGAACGCCGAAACGCCAGCGAAGTTTAGTTGATGGAGCTGCTAATGATACGTTGGCGGAAAATATATAATGAAGCAGTTGCAAACATCGATGGAAGATAGATGATAAGGGAACCAACGCGGAGGAGAAAAGAGAATGAAAAAATTCTCTTAAGTGTTGAAAACGTTGAAAAAAGTTAGAAGATCCAACCGCTGAAACGTCGACGAAAATTAGACAATGGAGCAGCCGACACATTGGGGAAAGATAGAGGATCAGATTGCCAATACGATGGAAAATATTAGTGGTTTGGACCACCTATGCATCGAAAAAAGTTTGTTGTTTGAGCCGTCGATCCATTGGAAAAAATTTAGTTGATGAGACCATCGATGAAGCGTTAGAAAAACTTAGTTGTTTGTGAGTCCGCCATTGCGGTTGCCAATGGAACTATCCACCCAAAGAATAGTGCTTCCGATCGTCGAGACTGTGTTATGGGAGGTAGTTTCCTTGTCGATGTTGTAGTGGTTAACAGTTTCGATCGCCGATACACAACCACTGGGATAATAGTTCGGAAGCTTAGACAACTAAGGATCCGACACATTAGAGAAAAATAGATGATTAGACCGCCGATGAGCATCGAAGAAAACTACTTGTTTTGACCACCGAAGTGTCGGAATTTTAGTTGGGAAGGGTTCTGATTGGGCAAATAGAAATTTTGAGTTTTTCAAGTGGGATTTTTGGCAAATTTCAGCAGTTTTTCAGTAGATTTACAGGGATGAAAAGCGGAGAAAAATTTGTGTTTGGGAAAAATTGTTATTTTATAATTTTGCCAGGTGAAGGTAAGTAATTCTGAATTATATAAATGTTATGCTTCTAACAGTTATGTTACTAATATGTTTGCAGAATCATAGACACCTTCAAGGGTAGTAGTCCAAGTAGTGCGGTTTGGTAAGTAAGTGGTGGTTCAGTTATGAGAACCCATGATGGATATTATGCTTTGGATTCTTACGAGCGTGCACGAGACGCCATGGGAGAAAATGTCCGTAATGGAAATGATGACATCGAATCTAATGGAAGGAGATTCCAAGAGACACCGTTAGATGTTGCAGCCACCATGAGAAGCTTGATTAAATCCCAGGAAGAGCAGCATTAGTTGAATGCTGCTATGTTGCAGAGTTTGACAGACTTGCAAAGGAAGATAGACTCTGGGTGGGGTACAACAAGGATGGAAGGTAGTAAGAGCAATACTAGGAGAAGGAGAAGGACTTCTAGTGGATCATCTGAATCTGAAGAATCCAGCGGGGATTCAAGCTCATATTCTCATAAAATAAAAATAAGGAAACACCATAGGGATCACTCTCAGGATGAATTTAAGAAGGCTAAACCTCCTACATTTGATGGTGAAGTAAAGACTGGACAAGAGGCTGAAGCTTGGCTTCCTGGGATAAAGAAGTACTTTCATGTTCAGGATTATTCAGGAAACATGAAGGCAAGAGTTTCCATATTCAGTCTGAATGGAAGGGAATACATTTGGTGGGAACACTTCAAGCAAGTAAAGAGGATTAGTGAAAGGAGACTGAAGTGGGAATAGTTCAAGAAGTATTTCAGGCAGAAATACCTCTCCAACAGGTATTATGATGACAAGATTAAGGAATTCCATGAGCTGAGATTGGGACAGCAGACCATGGAAGAGTATGCAAATAATGTTTTGGAGCTGTTGAGGTATGTCAGGTACATTAGAGATGAAAAAGTGAAGGTCCAACATTTTCTGAGTGGATTTCCTCAATCTTACAAAGATAGAATTAAGTTTTACAAACCTAGAACTCTTGAACAAGCAATAAGGAAGGCTAAGTATTGCCATGAGAAAAAAACCGTAAAACTGATTACCATAAGGCATGGAAGAACAAGAAGAATGAGAAGTTTGATCAAAGAAAGAAGGGTTTCAAACCTTCTAGCTTCAGGAATCAGTAGAAGCATCCATCCCAAGACGCGAGTAAGCCAGTTGGAGTGATAGGAGAAGAGCCTAAGGATCCACAACAGAATAGGGGACCACATCAATGTTGGAAATGTAAAGGACCCCACATGCACAGAAATTGTCCACTCAGGAATGAGAGTGCAAGGCCAGCTTACAACATTCAAGAAGCAGAAATAGTGGGTCAAGTAGCAAGGGTAGTCCCTAGAATTTATGCAACACCGGAGGAATGCTAGGCAGATCACCAGTCAACTATGGTTGAAGTTACAGATAAGATTGTTGAGCAATCTATTTCTATTTTGATTGACCCTGGTTCTAATCATAGTTACATTACTCCTAGAGTAGTGGAGATTTGTTCTTTTAAGAAAGTAAAGCATAGGAATTATTGGTTAGTTCAGCCAGCCACTAGAACTGAGAGAAAGGTCAGTGAAGTGGTAGAGAAATGTCCATTGGTCATGAATGGATTGGCCACTTGTGTAGATCTGAATGTTCTACCACTTGGTTCCTATGATGTTCTCATTGGAATGGATTGGTTAGAAGCTCATAGGGTGAAGCTTGACTGCTATAATAAGACTTTTGAATGCATGGATGAAGAAGGGAACCCAATAGTTGTGAAAGGTATTCCAAAGGTGATTTCAGTAAGGCGGGTTTCAGCAATGTAGTTGAAGAAGTTCTATAGGAAGGGTTGCCAGTTGTATGCAGATCATATTGTGGAGGCAACAGGGGATGAAAATCCTAGGCTGGAGGACTATCAGGTGTTACAGGAATTCAAGGATGTGTTTCCTGATGAGATTCTAGGGCTTCCTCCAAAGAGGAACATTGATTTCACCATTGAACTTGTGCCAGGAGCAGCATTAGTGTCCAAGACACCCTACATGATGAGTACACAAGAGATGCTAGAGTTGAAGATGCAACTGCAGGAGTTGTTGGAAAAGAAGTATATCAGGCCAAGTGTGTCTCCGTGGAGAGCACTAGTTATATTTGTAAAGAAGAAAGATGGTACACTTAGGTTGTGTATTGATTACAGATAGTTGCCAACAAGGTTACTGTGAAGAATAAATATCCTTTTCCTAGGATTGATGACCTCTTGATCAAATGAGAGGAGAAAATGTATTTTCTAAGATTGACTTGAGGTTTGGTTATCATCAGGTGAGAATCAAGGATGAAGACGTTCATAAGACAACCTTCAGAACAAGGTATGGACATTATGAGTTTGTAGTGGTACCATTTGGTCTCACAAATGCACCAGCTACATTTATGTGCCTTATGAACAGTGTCTTCAACAGGTATTTGGACAAGTTTGTTCTTGTTTTCCTTGATGACATTCTTGTTTATTCTAAGAATGAGGAAGAACATGAAGAGCATTTGAGATTGAAATTGCAATTGCTCTAGGAACATCAGTTGCATGCAAAGCTGAGCAAGTGTGACTTCTATAGAGATAGAATTCAGTATTTGGGTCACATCATCTCCGAAGAGGGTATATCTATGGACCCTGAAAATATTGAAGCATTTATGAATTGGCCTACTCCAAGAAATGTGACAGATGTAAGATCTTTTATGGGAATTGCAGGATACTATAGGAGATTCATTGAAAGATTCTCCAAAGTTGCACATGCCATCACTTCTTTGCAAGCAAAGGGGATAAAAGTTTGAATGGACATTGAGGTGTGAAGAAAGATTCTAGAAGTTGAAGAATCTTCTCACCAGTGCACCAGTATTGAAATTTGCATATCCAGAGAAAGATTTCGTGGTATGTACCAATGCATGCAGACAAGGGCTTGGAGGAGTCCTTATGCAAGGCAACCACGTGATATGTTATGAGTCGAGAAATTTGAAGGAGCATGAGAGGAACTATGCCACTCATGATCTAGAGCTTGCAGCCATAGTACATGCCCTCAAGATGTGGAGGAATTACTTGATGGGTAGAAGATTTGAGCTCAGGACAGACCATTGTGGTATGAAGTATCTATTTGATCAACCTACTTTGAACGCTAGGCAAGCAAGATGGATAGAGTTTTTATGTGAGTTTGATTTTGAAATCAAGCACATAAAGGGAAAAGAGAATAAGGTAGCTGATGCACTCAGTAGGAAGGTGCAGTAAATGCATGTGGAATCTCTTAGTATTTTCCAATCCGACTTGAGGAAGCAAATCGTTAATTGTACTACCGAAGATTAATTGTATAAGCTAGTGAAAGACAAATTGCGGCAAAAAAGTCTTGAGAAGAGGTATGAGGGATATAAATTGGAAGAAGATGGAATTCTTACTTATAAAGGTAGAATTTATATTCCAAATGTAGCAAATTTGAGGAGAGTTGTTATGGATGAGATCCATCAAGCTCCATATTCTGGTCACCTAGGATACCAGAAGACAATTGCTACCGCCAGAAAACAGTACTTTTGGCCAGGAATGAAAAAGGACATGGCTGAATACATTTCAAGGTGCATGAAATGTCAGCAGGTAAAGGTTGAGCATCAACACCCAGCAGGTTTGTTACATCCTTTGCCAGTTCTAGAATGGAAATGGGAAGTATTTCTATGGATTTTATTACAGGATTGCCAATGACTTGGAGACAACATGATTCCATCATGGTTGTGGTAGACAAGTTGACAAAGGAAGCACATTTTATACCGGTGAAGTCTACACATAAGACTGATGACATTGCAAAGATATTCATGAAGGACATTTTAAATTTCATGGATTTCCTAAGGCAACAGTTTATGACCGAGATGTCAAGTTCACTTCCAATTTTTGGAAGGGGTTGTTTGCAAATTTGGGTACAAAGCTAAACTTCAGCATTGCATACCATCCTTAGACAAATGGGAAGATAGAGAGAGTTAATCAGGTACTTGAAGATATGCTTCACATGTACGTGATGGACAAACCAACCAAGTGGGAAGATTACTTACACTTGGTAGAGTTTGCTTATAACAATGGACAACAAGCATCCTTGGGGATGAGTCTATATGAAGCTTTGTATGGAAGAAGGTCTAGGACACCAGTGACTTGGGATAATCCAGTGAATAGGGTCGTGCTTGGTCCGGAATTTCTCAAGGAAATGGAGCAAGAGGTTATAAAGATCAAGCAAAATCTAAAAGCAGCATAGGACAGAAAGAAAAGCTATGTAGATAAGCATAGGGTGAACAGGGAGTTTGGCGTTGGGGATCATGTTTACCTCAGAGTGAGGGCAAGGAAGAGTTCCTTGAAGCTTGGGAGTTGTGCCAATCTGTCACCAAGATATTGTGGGTTGTTTGAAGTGCTTGAAAGAATAAGGCCAGTTGCATATAGACTTGCATTGCTTGCTAGCACTAGAGCTCATAATGTTTTTCATGTTTCTTTGCTTAAGAGATATGTACATGATCCTAACCATGTGATAAATTGGTATATGATTCAGGTGGAACCTGAGGGAGAGTTCCGAACCGAGCCAATGCGCATCCTCGACAGGAAGGTCACAATGCTATGGAACCGGGCCATAGGACAGGTAAAGGTGTAATGGGATCACTACGGACTTGGATAGGCTATGTGGGAGCTGGAGGATGCCATGTGATTGGCACATCCATTTTTTTTCAATCCTGCGGAACACTGAGGCGGTACCAGTGTAGCATTTTGTTGAAATTTTGTAAAGCACTGAGGATAGTGCTATTTTGTTCAAATTTTGTTCAAATTTTGGCTCTACTATGTCATGGACCAAGGCTTGTTCTGGATGACCCTTCAATTTGTACAATCCTCCTTCTTGTTCTCCAATCACCACTACATCATTGATAGTATTTCCTCTTGGCCACATGATGACTTGACCATCTATGACTGTAACTCTCATTCCTTTTGCATCCAATGCTGATATGGAGAGAAGGTTCTTCTTGAGTCCTGGCACAAACAATACTTCTTTCATTGTTAGAGACTTACCAGAGTCTAGTTTATATGAAGATTCCCCACTACCTTTTATTGGATATTGGTAGTCATCTCCTAGCTTCACCTTGTGAGGTGATTCATGTTCTGACAGTCTCACAAAGGATTCCTTGAATCCAGTCATATGTTTGGAAGCCCCACTTTCTATAAGCCAATCATCACTACCATGAGTAGTGTTACCTGTGAGAGCGGAAATCAAAACATATTCATCCTCGCTTGAAGAATATTCACTTTCATATCTGGATCTCTTCTTGGATGGTTCATCATCCTCTACAGCATGAGCATGATGTCTTCTTTTGTTCCCCTTCTTCTTATGAGAGTGGACCTTGTTCTTAGGATAGTCTTTTGAAAAGTGTCCTATTTCATCACATGTATAACATCTTAATCTAGATGGGTCCTTTCTATTGTTATCTCTATGATGAGGATTCTTACCTTTGAATTGATGAGTTTTTCTTCTACCTCTCTTGGAATGAACTATGAGAGCTTGATCTTCACTTCCCATGTTCTCTTCTCGAGCTACTATCCGAGATTCTTCTTGAGGGAAATCTTCCCATAGTATGATGAACTTGACTAACTTCTTTCTAGCATAGATTCCTTGGATGAAAGAATCCCATAACCTAGGAAGGCCATTCAAAGTAGTCATCACAATCTCTGCATTTTCCACTTCTTCATCAACAGCTTCTAATTGTTCCTTGATTTGAGAAACCCTTGTGAATTAGGACTGGATAGTCTCTTCATTCTAAATCTTCACATTCTCCAGTTGATTCCTCAGAGTCATCTTCCAATTTATGTTCTTCCCTTCAAACAATTTGGTTAGGGCATCAAACATAGCTTTAGGTGTCTTGAGAGAGGACACTTGTGGGATAAGGTGATCCTTGATAGAATCAGAAATGATCCTCTTTTCCATAACCATCTTCTTCTTATGTAAGGCCTTTCCCTCATCTCCCTATGGAGCAGGAACCTCCTCATGGATGTAGGAGTCTAACTCATTTTCTTCCAGGACCAGGGAGATCCTATACTTTCAGGCTTGGAAGTTATCAGCTCCCTCAAGCTTTTCATCAAGCTTGGTATGATAAGACATCTTAACTGAGAACCTCAAATGGAAATACAAAATATTTTAGATCTTACCAGGTCAAGATGTCGGATCTGAAACTTGAGCTGAAATCCTGCAGAGCTGGTTCAGGAGCAGATTAGGGTTTTGCTTTTTCGAAGTTTTGTCCACCCAAATGCCTTGAAATTTATCCCTAACTTTGATTTTGGGGAGGAGATCAATCCAGGTCTAGGCTCATTGAAAAATTCCTCTTCTATGAAAAACCCTAATTTCTGGTAGTAGTGTTGGGTCCAAAACTAAAAAACCTTAGAATTGGATTCTGCTTCGACAGAAATATGCACCCTAAGGAGGAGAGTTATTCCACCTTACTTTTTCTAAAAATATGTGTAGAAATATCCACAAACTAGGAAGCCCTAGTTCCCACAGCTGCACAGTGTCTTGTTCTTAGGTTAGCTCTGATACCATGTTAGTTTTTCAACATTAAGCTAGCATTATTAGGATCTTTAACTGAGAGGATAACAAGTACATCAATCAAACACAAGAGACAATGAACATAGTGTTTTTCCTTGGGGAAACCATAAAGGAGAAAACCCTGCAACTCCTCAGAGATAGAATCAACACCAAAATAGTAAAAGCCCAAAATAGTAAGTGATCTCCCGACAACAGTAATCTTCTTCTTGTCTAGCCCCAGTGTCTTCTCCTTCCTCAACTATACACTACACTTGAGTGTGGATGAGTTGTGTGATAAATAGAGAATCCATTTCTATATTTATACTAATACTGACATGACTAAAACCCTACCAGGGACGACCTCTACTAGGAGAGTCTAATAACCCTAGTGCCCTGAAACTGTGGGGACTTTAACACTTAGAAAATTGGAGGGTTACCCAATATGACTTGATGTGACTTGTTTACATTATTGATTCTCTCGATCAGAACATCGGGGCATGAAAACATGACTCAATTACATTATAGATACATCCCGGAATAAACACCAAGTTACAATACATAAGATACATAGATGAATACATTATGAAGTTACAAATACATCAACAAGACTAAGTTTGTTTATCATAGTCCATAATTATGCTTTTGTGACTTTATGAGTTGATGGTCACCCAAACATTGTACACTAGACCTAGATTTTAATTATTTTAGACTATGTTGGTATTATTGAGCCTAATTTATGATTTAGTGGGCCTTCCTTGGTGAATGCACCCTTCTTGGTGTTTGGGTGGATCCCACTTGTTGAGTTTGGTGGTTTTGTAACTCCTTTTTGGAGGTTGTAATTGGTTTTGTAACCCCCACTTGCACAAAGGTGACCTCACTGGCTATTTTTATCCAATGCATGTGAAAATTGTAACTCCTTCAATATGACTCATTTTTTTGCTATTTCGGGAATATTCCTTGGCTTTTGTAACTCATCCCCTCACTAATTTGAGTTTCTCTTCAAGGATGATGTGTCCCCACATGAATTGGAGTTGGGTTGAGTGGCTTGGAGTCACTCTCTTTGAAATTTGAGTCATTTGGGTAGAATTGGAGTTAGCTTCTTATGGTGGAGTTAACCTCCTTTTGGTAACTCAAGTTGGATTACCTTGGTTTGATTTGACCCCCTTGGTTTGGAATTTCCTCCTTTGGTTTATAAATCCTTGTTTGTGCTGGAGACATTTACCACCATACACACTCTTTTTGGTCAAATTGGCCTAGTTAAACCACTATCCTAAGTATTATTGACATTAATTTACATCAGTGGAGCATTAATTGACATCATCCAATCACACCCACGCCTACCTTCAGTCAAGAAGGCTAACTTATCCTTATTCTACATTCGGGGAGGCTAACTGGAGCACTCCGGGGGTGATCTAAGTGATATTAATGCACCTAATTGCTGAACTAATGGTTACAATCAGTTAACAGGGAAGTGAAGGTGCCTCCTTTCATTTAATTGATTATTTAATGATTAATTAATGAACTGGAGTCAATAGGGGCACCTCCACCAACTTCTGATGTTTAGTTCAACTTTAGTTAACCTCATCAGGGTTAATTGAAGTCATTGAAGTGCTAGAACTTGATGGTTGGATTTATATGACATGTGTCTGATCTCTTTCAGTTGAGACTTAGTCATTTATTGCACTTCAGCTTCACTTAGGGTTCAGTTGAGTCAATTAGGGTTTTGATTAGTGGTTAACTGAGTGTGGAATATGGCTTATAGTCACTTAATCTAGTCTCACTCATTCAATTCAAATGACCTCATTGAGGATTCGAATTGCTCATTCATTCATTCTTGTAGCATGACATTGTAATTGTAATCATTCATTCTTTATGTGAATACAGAGCGGCTACTATTCTTGTAGACCGATTACACCATTTCATGAGTTATTTGTTGATTAATATTTGATGAGATTGATGCTTTGTTCCTAGATCAATATACAAGATTAATATGGTATTAGAGCTTACGGCGGGACGAAGCTCTATTGCTCAAAAACAAGCTTTTTGACAGATTTCTGCATGAAATTTGAGCAATAGCTCAAAAATCTAGCACTACACCAGAAGCCAAGGCTTACCACTTAATACCCCAAGTAAAGAAATTGTTGATCAAGCTTGCTTGATTGACTATGCTGGGTGTGATGAAAGCCTAAAATGTGTAGGCTTCCTGACCTTACATTGCTCTTTCTGTTTTGATTTTAAGGTTTCTACAGGTGAAGCATTCGCTCCAGTAGATCCAGATGGCCTCCCCAGCAGATCTCTTGACTCCATACAATTTCCACTCATGGAAAGGTGATATGGAGATTCAAATTCACTCCAGAGGAATCTTTAGAGTCACCATGGACACTAAAGATGAGCCCGGTTCAGCCATAGAAAAATTAAGATTCTTGAACAAGAAGGATGAAGCCTTCAGTTTCTTGTGCCTCTTTATTTCCTGAGATCTTCTTTTCCATCTTGCGGGATTGAAAACTCCAAAAGAAATATGGGAAAAATTGGAAACTCTATATGGAAATCATGATAACTTGAGGGTTTACCAGCTCAAAAATGAACTCATGTCTCTCTAGCCCTCTAATTTCGAGACTCTGAATGATTTCTTCACAAAGTTCAAGCATACTGTTTTACTCTTGAAGCAATGCAAAGTGGAGAAGGAGGAAGATCATCTCATCCTCGCCATACTCTCCAAACTTGGGGCTGATTATTCAGTTTTTGTTTCTACATTCCATGCGGGGAAGCTCACAACCCCTGGATGGAATATGCCTACACTCAATGCCTTCATTGAGTCCCTAACATGTGAACATGACAAGCTTATCCAGATGGGGATCATTAGATATTCCCGTGATCAAGCCCTTCATGTCTCGGAGCCCAAAGATCTGAAGGGTAAAGGAAAGTATTAGAAGAACCCAAAAACTAAATTTGATGCTCCTAAACCTAGAGTTGAAAATCAGCAGCATGATGAGTCTTCTGGCTCAAGGAAGAACAAAGGAAGAGGGCACCATGGCAAGGAAAAAGTCAAGTGTTCTTATTGCAGGAAGGGATTCCACCCTGAACATGCCTGTATGAAGAAGAATCTTGATGAATCAACCTCTCTCCTTGAGAGAAATCACATCAATCTTCTGGAGAGATTTCAGAGGAGAGATCAGCAAGATCGGGAACCACAACATGAAAAAGGTCATGCCCTCATGGAAAGCACTTCGAAGTCCAAAGCACTGTTGATTGATTCTGGAGCTTCAAACCACATGATGGATAAAAAGACTCCTTTTCATCCTTGGATACCGGAAAATACATCCCCATCCACATGGGAGATGACTCCACCATCATTTCAGAAGGACAAGGTACTGTTGATCTTGAAAATGGATTTTTTTCGAATGTTTTGTATGTACCGTCTCTAGCATCAAATATCCTTAGTGTCTATCAGATGACACATACAGGAGTGCCTAAGAGAGTTTCTTTCAGTCCAAATTATGTTGATATAACATAAATTGCATCCGGGAAACTCATTGCTAAAGGCCTTGCAAACCATCATGCAAAAGCCTATGAGTTCTCTCACTTTGTTGCGGATGCAAAGCCCACCGCTCTGCTAACTTATGGAAATGAGGTTAGTAGGCTATGGCATGAGAGGTTTGGCCATCTTAATTTCAAATATTTGCAGCAATTACAGAAACGCTCCATGGTTGAAGGCCTCCCGGTCATCAAGGCAACCACAGGAATTTGCAAGGGCTGTGTGATTGGAAAACACCCTGAGCACAAGTTCGATCGGGGGAAGGAAAACTGAGCTACATGCATACTGGGGCTGATACATTCTGATATCATCGGTCTGATGCCTGTTACATCCATGAATGGATCAAGGTATCTTCTTACTTTTATTGATGATTTTTCAAAGTACACATAGGTCTTCTTTCTCAAAAAGAAGTCTGAAGTATGTGAAACATTTTCTGAATTGAAGGCCTTGATCGAAAATTCCTCTGGGATTAAGATCAAGATCTTGAGATATAATAATGGAGGGGATTATTTCAGTAATTATTTGCTACATATATTATCCCAAAGTGGTATTCAGGTCCAACATTCAATTCCCTACACTCCCCAGCAGAACGGAGTAGCGGAAAGGAAGAATCGGTCTCTCAAGGAGATGACCGCCTGTATGTTGGAATCCAAGAAGCTTGCTGAAAATTTGTGAGCTGAGGCCATGCATGCTGAAACATACATTAATAATATGGTTCCACACTCATCCGTGAAAGGGAAGACCCCTTTCGAAGCGTACTTCGGACACAAGCCAAATGTGTCGAACCTACGGGTGTTTGGGTCCACTGCATGGGCCCGGATTCCGCTTGATAAACTGTTTATTGGGTATTTTGATGAATATAAATGTTTCAAGCTGCTGTATATCAAGACAAAATATATCATCATCTAGAGAAGTTTCAAGTTCGATGAGCCTCTTTAGGAGGTGGAACTAGTGAAGGAGAAAACTGCTGAATTTCCTTCCTATTCTACTGAATATTTGGGTGATGAAATTGGGGGTGATGACCATGATTTGGATCCTCTGATTTATGATATCAGTGTGAAGAAATCATAATAATATGAATAATAACCTTAATTGCAAAATCATCTTCCTACATGGGCCCAACAGACACTCTCCTCAGAAGGAGACAACATTGGAAATCCAGAATGATCCAAGGAGAACCCAGTCTGATTTTCGAAGAGCAGGTATTGCGCTCTCTTGTCCTGATAATTTGCTGTCTGAAAATTGATATTTGATGATTAGTACAGATCCAAAATCCTAATACCATGCTCAGAAGGATTCGAGATGGCAAGTTTCCATGGATGAAGAGATGAATTCTCTTCAGAAAAACACTACTTGGGAGCTAGTTTCTCTTCCTCCGGGAAGGAAATTGGTTCAATGCAAGTGGGTTTTTCAGACCAAGGTTGCTGCTGATGGAAGCACCTAAAAATATAAGGCAAGGCTGGGGGAAAAATGTTTCTCTCAGGTCCAAGGTGTGGACTACCATGAGACCTTTGCACCTGTTGCAAAAATGGACTCCATCCGCCTTGTTTTGGCAATTTCAGCATCCAAGCACTGGGAAGTACATCACATGGATGTTAAGTCAGTATTTTTGCATGAAGATGTTCATCAAGAGATATACATAAAGAATCTAGATGCTACATCACTGATCCATCTTTGGTTTGCAAGCTAAAGAAGTCACTATACGGGTTAAAACGGGGCCCCAAGAGAGTGGTATTCCAAGATGGATTCCTTCCTTCTCTCGCAAAACTTTCAAAGGTGTAGATCAGATCCGAATGTGTATTCAAAGAAGTTTGATGGTCATATAATTATCATTGTTTTATATGTTGATGAATTACTGATCACAGGTAGCACAGTTGCCTCCATTTCAGCCATCAAAACTACTCTCCTCAATGCCTTTGAAATGAGTGATTTGGGGCTTCTAAAACAATTTTTGGGGCTCGAAATTGAGAAAAATTATGATGGGATTATGGTCACTCAGTCCAAATAAATTTTAGAACTGTTATTCAAGTTTAACATGGTTTAATGTAGGCCTACACCATTCCCTTTCCTTCCAGGGATCAGCCTTGAAGAAGTAAAAAGCACACCTCCCATGGATTGCACTATCTATCGACAGCTGATTGGTAGCTTGTTGTACTTGACACATTCTCGGCCTGATATTTGTTTTGCTGTGAATGCTGTATCAATATACATGCAGTAGCATCATGATATTCATTGGAAGGCAGCCAAGAGGATCCTCTAGTATATTCAGGGAACTAGGACCTACGACATTCACTATGCTGCAGACTCTGAGCTAGAGCTGGTTGGATATATAGATTCTGATTGGGCGGGTGATTCTATTGATTGGAAGTCTACTTTTGGATATGTATTCATGTTTGGTGGTGGCCCCATTTTCTGGTCAGGCAAATAGTAGGCTGCCATAGCACTATCTTCAGCAGAGGCCGAGTATCGAGGAGTAGTGAATGCTTGCATCCAAGCAGTTTGGTTGCAAGGCGTTCTTTCAGAGTTTGATCTTGGTAGTACTTTTTCCACTGTCCTCTTTTGTGACAATCAAAGTGATATTAAGATATCCATGGATCCAGTTACCAGGCAAAGGACCAAGCATGTAGAGATCAACATGCATTACATCAGGGAGCTAGTGCATGACAGGACCATCATTCTGCAATACTGCCCGACTGATGAGCAGATTACAGACATCTTCACCAAGATATTTTCAGAAAATAAGTTAACTTACCTTCGTTCACTATTGGGGGTGAGTTCATCAGGGTGATTTAGACTACTTTCAGTGTTCAGCTTGAGGTGGGGTTTTTCCCACTGGGTTTTCCCTCTTTTCCTCACTTAGTTGTTTTGAGCATTGTTTCAATTTTAGCATTGTACAAGGTGACCTATGGCCTTAGTTTCCAGGGCCCTAGAATTTTTATGCATCTTTGTTTCCTAACTCCTCTTGAGTATAGCTTAAGGGGGGGTGCTGGAGACATTTACCACCATACACACTCTTTTTGGTCAAATTGTCCTAGTTAAACCACTAGCCTAAGTATTATTGACATTAATTGACATAAGTGGAGCATTAATTGACATCATCCAGTCACACCCACACCTACCTTCAGTCAAGGAGTCTAACTTAGCCTTCTCCTACATTCAGGGAGGCTAACTACAGCACTCCGGGGGTGATCTGAGTGATAGTAATGCACCTAATTGTTGAACTGATGGTTGCAATCAGTTAAGAGGGTAGTGAAGGAACCTCCTTTAATTTAATTGATTATTTAATGATTAATTAATGAACTGGAGTCAACAGGGGCACCTCCACCAACTTCTGATGTTCAGTTCAACTTTAGTTAACCTCATCGGGGTTCATTGAAGTCATTGAAGCGATAGCACTTTATAGTTGGCTTGCTATGACATGTGTCTGATCTCTTTCAGTTGAGACTCAGTCATTTATTGCACTCTGGATTCAGTTAGGGTTCAGTTGAGTCAATTAGGGTTTTGATTAGTGGTTAACTAAGTGTGGACCATGGCTTACAGTCAGTTAAGCTAGACTCACTCATTCAATTCGAATGACCTCCTTGAGGATTCAAATTGCTCATTCATTCATGGTTGTAGCATGACATTATAATTGTAATCATTCATTCTTTATGTGAATACAGAGCGACTACTATTCTTGTAGACCGATTACACCATTTCATGAGTTATTTGTTGATTAATATTTGATGAGATTGATGCTTTGTTCCTAGATCAATATGCAAGATTAATAGTTTGATCTCCTTGAGAAGGGATATCTATCAATATTCATGTTAATTCATGTAATTTCATTGTGAGCTTGTGAGCTTGGGAAGCAATGTATGATAAGCTATGTGTGAGACCTATGTGCTTGAAGGCACCATGATATTGTGTTGTGTTTGATGTAAGCTTGTAAATTTTGGTATATTTCCTTCGAGTCCACTGCTTGTCTCGGTCCTGTACCTGCACATAAATCCTGACGGTGAATGGAGATGTCTCAAGGGATCTAGGTGGTGAGGGGATTACCATTGCACCTAGTAGTGGGGTGGAGGAGAAAGTAGGTTGTGAGGAATAAAGTTATGGGTTCTCAAACTAATATTTTTATCTATTCCTGAGTGCACCTCTTCTTGTGGATCCATGGCCTCAACTCAGGTGTGGCCTACCCAAGAAGATTTGGCTTGGAAGTGCCAAACGCTCGGTGGAACGTGGATCGGTTGATTATAGTTACACATTAATAATATAATTGACTTATTTTATGTTATTTCATATGTTTATATAAATAATTTGTTGTTTTATTGCATCCATGGAAGCTGAGTTGATATTTACTTGTGAAAGTGGTTTTTAGTGCAAAATTATGGATTTAGATTGATGGTTTTACCTCATGGGATATTTATTGTACTTTATATCTATCAGATATGAATGAAATATATGTTTATGTTATGTTCTCCATGGTTCTATTGTGCCCTATATGGCTGATTTTAATTGTGTTTATGCATGTGAATTTCCATCTTGATGATCAAATGCAGGTTGCATGGTCTAACTGCTTAGAAACTGGTGTATTCTTCTTGATTTTGAGATATGATATTGATGGAATATTGAAATATGTTAATTAATTTTTTATACGTTGTATTTATCTCTACTAATTATACCTTAGTGTCTATTATAAACTCCATTCAATAGCTGCTCAATTTGTTAATGTCCGGATGCACGATCATATGGTTTTCCACCTGGTGATCTTAGTTGTTTCATATATTATTTTGATGGAATATTACTTATATATTATTCATTTTTATTTATTTATTTTTATCTTTCAAATGCACCCTTAGTGGATGATCTAATATGTTAATGAATTTCATATTTGAAATGCTGAGTTTTTGGAGCAGTAGTTAAGTAGTTTCTGCTTGAAAACTTGAATGCATCGGTTGTTTTCAGTAGATATTATTTCATTATGTTTTATGGATATAAATGATAATTATATTAAACCCTTTATGGTTTTAGTGTACCTCAGAGGCTGATATTCTCTTTTTGCAGGGAACTAGATGCTTATCCGATGATGTTCCTGGTGAAATTAACTAGTTTTCGTATGCTTTGTGAGATCTAATTTTTATTGAAGATATGATATGATTTTCAATGAGTTATATGTATGTATATTAAATCCATGAATTTTTGGGTTTGATAATGTTAACATGGATATATATGACAACATTCCTATTTGGTTTAATAAGTGTTGCAATTATGCAATTGCTAAGTGATGCCATTCTAGCTTTACCAGTGTAGTAATTTTGATTTCACAATTAACATAATATGATTTATAAATAGATTAGATGGCTGTAGGTAGAAGCGTGTCGATGATAAATTAATTTTTATATTAAATTTTAATTCATGTTTAATTATAAGTGTAAATCTAGTTGTTGCATTTTCCTAGCTTTGCATGTACATTGGGGAAAATATATGCATTGTATTATTACATCTTTTTAAAAGGATGCATGTTTAATTTATTTTAATTGGATTGATGTCATGATGGCCTATCCTTAGAGACATTATTTTTTTGTGCTTTGGCTCATTTCAATATTCCCCTTGTCACTTGGTGTTCTTGGCATTGGTTTTAGGGTCGGGTACACTACAGAGTGGTATCAGAGCTTAGGTTCCAAAATTGTGACTACTGGGCCTATTATTGATTTATAACTCTATTTATATGCATTTGGACATTATAATGTGCATATTAAAATAAATTTAACCCCCATTATGTAATGGAAGAATCAAAATCCTTAACTAATGTTTAAGTTAGAAAATATTAGGATCCTTGGGTCTGAATGAATTCACTATGAAAGAAGGTTGAAGGAGGAAGAAGCAATTGAGTGTACATTGATAAAAAAATTCATGGTGAAATTGAACAACCAAGAGACACAAATTGGTTAGCATAACATTACATTAATATTTATTAACCTCTATGTAATACAATGATGATACAATAGGAAGAATTTGTAGGAGGAGCCTTAGTCGGTTAGTCGACTAGGTCCTTCAGTTGACTAATGTGTTAACATGTCAATCTCATGGGTTGTGTTGGTTGGTTGAACTGACATGTGATTATGTAACTATTTGTAAATCATATATATAGGTTGTAGAGCCAGATAAAGACTTGGTTCAGTTTTATGTATAAACCCACATGTGTTCTTGAATAATATAAGCTATTGTTATTCTATCTGCCATTCCTTATCTCTTGTCTATATCATTGTTATATGAATATGTATATGTATCATTGGTAACCTTCCAATCTTATTGATTACAAAATTGGTTCCATTTCTGGTGGTACATGTATCGAATGAAAATGACTATGACCCGATGATATGAGAGAAGGAGACTAAGGACTGGTGTGAGCGTAAAATAATGAACTACATGCAAAATTATGCTAGAAGAAAAAACTTGAATATTGCTCAAGAAAAAGAGAATTTTTTTTGTGAAATGCATGATAAGTTTGTTGAGTTTGTCCCTCATGCACTGAATAATCTTGTAGATGAAAAATATGGAAGGTAAAAAAGAACATCAGTTACACCAGAAACTAACAAGAGGAGGTCGTACAAATTTGTCAAAGTGGTTCGAGAGAATTGTTGATGAATTATGTGAAGAGAGAGCTGCCAAAGAATGAGTCTCTGTCAATAACATTAAAGATATATTCTATAATGGCCTCACCAAAAAATTCATTTGTTCTATGTCAACACTTTTGTTTAGATTCCATATCGACAAAGGTGCAGAAGACATTGTGAAACCTTGTCCACTATTTCTAACACCACCAAGAAACAAAAACTGGGAGGACACGAAAAAAGAGTGGGAGAAATTCATCCAAGAGAGAGAGTGGGAGTACTTCCTCAGCAAATAACCAATTACACCTTATCTTTCTAAAAATATTTCGGGTCAGCAATGGGGGGGTAGTTGGTTATGTTCTGAGTAAAGTATAGAAATAAACAGTCAACCAATGAAGAAAAAAAGAGGGCTAGCAATGAAAAGTCAAAACAAAAAGGGAAAAAATAGAACAGTCACACACAAAAGCACTCTAGATATACATAAAAATAGAATGGGAAAAGAGGAGAAAGAGGCGAGAATAAATCATGCATTAAGATGTTGTACTCTAGCAAGAAAGAATGACGAGTAGAGTGATAGAATCAGAAAAAAATTTGCCAGATTTGGGTCATGACCAACAAGAAGAGGGTGTTGATGAAGATGTATCACCCATGGAAGAATAATTGTGGATAGAGCGGGGTATATCTCTCCAAGTAACCATACCTCAAAATATAATTATGCATTCCCCATCAAATCTTACTCAGAGTGTTCATGTGTAGGACATTGTTCAAGAAGATATGACTACGAGCTGGCCAAGTAGGCGTATGGATTCAACTATACAGTGAAGGAAATAATTATGACCATATTTTAATTCATCGACCGCGAGAAGGAATTTGGATCACTTTTCAACCCTATTCATCCAATTGTAGTTTTCACCTACTTTACTTAGAACATGGAGGATCCCCCCCCCATCCAATTCTAGCTTCATATAAATCACCAGACTAGTCGGTATCATCGGTAAGAGTACCCTAGTTTGAACAAATTTTTACTTGGGTATTGACAAAAAACAAATTCTAGTCGAAAGTGAACTGATTGATACTAGAAACATTACCGATGGAACCAAAACTTCCATTGAGAATAGCTGCAAAAAGAGCTCAGGCATAGGAAGTGACCCATCACCACCACCATCTCCACCAATTGATGGAAATGAATACAATGAATATATGGCACAAATGACCTCTCATATTCCCCTCTGCGAGGAAGACGAAGACCCCAAACGACACTGGTTTGTTTGTGAGTTGATATGGGAGGTGACTCTTCATTACCAGCGAAGATCGTCAAATGGCACAATTTGCAGGTTCTCTTCGAAAAAGAGCACTAACTTGGTACATGACCTACATAGAGAAAACAACGAATGAAAAAAGGTCAAATTAAGCAACAATTTGTTTCCTTCTTTAAAACGAACGACGCAAAGCATCTTACAGCCAAAAAGCTAAAGACCACAGCTTAGAATCTAACTGAAACAGTTCAGGAATATGACAAGATATTTAAGGACTTATTGAGCCAATTGGAATATAATATTGATGAACACTTATTAATTCTGTGGTTTTTTGCTTGAATACTACTGAAAATTCGAATGCACATTCGACTAGATAAATTCAATACATATGAAGACGCATTTACAAAAGTGTTACACACATTTATCGCCATCATCATGTAGATGAGAACCAAAACATCGTAATTTTTCTCAATTCCTCAAGATATGAAGTTAGACATAGGCCAGAACTTATGATTTTACACTTTTGTCCACCACCTCCTTTTCCCTTTGGACAACGTGTGTTACCCTTGTCATTAATGCCCTTTGTGAGTTAAGAAAGAGAAGTGTCATCACCATATCCCTTTGAGCAATAGGAGGTGCAACCTTGGTAACACTTTGTAGCAATGGAAAAATAGCGGTGCTCAAGTTTTAAATGGAAAAATAGAATATTCACGAAGCTTCTTGAAGATCAGCTTCGTGGCATCCTCATCCCTACACTCCCGGACCACCCGGACTCGAGATATCTCCTTCTAGGATCTCCCTTCCACCTCACCCATGAGAATCTTAACCATTCCTATATTTCCACAAATATAAGTATTAGCTCACCCCCCATGGGGAAAGAGAGGAATATTATGATACATCACCAAAATTCTGGCCAAATTTAGCCAAGGAGAGTGAGCATTAGGAAGACAAGTTGAAGATTTGGAGGAAAGACCTTACTTGAGAGGAGACTTCTCAACACTAAGGCTATCGGTTGTAATCTCTCTTTTATTTTATTAATGAAATGAAAGTTCCTTTCCCATAACTCATATTGTGTATTAATCACTGATTTTATTATCAAATTCCTTAGTAATTGATATAGGATTGTAGATCATATTTGGTACTTTTATCTTGTCTGCTTTTGTGATGTTCTTATTGCAGGTGAACCTATGGAGATATAGTATTTTAGAAGGCTAGTACATTGCACTATATGGCAGGTGAAAGATTTATTCCAAGCATTCATCAATACTAAGGAAAGTATTGTTTATTGTTGTAACTCATTTGTTCTAGTTGTGAAGTATTTCAAGCTAGGGAAACAACTTTTGTCTGCAGAAGGTGAGTATTTCCAGCAAAACATTTGGTGACCATACTAGGGAGAATGTTCATAACTTTTGATCTTTCTTACTTCTTAGTTCTTTCCTTTGTTTCAGACTTCAACTTTTTCTTTGATCAGATATACTAGTTGTGTAGTGAGATTTGGTTTCCATTTGACCCTATATGCTTGGATATGAATAGATCTGCTTCTTATGCTTCATTTCCTTTTTCTTTGTTGTGATTTGATGCCAATAAGTTGATATTTAACATTCTCTTTTTCTCTTGGTTCGTTGTTTTTAAAACCTATAGGAGACACCACACTTTTGTTGAGGAAAAGAATCGGTGCAACCGCACAAATCCAGTGGAAAACAGGCGGTGCCACCACTATGTTCCTATGGGAAAGAAGCGATGCCCAAGCGGTAAGGCTGTGTTCAACCTAGGTAATTTAAAAACTTAGCATATGTGTTTTCTTCTTCTGAATTTGTTTCTGGCTATGTCACTGATAATCGTATAGATTATTCTAAATATAGAAATTCTTAAGGGATTGTTCCATTTATTTTTAGAGCTAGGTTGTTTTTTCTTATTCATTTTCTTGCTATGCTTGGGTTTTTGTTCTAAAATATTCCTTGAAAAATATCCATATAGTCATATCTCTGAGTGTTGTTTGATTAGCCGAAAATAAAGTATTTTTCTTTTGCTTTCTTTGTTTTCTTCTTCATAGGTTAATAGAAGATTGCTTTTATGCTCTAGATTAGGAAGAAATTTTTGAGATTGATCATATATTTGTGTTTAAGGATGAACCACTTAATACTTGATTAGTTGCACAAACTTTCAGAATTCATGTTTTTTTCCCTCTTTACATGCTCTTTTCTCAACAAAAAATATCATAGTTTAAGTTAGGTCTTTTTGCATTTGAAGAATTAAAAGAGTTTGGTGTGCCAAGTAGTCACATCATCTTTCTTTTTGAAAAGAGATATTTTTCCATTTAATTTCAAGATTGGTTATTAGAAGTCTTTTCTTTCTTGCAAATCGAAAAATAGTTCAGTGTGTTGTTTGGGATTTCATGTTTGGAAACAGAAATTGAATCACTATCCCTCCTGTAAGTAGGGCATACCCTAAAAGATAAAGTGAAAATTTGCATGAACATGTTGCATGGTTTTACTTTTTATGTACTCACCTCATGCATTCACTTAATCGTATAATATAAAATTAACGTTAGTTCTAGGTTAAAATATTTAGTAACTTGAGTGATAAGTTAGAAGATGTGTTTTAGCATCTATAAACATAGGCGGCACTGTTCTATTTCCTGCATTGCATCTTGAGGGCTTGTAGTTCTTCCATGTACCAACCAGTATATCAAATGGTCTTTCACGTACCCTTGAGGTATATCGAAAGATACTTCACATACTCGGTAGTATATCAGAAGGCTACTGTCGAGCGGTTGTGCATTATACAATACTAACACGAATTTGAGCTCCCACATACCTTGAGTATATCAGGAGACCCTTATAAGACAACCTAAGCCAACTGAGAAAATCCTTTTGGTTTTCTTGTTCGAGTAATACACCGAGAAAAACACTCGAGGAGCTACTACGCACGTGTCGTCTAGGTAATTAGGTATTCAGGAAAGGGTACGATCCCAATCCTCCTTGTCACATTTTACTATTGGACCCCGCGGTATATCACGAGTTGCAAAGACTTGAAAATCCTAGTGAGGAACCAACCTTTCTTCAGCCCCTCTTATCAATTAAGTTTTCTTGTGACCTTAGCTTACATAGGGGTGATTGTCTGTGATTCTAGTTCAAACCCATGTTAGGATTTTGTAACCATCATTTTGGCTGAGTTACCTTTGAGACGATCTGACAAAGTACATGGATTACCACCTGAATTTCCTCCTATCATGGAAGAGAGTGCAATGAGATCCATATACCAACCTGTCATGGATGATTCCCATGTGGAAGGGGATCTAGTCATAGAAGCCCGAGAATAATTTTATTTTTATGATAATCCCTTGGCAGTCCAACAACCTCCTTGGTTGATACTACCTTTCATTTTCCATGGAAGGTCAACCTGGTGCACCAGATTGGGTAATAAATCACCCATATGATGATACCATAAGAGAAGAGTTTGGCCCAAATGCTCCTTTTAGGACAAATTCCCTAGGGAAATCCATTTCTGAATATGGGACCACTAGTCCCTCCTATGTTACTCCCATTCAAGAGTTTCTGATGAATGTAGAATTCTTTAAGGGCCTCCAACCATCTATTGATCATTTGCACAACTTTTAAGAAATCCTTAAGAAGATGAGCTCTTCTCCTCTTCCCCATCATTCAGAAATGCCCCCGCAAGGATACCGTGCAATTTCATCGTCTCAAGTAGCTCCTAATTTAGGATCATCGGCTTGAGGTATAGTAGCTTATGATCCCAAACAACCTTCTATTCCTACTCCTTCAGTTCCAAACCCTGGGTATTCCTATGGTTCTCCCGTATCTTCTACTACTGGGGGAAACCCCCAACCCAAGTTTTTTCATTGATTAGTGGATATACTTTTAGTACAAGGAATAAACCTGCTGTAGGACAACCAATAGTAATTGTTCCATCCAAAAACACCAATATGTTATTCCTATTTCTAGTATAGGACAACCATCAAGGATACAACCTACAGTTAATCAACCTTCTTAGGGTTATACTTACCCAGGAAACCAACCACCTGTAGGAAATTTGAATTATCAACCTACATCTTCAGGTATTTTTTATCCTAAAATGCCTTACCTAGAGAATATTTTTACACCATGGGGGAAACCTAATTGGTCATATATACCTATGTATGTAGTAACACCTATTAATACTATAGGAGGTTATGGGGGGCCACCCTATGGAGACCCACCTTTTGGAGGTCCACCTTTCGGAGGACCACCATCTGGAGGTTCACCTTCTGGAGGATCACCATCTGGAGGAACCCCTTTTGGAGGACCACCACTAGGAGGACCACCTTATGGAGGACCACCTTCTAAAGGACCACAATATGGAGGTCCACCTTCTGGAGGACCACCACTTGGAGGACCACCTTCTGGAGGAACACCATATGAAGGTCCACCTTTTGGAGGGCCTCCATATGGAGGTACAAATAATGGAGGAACACCACCTGGAGGACCCCCTCCAATTGGAGTCCCACCATTTGGAGACCCGCCTCCTTCAGGTGGTCCACCACCTAGAGGATCATATGCAAATCATCTACCCCAACAACTGGTATATCAAGAAACGTATGGTCCTACTAGTATATAGATGCCATATCAATATTACCAATATGTAAAACCTAATTGTTAACTCCCATTTTTGGAAAATTTGGACTTTCCTGACTTATTCAAGTTTATCAACGAACCCATCCAACATAACCCTTTGTGGCCTGCAATCCCAGTCAAGTTACCATCAGACATCCCTAAGTTTGATAAGAATCCAGGAGAAGATCCAAAAAACCACGTTATGGCATTCCATCTATGGTGTTATTCTAAATCCTTGATGGATAATTCAATCCATTTGAGACTCTTTCAGGGAAATTTAACTATCATGACTTCCAAGTGGTACATTGAGCTTCCACAATATTCATTTACAGATTTCAACTCATTCGAAATAGTTTTCCTTACTCATTTTCAGCTGCCTATCTGTTACGAAACTAGTACAGATATTTTAACATCCCTTAGACATAATACTTCCACCCACATATCAGATCATATTCATGAGTGGAGGAGACGTCGGAGGCTAATTAAAGCTCCTATCCCAGAACAATTGTTAGCTGATTGGTTTACCAATTCCATGTTGCCTCCCATTGTTAGTGATTGAGCAAAATATGATCTTTAAAACTTTAATCAATAATAATAGTGCATATAAATATCATCAATAATCCAAAGACATAAATCAAACCATAGAACACAAGATATACCTTGGGAAAACCCTCTACTGATTCAAAGGATGAAAAACCCAACAAATGATCTTAGAGTATAATTGATAAGTAGCAGAGAATGATTACAACACAATAGCATATTTATTTCACCAAGAGCACCAGAGAGTGGACATCGAATGGAACACCATATATAACTTTCCAAGCGCATAACACTTTAATAACAAGTCAAATTAGGTTATACAACAAAAATAGAATGGTTGCATGTAGCATCAACTTGTTAACAGTTCGAACACTGATCCATCTTTAATCATGCACCCCACACTGATATGGTTTCAATCTCGCGCTCCATAATTATCTCCCACAATAAAATATATTTCTTCCATTAAGTAACTATCTCTAACTGAGCTGAACTAAATGTAATTGAGCTGAACTAAATGTAACTGAGCTAAACTTAATGTAACTGAACAGAACTGGATGTAACTGAACAAAACTAGTGCTTCTCCATCAGTTTTTATTTCCAACAATCAATTGCATAAATTAAGGAGTTGATTCCTTAATTAATTGAACTTGTTTACCATAACTAATACTCAATTGATATCTAATCAATTTGAGTTTACTTGGTGGCAACATATGCAATTCGAATTCTCTCTCTATCTTTGTGCTTATATAAAATATCTCTGCATGGTCCATATGTGATTTCATTAAATAATCATATTTATCAAATCATACTCATAAGATCATTTCCAAACCTATGATCATATGTATTTCCCTAGGTCATATAGTCACATGCTAAAGTAAATCACTCTAAAGGTAGCTAATCCCTAAAGGATAATTATAGCACTTGTTGACCATGACTAGCCATACACCACATAGTATATCTACTTTACATAGTAAATCACACCACCTCGCAACATGAGGATATTTGTAGAACTTGACATTACTCACAAGTCTACTGTCTTGATATTACTCACAAGACTCAGCTTGGTATTAATTACAAGCTTTAGTGCATCACCACCTCAATCATATGAGGATATTTGTAGGACTACACAGTCTACTATCTTGATATTACTCACAAGAATTTACAACATCACCACCTTAATCATATGAGGATATTTTTAGGACTAAACATGTCTACTATCTTGATATTACTCACAATACTGGATAATGACTCATGATGCTGTAATCTCAACACTCCCTCTCAATGAGGGAGACATTCTATTCCATACAAATATTATCTCGGAAGTGTTCAAAGTTCATCACAAATAGAGGCTTGTCAAAAATTTGCAATATTATCATCAATACCTATGTACCGGAACTCAGGACCATGACTTCAATGAAGTAAAACTTCATCTCGAATGTGTTTTATCATAAAACACATAAAGGGTTTTTGAGAAGGCTTGACTATTAACACCTAATGACCGTAGGCTCAAGTCTTTCACCCTAGTAGGTAGCCTCCCAAGCTACACTACTCCTCAGCATGTAGTACTATCCACAAAACACATTTTTCTTTTGTATTACTCTCATACATACATCTTTCTTCTGTAGTACTAGATGCAAAACACTTAGCTTTTGTAGTACTACTCTCAAATTACATTTCTTATCTCAGGCTAGAACAATAGCTGGATAACACAATCAAATAATAGGTCTTCCATGTATCAAATACAATAAATATCCTATCCTAATGTACCTCAAAGGTACTCAAACATATTCTTAATAATAATCATAAAATACAACAGGTCTGCTGAAAGACCAACCGGCTACTTACACAAAGTAGCATCATCTGGAACCAATCCAGAATAAAGTTTCTCTAAACTATAAATGATGGAATTTTAAATTCATCACATACACAATTATACGAAAAATGTGTAATAACATGCAAAAAGAAAGACTTATATTTTCTTTCATTCTTCAACATTTGCTGACTTCTTCAATATTCTGTTTTCTGGAGAAGTTCTTTGTGATATTTCCATTCTCTGTGATGTTCTTCAAGTCATGATAAATTTATCAGTGATCCTTCTCTTTATATTTGCAGCACCCCAAATACCTCTCCAAGAGGTTTTAACTATTCTCTAACAGTTCAGACTATAAATAGTCTCTGAGACTTTTGACCATGTGTCTTCTGATGTGGATTCTCTCCAAAAGCTATCACAACCCTTGGCTTCCTAAGTCATGTACGATGATTAAATGTTGGGGACTTTATCTACTATGAACTATGAAGACACATCAATACTCCCTCTTCAACTAGAGGAGTTATTATGTACTATACCAAGCTTGTCCTGGACAGAAGCTTAATAAGAATGCTGGCAATGCTGCTCATCTATGGATATGTACCATGTCTCAAATGTATCTGACTAGCTCCCTTAAAAGCTTTACTTCTTTTCAACATGCTCTATCTAGAGAAACACATGTGATCTTCCTCGATCACTATATTAGTCAGATTTCATATATATTTAAAACTCTCTTTTATTGATCAAGAAACATATGAGTTAACATACACTTGTACCAAGTAGGTACCACAACACATGCTTTGTACATGTCTATGTACAAACTGCAAAGCACATAACAGATCATGGGACCTGTGACTAACCAAATACATCTCAACTAACTTGAGATCCTCCAAATATGAAATAAGAATTATAAAATTTCATATTTATCTTCATATGTGTGGCCATGGATTTGTAGTCCATCATCTTGAAACTCTTCAGGATCTTTTATTGCACATTTTCCCTTAACCGAGGAGAATATTTTTTTGGTGACTACCACACCACCAATCATAAGAATCATAACAACATTCTTGAATACAGTTCTCAACTTCCTTCTAAATATGAGCATCATGCATATCTCCTTTTTACAGGAGGTACATCAACTAGTTACATTGGTTCTTCAGTTGTTAGTGAGACTAGTAACTCCCTCTGACCATGCAAATGTGAGAATCATAATACGGGTCCTCCATCATGGAGACTTATGCTCATCTATATATTAAAATCTTATTTGACACATGAATATAAATAAGATAGAATATCTTCAAGAGTCTTCACATATATCATAATATAATTAAGCCATCTATTTTTTGTACTTCTCAAGAGACATAGGAACCTCCCAAATTGTTCTCTTTCAGGCCCAACCATCAGAATGAATCCACATTCATGTCCTTATTTACTTGTAGGTAAGGGCATATTAATTTTACCTACAAGAAAAATTATTCTCACCGTTAGAACCATTTCATACTCATTAATTTTATTCACATGAAATACTTTCAATATACTGATAAATATTTACTTAGTTATGTATAGATATTGACAAACTGATTTATCATAACCCATTATATTCTCATGTACTGATATGCATCCCTATATCAATCCTATATCAGTCCGATATCAGTTCAAAAAATTCATTTTATGAAAGAAATATATAGCCCCATGTTCATATCTCATGAGGTAAGCATGAATCCCTCTATCTAGCCAACCATGAAGTCTTATGTCCACAATTTGTGAAACAATCATGCTGCCCTAAATCTCATGTCTTATAAATGATGTTTTCAGCCTTATATCATCTCGCAAAATTTGGATTCATGAGATTGATAACATTTCAATAAAGATAAGAACAACAATGAATAAGCTAAACACAATTCCAATTCCAGGAATACAGATTGTAATAAAACAAAATCTGATTTTATAAAATCATATGATAATTAAATAATCATGTAGCCAAACATTCATCAATCATGTCCAACATTCATATCTCATGAATCAATCATGCAGTTGTATATTTATGAAACAAGCATGCAACTCTATATTCATATCTTTATGAAACAATGATGCATCCTCTATATTCATATTTTGTAAAATAATGATGCATGCTCTATATTCATATTTTATAAAATAATCATGCATTCTCTATATTCATATCTTATGAACAATCATGCATCCTCTATATTCATATTTTATAAGATAATCATGCATGATCTATATTCATATCTTATGAACAATCAAACATCCTCTATATGACCGTAATAAAAACATTCAAAAGCATATAATAAAAAATTTGGGTACTTATCTTTTTATTGTTTTGCATGTTCCTTATTGATCTCTTCTTCTTTGTGGAGATTACTGTAGTCAATCGGTATTAATCTCTTTGCAAATTTGAGTGCATGTAGGAGGTAGAAAATATCTGCATGGAGAAACTGGATCCCATGCAACTTGAAGCAAACGTTCTTCTTTCAAAGAAAACTTCTTCCAGTGATCATACTATTCTTTGGATGAGATATAAACTATATGAGTATATCATTATACACAAGATCCATTGAATAATGATAATATCCAACTTACATCTCTTGGGGTTGCTCCATCAATTGGTCCACTTTGGGAAAATGACCATAACACGAATTCTGAGAATTTCATCTTCAAATACCTGATTGCATCTCTTAAAAATTTTCTTGTTTTTGAAATATTTTCTACAATAAGATAAATCAGCTAATTTTGGAAGTCGATTTTCAACCGGTTTTTCTGGTTCCTCACGGATTGATCAAAATGTTTCCATGAAATTTGTCTCCTAAAAAGTGATGAAAATGGTGCATATTGACTTGATTTTTAATTCACCCTACATAAGGAGTCCTTGCTCACTGAGGTCAAGTAAACATCTATATCATTCTCCTCAATAATGATTCACACTCTTGCCTTCAATTTGGAAATATCTTCAAACTGGTCTTCCGGTTAGATGGATATCGATGCCATGGCTCCAAGATATTTGCTCAATACTTCTCAAGATCACGTAGGCTTTAGTTGCTTGTGCAAACTAAGATATTTCACGCCCATGCTCTGATACCATGTTAGTGATTGAGAAAAATATGAAGAAAATTGAAATTTAAAACTTTAATCCATAATAATAGTGCATATAAATCTCATCAATAATTCAAAGACATAAATCAAATCATAGAACACAAGATATACCCTAGAAAACCCCTCTACTGATTCATATGATAAAAATCCTAGAAAATGATCTTAGAATATGATTGATAAGTAGTAGATAATTATTACAACACAATAGCATATTTCTTTCACCGAGAGCACCAGAGAGTGGAGATCGAATGGAACACCGTATATAACTTTCCAAGTGCATAGAAATTTAATAACAAGTCAAATTAGGTTTTACAACAAAAATAGAATGGTTGCATGTAGCAGCAACTTGTTAACACTTAGAACACTAATCCATCTTTAATCATGCACCCCATAATGATATGTGTTAACACCCAAAAAGTGTTCACTACCTCATCTACCCCACTACACGGCTCATTTGTCCATTTTCCTACCATATTTCCCTTAAAAACCCTGAAAATCCCACTAAAAAGCCTCCAAAAGGCCTAAAATGCCTCCAAAAGGCCATAAAACCATCTAAAAAGCCTCCAAAAGGCCTTAAATGCCTCCAAAAGGCCATAAAACCATCTAAAAAACCTCCAAATGGCCTAAAATGCCTCCAAAAGGCCATAAAACCATCAAGAAAGCCTTTTTTCCTCCAAAAATATCCAAAATTCCTCTAAAATAGCAAAAATCCCTAAAAAGGGAACAAAAAATATAAAATAATGAGGAAAAGGAGGAAAAAACCCTATACAGCTGCCCTAAATCACATGGTTTCCAAAACCATGGGCCAGCACTCCACCACTAAAAAACTATAAATAAGTGATGGAGACCCCTTATTTCACATCCACAATCATAAGCATCCTTACTCTGCCAAAACAGCTCTGGAAGCCTTAGCTCACCCTTCAGCTACTTTCACCATTGAGAGCCCCTTTTGGCCCATTTCCACCATCGGAGAAGGAGAAGGAGCAGGCTGGAGCTTGGAGCAACCGTCTTGGATCACTGCAAAGAGCTTCACCAACCTTCACATTGGAGGTAATATCAATATCAAAACCATTCTTTACATTTTGTTGTTTTGTTTCATGCATATATTTAAAGTAGTTCGTTTTTCTGTTTAGCATTTTCATTTTCATTTTACTAAACTGCTACGAAGGAGTCACTTCTCCTTAGTAGGTGCTCATTCGCACAAGCTAGGGGTAAAACCCTAGCTACAGTTTTGGCGACTCTGCTGTTTTTCTTTTGAATCTCTGTTTTCAGTTTAAAAAATTATTTAGATTTTTCCTTTCGGCTGTCCCTTTCGACTGCCGTAAACCACATTTTTTCCCTCTGCAGTCGCGTCCCGACCGCGTCTTTCAAGCCTTTCCCTGTGACCCGACCGCGGCTCTCAGACCGTCTCCGGTGCCCTGCCGGTGGATTCAAGTATGTTACCTGCGATCCGACCGTGGCTAATCAGCCTGTTTGCTGCGCTCTGAATGCACCTATCGGCCATTTTCCCACATCCCGAGCGCGACTTTCAGCCCCTTAGCTGCGACCCGACTGCGCCTGTCGGCCATTTTCCTGCGTCCCAAGCACGACTTTCATCCCCTTAGCTGTGACCCGACCGCGTTTGTCTGCCATTTTCCTGCGGTCCGACTGCTTCTGTCGGCCAGAAAGCCGCGACCTATCCGCGCCTGTTTCCCTCAAACCCGCGGTCCGACCGCCCGATTTCGCCATAGACCCGCGGTCCTGTTTTTGAACCCAGCCCCTTTGCTGTAATATTTTCTGCATCTGCACAGCCATCCGTTCCACCTGCAGCCCTACTTCCTTACAGCCTTTTCTGCAACATAATTTCTGTTCCATTTTACAGAATCTGTTTGAAATTTCAGCATTTTAATTCAGAAAATTTTGCATGTTAAAGTTGTGGATTCAATATTATTGTTAGAAGGTTGCCCCTTTGTGTGGCACTTCTATTTCGGGTTCATCACCTCACGAGCACACACTCTATCACCTAATTCAAGTGAGCCTTAAAAAACTACTTAACTCAACCAATATTCTAACCCGACTTGGGAAACACAAAAGAATCTTTGTAGTTAGGTAGGATCGGGGGGATAGGCTTCCAATAACACCCCTCGGTTACTTACAGTTGAGACACAGCTGTTGTCCAATTAGGGAACCAAAATCCCCTAATACTTTTTGGCACGGTCACCACCAGTCTACCAGAGGGCCTCTCCCTTAGGAGGGTTGAAGTCGCGAGATTGGTTCCGGAGGCCTGAGTGGAATACTGCACTCCATTCAGTAACTGAAGGGCTACCTTTCACTATTCTCGAGATATCCCTGTATAGGGGTATTGTGGTAAAAGGACCAAATGGAAGATTCACCTTTCTGGACGTGTCATGAATGGGGTATCTTAGTTGCCATTCTTCTACGATTGACTTCCCGGTGTCCCTCCCGGTAGGGGGATATCTTAGCCACTTGGATTTCCTATTCATATTGTCTGACTTGGATTTCATCACCTTGCAGAGGATATGTCTAGTTGAGTCAGAATACTTTTAGTTAGGTGTTTGCATGCTCCCTTACCTCCTTTTGGTCTAGTGAGTCCACCCTTTTTTATTTTTAGGAAACCTGCTGCTTGTTGGTATTCTGACCATTTCTGTTGACACTCCACCTATTGTAGCACAGCTGTTACATTGGGTGTTTTGAGTTGGTTGTTGGCCTGAGTGCCCTATTTTTCGAGCTCTCCTTCTGCACACTCGGTTGCATTAGGATTTTTGAGTTGTTTTTCACCCACCTCAACCCACAGAGATTTGACACCATCTGTCACCATTGAGTCTTCGAGACATTCTCTGCGCCTCAGCGGCGAACCCCAACAGCACAGTTCACTTGACACCACCCGTCATCGACACAGATCATCTTCACTTGATACCACTTATCATAGATCTCGAGCCTTGTCACTTGACTCCACTCGTCAACGACATCGGACTCCATCACCAGATAGTGACGCCCGTTATTTTACCTCCGATTCTGAGCCAGAGTCTGAGAACCCCATTTACACTGCCCCTACTAGCCCCATGGCTGGCATGATTTCCACTCCCGTCTTGGTAGAGATCATTGGTGGCACATCCACCACTACACCAGTTACCACACCCACTTTGGGTATGCCCTCCATGGGGCCCCCATCTACTGTTCCCCTCACGGCACCTATTCCCACAGTGGGAATACCTATTCCCACTCCATCAGTGGTTCACACTACCCATGGTGGTGCAGGACCATCCTATACCACCTTAGTTCCCCCACTTGGGGGAAACCTCCCTAACACTACCGCTCCACTTGGGGGCATTGGCCCCAACTTGGCCCAACCCACTACCGTGTCACATCCTTCTTCTAGTTTGCCATTCATGGCTAGCCTCAACTTGCCTGACCTAGCCAAATTGACCAACGATCCTATCCGACATGACCCTGCGTGGCCTCACATGCCCACCAAGCTCCCCTTTGACATCCCTAAGTTCGAGGGCAAGGCAGGTGAGGACCCACAAAACCACATTATGTCTTTCCATCTATGGTGTTCCTCCAACTCCATAATGGACAACTCTATCCACCTCCGTCTCTTACAGCGCACCTTCACTGGCTCTGCAGCCAAGTGGTATATCGAGCAACCCCATGGAACCCATGCCACCTTTTCTTCCCTTGCATCAACCTTCCTGCAATTCTTCCAGTTACCTGTCCGCTATGATGCGAGCGTTGAGATCCTCATATCATGCAGACAAAACACAGCTACCCACATCACGGACCACATTCATGAGTGGCGTCGACGCTGTAGCTTATGCAAGATCAAATTAGACGATCGGATCTTCCTAGATTGGTTCCTCAAATCCCTTCTTCCTGTCGTTGCTAAGGATGTGGCATCTGAAAGACCCCAGTCTGAAGAAGAGGCCATCCTTAAGGCCCAACAATTCGACCTCATTTACTCCCAGTCGGGTTATCTCTATACCATTATACCTGACGCCCCTCGGGGTGAGTCCTCCCAGCACGATGCGCCGGGGGCATCCCACGCTGCCGACGGCATCATTGGTCGTGTCTCTTCGCATCCTCATCCATTTTCCATAGCAGGTCCTACCCCTGGCCCTGACCTTTCGCAGGCTACCTCCCAGTCTGGAATAACCAACTCGTATGCTCCCATGGAACACCACCATTCTCATGGACCCTCATGTCCACTGCAGTGTTTCGGTCATGTGACTCCCACTTACGCCCCCCCGGTCGTACCTCAGCCCTACTACCACCAGCAGGCTGCACCAGCTCCTGCGCCTTCACAAGCCCAACCCACTTATTACCCGCCACAGTCAGCCCCTGCGGCAAACCCACAACCCGTTCTGCAGCCCTATCAGCAACCCCCTCAAGTTGCTGCCCCTGCGCAGCCTCCACCTACATATCATCCACCACAACTTGCTCCAGCACCTACGCAACCTCAGAATCCACCTGCTTCCCAAGGGCAAGTTTACGCTCAACAAAACCCACAGCAAAACCAAAACAACCAACGCAACTAGGGCCAACAAAACCGTGGCAGGGGCCGAAATCGTGGAAATAACCAACCTGCAGACCAAGCTGGTCAACCGCCTAATCCCCCTGATAATAATAATGCAGCCCCTGCTAACCAAAACCCTGATCACCCGCCCAAGCAGGCTAAAAACCCCAATTTGTGAACAAACCATCCTTGTTCTATTTGCGGGTTCTATGGCTACTACACACATTTTTTCCCTCACATGGAGCGAGTTCGGCAACTTTGGGCTGAAGATGCCCACCGCCAAGGGTAGGCGGCTCCTCAAGCACCACCCAACCCCCCACAACCTCAGCAGCCACCTTTGGTGCTGCAAAACCCCTTACCAAACCAAGGGGTAGTAAACACTCAACCGTTGGCTCCCCCTCAAGCCAATGCGCCAACCCAACAACAAATCACTTACGCTGCTCCTGATCAACCCATGTTTGACTTAGGTACCCACCACTTGTTGATTATGTCCTCCGATGAGGTCAACCTCTAGACCCGGCGGACCCAATATGGCACCACCCCTGAAGCCCCTCCCGTCGATAAACCCACTAATACTCATCCCACTGATCAGGCGTTACATATACCTCCACCTCCACTAGATGGCGTTCCCAAAGCACCTCATTTCCCGCTTCGCTGTATCAACAATAACCCCAATCCGCGGGCTGTGTCAAACTACAACATTGTCGATGACTTAGCCCAATCCCCTGTAGCCATGTTTGCGTTAGAAGTCTTAAAAAACTGCCCTTCGTAGTGCAAGACTTTACTCTCAGCCATTGGGGCTATCGATCCAAATGAATTGAGTTTAATGGCATTTGATTTCGACCAATCCGAACCCCGGATGCCTTCCACTTTAGCGTTCCAAGTTTGTGTTTCTGTTCGGAATTTTGTCATCCATCGATGCATTATTGATGAAGGTGCCTCTACATGTGTCATGTACACCCTCATCTGGCAGAAATTGGGATCCCCCCCTCTCCAGCCGTCCACTATTGCGTTGCGAGCCTACGACGACCGTTCGGCTCAACCATAAGGCCTATTAACTAACGTCCCCGTCCAGCTGGATGGCAAAACTGTCCTCATCAACATCGAGGTTATTAATGCACAGCTTGATTATAACCTTTTACTTGGTCGTAGCTACATGTATGCCATGCGGGCGGTTTCTTCTTCCATTTTTCGTACCATGATGTTCCCTCATGAGGGACGCGTGGTCAAGGTTGACCAACTCACCTACCATGATCCCAGTGCCCCCGCGGCACCCGAAAATGTTCTCCCCATGGTTGAACAACCTGTTTCGAGTGCCACCACTTTAGTTGTTTCCTCTATGGGGCCTGGAGTTTACTCAGATGTGCCCATGACCTCGACCTTCCAATCTATTCCACCCCCGTCACCCGCCACTGACGTGTCTGACCTGTGTACCCTGTCCCATAATATGCAAACTCCTACTAATCAACTGCCCTTTTTGCCTAAACCCCCTTTGGTACCTAGTCACATTGGTGCTACCCCCATCCATACCATTCCTTTCCTCTTCCCTCCATCAAGAGTAGTTAGTGCCCCGGTCATGGCTACCCTCAGCCTCCCTGGTTTAACCTTAGGATTACCCATTTGGTATCTTTCGCCTCCCGTTCCCCCACCGACACTAGATGTCGTCCTGCAACCGGTGCAACCCATTGTCACTACTAGTCAACCACCTCCCGATATCGCTACCCCGTCGTCCTCCATGAACCCCTCCCATCCTCTCACCAAAACCACTAAGGGCAGAGGCCCCCAACCTTACTCTGTTGTCTCACCTCCCAACACAGTAAAAAACCCCCCTGTGTTTCGTGCTCCTCCCAAATGCTCGCTGTGCGATGTGTTGGGCCATGCGACTCACCAATGTCCTCAGTTACCAGCATTACAGGAACACATGGAACTACTTGACGACGAACCCACTATCCCGGTTGTCTACCTTGATCCAACCCCCAAGCCTCGCGACAAATCCCTGCGCACTAACCACCCCTGTGCCATATGTGGTATTTACGGGCATTACACAAATCACTGTCCCGATCTCCCCAATTACAGAGCAGCTCTCTTTGAGATGAACAATCTGGATCTTGAGACCGCACCACCCACCATTGAGGAGATCCACCCCCCGCGTTCTCCCCCTTCCGAAGAGGTTAATACCATTTATATGATCTCTTCCGCCACTACTCCCTCGTCAACTGATTTGAGGAAACAAACTTTCCGCACTGATGAGGAGATCCTTGAGGCTCTCACTGCCCCGGAGTATCCCTGGGATGACATGCACCATTGTTCCTACTTTCTCCCAGATGAATCCTCTTCTAACACTGCTACCCAATTTGCAGTTGAATCCAAATACTTCCTTCCCCCCAAGGTCGACTGGTTCAAGGACCCTATTCCTGCTCCTGACACCTTCGAGGAGGGTAATATGGCCAATATCTCACCCGTCATCCAAATTGATATCGCGGCCCCAGGAAGCACCCCCGAACTCATTACTTTAGGAGCCTCTTGTAGTGAGCAAGAGATTGAGGAATACAAAAATCTCTTCAGAGAATTCCGTGATGTCTTTGCCTGGTCCTATACCGAAATGCCTGTCCTTGACCCTGCCATTATAGAGCACCACATTGACACATGGCCTGATGTACCCCCCGTTCGTCAGAAACAGCGTCCCATTCATCCCTCAAAACTCCCAGCTGTCAAAGCAGAGATTGAGAAACTTCGCACGGCAGGATTCATTTATCCCATTGCCTATACCACCTGGGTTTCAAACCCTGTTCCCATTAACAAAAAACAAGGCACCATTAGAGTATGCACTGACTTCCGAGATTTAAATCGTGCATGTCCCAAAGACAATTTCCCCACGCCATTTATTGACCAGCTCATCGATGCGTGTGCGGGGCATGAAGTCCTCTCGTTCATGGACGGTTTTTCCGGATACAATCAGATCCAAATCCAAAAGGAAGACCAGTACAGAACTGCTTTTACTACCCCATGGGGCACCTTCACCTATCGTGTCATGCCTTTTGGCCTAAAAAATGCTGGGGCCACATTCCAGCGGGCCATGACCTATTGCTTTCATGATTTGGTCCATATCCTGCTCGTCTACCTGGATGACCTTACAGCTCATTCCCGGAAACGATCAGACCACCTTAACGACCTTCGGCAAGTTTTTCTACGTTGTCGCAAATATCAGATCCGCTTGAACCCACACAAGTGTGTCTTTTGCATTTTGACAGGACGATTGTTGGGTTTCATTGTTTCCTAGAAAGGAATTACTGTTGATCCCCTGAAAGTCCAATCCATCTTAGACCTTCCCTCTCCTCGCACGCTCCGGCAACTCCAAAGCTTGCAAGGGCGATCCAATTTCCTTCGACGCTTCATTCCTGATTACGCCACAACCATTCACGGTTTCTTGCGCCTACTCCGTACCCATGTACCCTTTGTCTGGGACAAGCAAGCAGAAGCTGCATTCGAAGCCCTCAAGAAAGCTCTCACACAAGCCCCCTTGATCTCCCCCCCGGATTTCTCTCAGGACTTCATCCTTTACGTCTCGACATCTGAGCATGCTGTGTCTGGAGTCTTGGTTCAAGAAGACACCTCACACCAAGAGCATGTCATTTACTACGTCAGCCAGACCTTGTCCGGCCCACCCCTACGTTACCCATATGAGGAGAGACTAGCCCTAGCAGTGGTCTTTTTCGTCCAAAAATTGCGACACTACATTTTACTTAGTCATACCACAGTCGTCGCCGACTCTAACCCCATGGTATATCTCCTAAACCGGTGGCTCCTGCAAGGTCATGTGGCTAAATGGGTCATTATCCTCCAAGAATATGACCTCACATTCTGAACACCTAAGAGCACTAAAGCCCTTGCGCTTGCCCAGCTCATCACTGATCTCCCTTCCTTTCTCCCGGCCCCACCTATCTCCAATGAGTTACCGGATAATCACTTGTTCACTATCTCGTCTGATGACTCGTGGTATGGTGATATCTTGTTATACCTACGCACACAGAAGTTCCGCCCCATAGTCACTCATAATGAACGTCGTCGTATCCGTCACCAAGCCTCTCGCTACCTCCTCATAGGAGATATTCTTTACCGGCGAGGGGTCGACACAATTCTTCGTCGCTGCCTTACACATGAGGAAGCTGAACATGTCCTTAATGATTGTCATAGCGGTGCTTGCGGTGGCCATTTCTCAGGGATGGACACTGCCCAAAAGGTCGTCCACGCTAGATACTTCTGGCCCACACTTTTCACTAACTGCATCACTACAGTCAAGCATTGCCATAATTTCCAACTTTTCACCCCCAAGGCCCGGACACCACCTACTCCATTACACCCAGTCGTCACCGTCGGTCCCTTTTGTAAGTGGGCCATTGACTTCATGGAGTGTCAACCCCCATCTGCGAATGGCCATAAGTATATCATCGTCGCCATCGATTACTTCACCAAATGGGCGGAAGCCATGCCCACCTTCAACTGTACCGCTGACACTGCTGCCCGTTTCTTTTTTAACCATGTTATCACTCGATTTAGGGTCCCTAAACAGTTGGTCTCAGACCATGGATCACACTTTGAAGATTCCGTGTGGCACGAGTTATCCACCCTCCTCAAGTTTGAACACCAATTTTCATCTGCTTACTACCCTCAAGGGAACGGTCAAGTAGAAGTTGTTAACAAAATCCTAAAAACTATACTCCAACGCACTGTCGACCGGCATAAGTCCAATTGGCACCATATGCTATTCCTTGCCTTATGGGCTTACCGTACCTCCACCAAGACTGCCACCGGTCTTACCCCGTTTCATCTCGTTCACGGTGTAGAGTCTGTCCTCCCCATCGAGTGTCAGATACCTGCCTTGCATATCGTCGTTGAGCTCCTCCCCGATACCTCCCCCCTTGAGCAACGTTTGCTATCCCTCGAACAAGCATATTAAGATCGTCGTGCCACTCTCCAGAACATCGAAGCGGCCAAAAACCGCTCCAAAGCCGGTTATGACAAACATGTCCACCCTCGAACTTTCCACGAAGGGGACCTCGTCCTCGCCTATGACCATGCCCACAACAAAACCGGTAAAGGAAAGTTTGAGTCCATGTGGCAAGGACCTTACATTGTACAGAGTTGCCTCGGCAAGGGGGCATACATTTTAGCCGATTCTGAAGGCCACCCTTTACGCAATCCCCGTAATGGGTTGTATCTTAAACGCTTTCACCCATAACTGAAACCGTGACCTCATTGGTCCGCATCGTACAATTTGCTCTCTTTTTTGTTTTTCACCTTCTTTACCATAATCTTACATTCATCATTTTTTGCATGCCCACAGATGGACCATCTTCCACCTCGCTACACTGGCTTCGCTGATGGCGCAAGCCGCTGGTCTCCCAACCTGGCTTCTACAGCATGGGTCTTATATTCCCCTTCCAATGAACTGATTCACCTTGACGGAATATGTATAGGCGCTGCTACCAATAACCAGGTGGAGTATGATGCTGTGACCAGTCTCCTAACTGCTGCCCTCCAGATAGGCATATGTCACCTTCATGTGTTTCTGGACTCCCAGCTACTTGTCTCCCAGCTCAACAACTGCTACCAGGTGCGTGATCCTTGCCTATTTAGAAAATTCCTGCGTACAAAACAACTCAGCCGACAGTTTGAATTCATCACATTCACACATGTCCCAAGAGCTTACAATAGTGTCGCAGATCAAATGGCCAATAACATCCTAGATTGGCATATCAATCACACCATGTAACACCTCCATCCTACATAGCATTTCATCAAAATATATAAAAACCCAAAAATATTGCATTGCATCAACATTTGCATCCATATACATAAAACCATAAAAACACATTTGTATCCATAGGGGCATCCACGTGCCTAATCATACATGCATCATGTCGCATCACATAAAATACACAAGGGGCATCCACATGCATTCATTCACCCCGCAAGGAGGCCCACCAGTGTTTCCCCTCACCCTTGTTCCTGGTCATCATAAATGTTCCTTGATTGAACACTTCCTCCTTGCCTGGCCATTCATTCTGTTCGGTATACTTTTATCCCTCACTTCAGAGTCTTCTTATTGCTTTCAGACTCCTTAAAATTGAAAGCAACCACGAGCATGAACTGTCCTGGGCTCGTAAAATCCGCAGGACAGTACCATTCCATTACTTCAGAGTCTTCTTATTGCTTTTATACTCCTTAAAATTGAAAGCCACCACGAGCATGAACTATCCTGGGCCAGGGATTATTTTAAGGAACCATACTTATTTAAAAGTGTATAAATGTTGGCGAATATTACCAATTCTTAAACCGCCAACTATAAAATGATTGGCGATATTTTTCAAAAAATATTTTAATTTCCAAGGATTTTATATCGTTTGTATAATAATTTGGTGATTTTTAGGGTGAAAAAATTTTACTCCATCAAAATTGGGCGAAATAGGGCTTCAAAAAATGCAAAATGGCGAATGTTTTTTGGGAGGAAAATAGGGAAAAATAGCCCACTGGGCTAAAATTCGCCCCTAAAATTATCCCTGTCCTGGGCTCGTAAAATCCGCACGACAGTACCATTCCATCACTTCAGAGTCTTCTTATTTCTTTCAGACTCCTCAAAATTGAAAGCAACCACGAGCATGAACTGTCCTGGGCTCATAAAATCTGCACGACAGTACCATTCCATCACTTCAGAGTCTTCTTATTGCTTTCAGACTCCTTAAAATTGAAAGCACCCACGAGCATGAACTGTCCTGGGCTCGTAAAATCCGGACGACAGTACCATTCTATCACTTCAGAGTCTTCTTATTGCTTTCAGACTCCTTAAAATTGAAAGCAACCACGAGCATGAACTGTCCTGGGCTCGTATAAATCCACATGACAGTACCATTTTATATACACACTTCTTCTAGTTCCCTAACCCATGAAGAAGTGCACCCGTGCCTCTTGGCGCTATGATCGATCCTCTCAGCAGCACCCCCAATCAGGTCGCCTTTGTTCAGAGTATTCTGCAGTCTCCTGCCATTTTACCACAGCTTGAGTCTCCCTCAGCCCAGTTACTCTCCCAGATCGAATACAGCTATGACCCCCTTACCACCAGTTAGTTTCATATGCTTCCCGATCCTCCCCACCCTCATACTCTGAACAAAGGAAGTTTGAGTCCCCCACTCTACTTGCCCAGTTATTCCCCCCAGTTTATCCATCCTGCCATCAGTACTCTCACATTTCGGTTTTCCACCTCACGCTCCTGTCAAGGAAACATCATTGCCTTGATAGTTGCAGGTCTCCCTCTGTCGATGACAGCCCCTCTATTCCATAGGATAGACCCAGAGGCCCCTGCGCCTTGGACCCATCACCATCTGTGGTGAGTGCCTACAGACCATTTTGGGAGGAGTCATCATTGCCTCTCCGAATGGTTGTTTCTCACATGCTCGACTTCAGCACCTTGATCGCATCGTTGAGAATTGTGTAGGATTTATATCCCTTCCATTATTTGTCGAAGACCCTGGATTTCCCCCGACTCTAGCACATTGGTGAGTCACTTCGGAACGCCCAGTTATATGTTCCCATGGATGTTCGAGCTGCATTGGCGATTGTATTCGGAAGTCACCCAGTTCCATGCTTCCTTGAGTACCCAGTTCAGTTCCAGTTCAGTGTACCATTGCGAGTATGACCCTTGTCATTGCAGCTCATCAGTTCCTTTGGTACCATATTCAGTAGCACTACTGTCATTCCAGTGCATCAATTTTTCAGCTCAGATATGGTCATCCCAGCAGTATGTCCCAGATTTGTGTCCCTTCTGGACCCTTATGATATACACAGTGGTTGTTTATGTATCCTACAGGTCCCCCTTTTTTTGGGCCTCACAGTTATTTTTATATATCTTGATACGAGCATGGGTATGCCCGCCTCGTCCATATATTGAGATTCTTCCTCATTCAGTATTTGAGGCCGTGTATATGTCAGGTCCCCATATTTTGGACCCCATTGTTATTATTATGGTATATCCTGATACGAGCATGGGAATGCCCGCCTCGTCCATATGATCAAATGATTCCTCATCCATTATTGAGGTTATGTACTTTTAGTTCTTGTAGTTGGTTCGGGATCGTTGTTCCGGGATTTAGTTTTTTTCTTCTCTTCTCCACACCCCAAGAAAACCATATATGACTTATGATTTCCATCGGCCATACGATGAGCTCCTGCCCTCGCACATCAGGGGGCAATCTGTTAACACCCAAAAAGTGTTCACTACCTCATCTACCCCACTACACGGCTCATTTGTCCATTTTCCTACCATATTTCCCTTAAAAACCATGAAAATCCCACTAAAAAGCCTCCAAAAGGCCTAAAATGCCTCCAAAAGGCCATAAAACCATCTAAAAAGCCTCCAAAAGGCCTAAAATGCCTCCAAAAAGCCATAAAACCATCTAAAAAACCTCCAAAAGGCCTAAAAGGCCTCCAAAAGGCCATAAAACCGTCAAGAAAGCCTTTTTTCCTCCAAAAATATCCAAAATTCCTCTAAAATAGCAAAAATCCCTAAAAAGGGAAGAAAAAATATAAAATAATGAGGAAAAGG
>LPNX010422258.1:57208-122780 GCA_001517045.1 Pseudotsuga menziesii
CTCATTCGCACAAGATAGGGGTAAAACCCTAGCTGCAATATGGTGTCAAGATGGCACTCCATAATTATCTCCCAATATATGTGCCTTCCATTAATTAACTAACTCCAATTGAGTAGTTAACTGAGATGAACTAAATGTAACTGAGATGAACTGAATGTAACTAAACAGAACTGGATGTAACTGAATAGAACTAGTGCTTCTCCATCAGTGTTTATTTCCAAAAATCACTTGCATAAATTAAGGAGTTGATTCCTTAATTAACTGAACTTGTTTACCATAACTAATACTCAATTGATATCTAATCAATTCGAGTTTACTTGGTGGAAACATATGCAATTCGAATTATCTCTCTATCTCTGTGCTTATATTAAATATCTTTGCATGCTCCATATTTGTTTTCATTAAATAATCATCTTTATCAAATCATACTCATAATATCATTTCCAAACCTATAATCATATGTATTTCCCCGGGTCATATAGTCACATGCTGAAGTAAATCACTCTAGGGGTAGCTAATCCCTAAAGGAGACTTCTACCTATTGACCATGACTAACCATACACCACATAGTATATCTACTTTACATAGTAAAGAAAACCACCTCACAAGACGAGGATATGTGTAGAACTCGACATTACTCACAAGTCTACTGTCTTGATATTACTCACAAGACTTAGCTTGATATTACTCACAAGACTTACTACATCACCACCTCAATCATATGGGGATATTCGTAGGACTTCACAAGTCTACTGCATCACCACCTCAATCATATGAGGATATATGTAGGACTACACAATTCTCCTGCATCACCACCTCAATCATATGAGGATATTTGTAGGACTACACAAGTCTACTTTCTTGATATTACTCACAAGACTTTACAACATCACCACCTCAATCATATGAGGATATTTGTAGGACTACACAAGTATACTATATTGATATTACTCACAAGACTGGACAATGACTCCCGATGCTGTAATCTCAACACTCCCTCTCAGTGAGGGAGACATTCTCGGCTATACAAATCTTATCTCGGAATTTTTTAAACTTCATCACAAATAGAGGCTTGTCACAAATTGGAAATCTTATCATTAGTACCTATGTACTAGAACTCATGACCATGACTTCAATGAAGTAAAAAACTTCATCTCGAATGTGTTTTATCATAACAGACATAAAGAGTTTTCGAGAAAGCTTAACTATTAACACGTAATGACTGTAGTCTCAAGTCATTCATCCTAGTAGGTAGCCTCCCAAGCTACACTACTCCTCAGTATGTAGTAATATACACAAAACACATTTTTCTTTTGTAGTACTCTCATACATACATCTTTCTTCTATACTACTAGCCACAATACACTTAGCTTTTGTAGTACCACCCTCAACATCTCTTATATCAGGCTAAAACAATAATTGGATGACACAATCAAATAATTGATCCACCATGTATAAAATACAATAAAGATCCTATTCTAATGTACCTCAAAGGTACTCAAACATATGCTTAGTAGTAAGCATAAAATATAACAGGTCTGTTGAAAGAACAACCAACTACTTACACAAAGTAGCATCATCTGAATCCAATCCAGATGATGTGGCTATGGGAGGTAATGTCACTGAAGTGCAGGCTATTAGTCGGGCTCAGTATTCAAGACTTAGTTTATTCTCAGTCTGTAACTTTTTATGATTTGAATAGTCATGCTCCTCGTCCCAGCACCGACCCTGCCAAGCCACCTACAGAGACTCCTGTCGATGTTGTTGTACGTTCAATCCAACCTCCATCCATAGAAAAATATGCTAAGAAGCCAAGTACTTCCACCACTACTCCTTCTACTCCTATGGTTTCTTCTGAGGTAAATTATATTCAAACTACATAAATACCCGATAATAAAATAAAGGAAAAGGTAAAGATAAAAATTCAGGAAACAAACAAGACAACCCCAAGACCGCGACCTCAAATAATGAAAACAAATATAAGAGGAGAGCTAATTATCCTTTCCTACTATGTGGAGGTGACCAATTCATGAAGGAGTTCCCTCATCATGAAGAAATTAATAAGTTTTTGAAAAGTAACCATACACTGACAATACTTACCGATCCTTTTCCATCCCAACAACAGTTAATTTACCACATGTCTTCACAAGGAACCTCTACCTCTACTTAGGAGATCTGAATGATGTTTGCTGAAACTATATGATTGACTACACGTAGTCTGACATATGATAAACCAACAAAGAAGAAAGACGAAGGTGCTACTTCTGAAAAAGATCCTTCTACAAATTCTTCTCCTCCAACCCCTTTTGAATGGCCCTCTTATGATTGAGAAACCTAACCTCGACGTGATTTTGCGCCCTCCCAAGAGTATCAATTGAAAATGTATATTTAATCCAAGTGATCGAGCCTCTCAATTCTACAACGTTATTGAAGATTTGGCTCAAGCACCTTGTGGTATGTATACGTTGTAAGTACTCCAAAGTTTCCCTACCCAGCATAAAAATACATTGATGGATTTAGGGGCCTTAGATCCAGAAAAATACTACTGCTATTCATTTTAATGTGGAGAATTACAAATCAAGGTTATCCCACCAGCTCATGTTTCAAATTGCGACCAGGGTAGTTGGGAGGAAGGTCCATCGTACTGTACTAGATGAAGGAGCTTCCACTTCAATTTTGTCTATGCCTTGTTGGAGAGCCATAGTTTCTCCCGAGCTTACTAAATCACCTACCACTTTGAAATATTTCGAAGGACGAGCTTTCCAAACTCACAGCTTGTTACCAAAAATATCGATCGAGATTGGGGGCAAGACTCTTTCTATTCAATTAGAAGTAGTCGATGCTACGTTAGATTACAATCTATTATTGGGGAGAAATTGGTTTTATTCTATGACACCAGTTTCCTCGCCAGTTTTTTGCACTATCCTATTCCCTCACTTAGGGAATATTATGACCATAGATCAGCTTGATGTTTTCTCACCTTATGTTACTTCCGCTACCGCAAATAATATTCCTATGCTAGGGAAATCCCCTCTACCTTATCAATCGACCAGGGTCGGGTTGTTGAAGGATTCATCTATTATGGGTGTTTTTCCTTTGACTATTCCTAGTATGGAAGTAGCAATGGTGAATATGAAATATACATCCGAGCACATTCCTAACAGTAAAGAAATTGCCAAGACAACTTCTCCAGGTCATCATGAAGCACTTTATGATGCCATACAATTTGATTCTAATGTCTACTATGATGACCATTATCTAGTTGCATCAGATCCTTACCATATACCCTATTGGCTAGATCCCCTTCTCCCCACTCTAGATTATCTCTTACAGACTTTTCCATCGGAAGAGTCTATTATGGATATCATGAGTCTGAATGACTCTATATGGGAAGACCATCACCATAGATCTTCTTTCTTTCCCCATGCTGTTATAATGTAAAATGGCACTTCTCAGTCTGAGTACTGACATCCAATATGTCGGGAAAAAAAAGGACAAACTAGATTGAAGTAGCCAAAACACTATGGATGGGCATGACTGTTGATACATCATCTTATGACCAGCTGAATATATTTTTATTTGGACATTAGGGTTGCACACGTGACTATTTTCACAACAACCAGTGTGTCACATGTGAGTATGTGCATTGCAACTCATGTGTACATTGAAAACGTGGGTTTCCTTAAATCAAGGAGCATGTCATATGGGACTTGCCTATATCAATACTTGTGTGTACCTTAATTTGAAGTTAAAAATATAAAACTTGATTAGTTAAGAATAGTTGAGCCCCTAATCATAAATATATCAACTGTATCAACCATCCTAAACTTCGAAACCTCTCTTTTATCTCATGTATAAATAGAAGGGTATGGGATGGGGATAATCAATCATTCCTAGAAGACCAAAGTTATGCTGGTGGTATGCCTTTAGATATCTTGGAGTAGCATAACTCAGTGTCCTTGGTTTGCAGAGGAGCACTTGTTTCAGAAGTTGGGTTGTAATCTCACCATTATTTGTTTATTAATAAAGAAAGTTCTTCTTCCAATGTTGTGTAATCTTGTATATGTTGATTACTAAATTATCTTATAATTTCATTATGAATATGTTTTTCATTAACCATTGATATATAATATATATATATATATATATATATATATATATATAAGATATTTGCAGGAAGAACTTGTTCTTTGCATCTGATTGGAGATACCTTGGAAGCTGTGGAAGCAACTGGAAGAGGAGAAGAAAATCTTGGATCAAACGTCAGAAACCAGGTTTGCTAAGTTTTCTTCCTATTACTATTTCAATTTCTACATGGCTGATTGTTTGCAAGTATATATTAGTAAGTTAGTAACCCCAGAGACCCTAGATTATAAGGGTGTGTTTTCCTGAACAACACATGCCAATTCGGTAGACTCCGATTTTGTTTCTCTCATCAACTATGATATTGTTGAAAATCCTTAAATGCCTGCGTTGTTACAAGACACCAATTCTAAAGGAAATTTGTGTAATATCACTCAGATGACTCCCATCAACATATCGGTAAATCTTGGAACTGTTGAACATGTTCATGTAGGACATAACTGTTCAATGAAAGAAATTGAAAATTATAAAGCTTTGTTCAAAGAATTCCAAGATGTTTTTTCTTGGATGTATGAATAAATTCCTAGATTGATCCATCCATCATTGTACATGAGATAAAGACTTACCCCACAGCGATACTAGTTCAGCAAAAAGTTTGTCAAGTCCATCCAAGGAAATTTGTGTCAATAAAATATGCAGTTGAAAAATTCCTAAAAGTTGGTTTTATTTATCCTGTACCGCTAACCGAGTGGGTATCTAATATTGTTCCTGTAGCTAAGAAACATGGCACTATTAGTGTTTGTATCAATTTTCAAGATTTGAATAAGGCTTATCCTAAGGACAAATTTCCCACTCCTCATATCGATAAAACCATTGATAACTATGCTGGGAGCATCATCTTCTCATTCATGGATGGTTTTTCTGGCTATAATCAAATAGAAATATTACCCATCGACCATCATAAAATAACATTCATTTGTTCGTGGGGAACCTTTTCTTATCGAAAGTTACCCTTTGGATTTAAAAACACCGGAGATACATTCTAGCGATCCATTTCCTACGCTTTTCACGATATTAGGAACATTGTAGAACCATATTTGGACGACCTACCTGCTCATTTGCAACATCGAGAGGATCATCCATGGAATCTTAGGGACATTTTCCTTCGATGTCGTGATGATCACATTTGGCTTAATCCACATAAGTGCATTTTTTGTGTTGAGACTAGACATCTTCTTGGCTTTGTGTTTTCCAAATACAGTATCTGAATAGATCCTTTAAAAATATCTGCGATATTGACCTTACCCACCCGAGACAACATTATTGAACTCCAAAATTTGGAAGGGAAGGAAAAATTTCTTTATTGTTTTGTGTGCAAATTTGCATAAAAAACGCATGCCTATATGTGTCTCTTGAAAAAGAACACTCTGTTTCTTTGGGATGACCAGGCCCAAATATATTTTGATAATTTGAAACACGCTCTTACATAGTGACCGGTGTTGCAACCCCCAAATTATTCAAAATACTTTATGCTTTATGTTACCGCCTCCACTACTACCATTGGTATGGTTCTAGTGCAGGAAGATCTAAATGGCCAAGAACATGTGATTTAATATTTAAGAGTCTTATTGAATATGAAACCCGCTACTCGCATGTGGAGAAGTGTTGCACCTGGAAATTCCACATTGCCTATTATCCTTTTAGAGATGCTAACCTGAGACACCTTGGTTAACTTTTTTCCATATTTTGGAAGGGCGATGACTTTCTTATATTTTCACAGAGCATAGATGGTGCTTCCCACAATGGAGCAATAAGCATTGGTCTACCTTTTATTTGGAAAAAAATTATGCTAGGTGCGCCGATAGTCCAAAAAGAGGAAAAAAGAAGGTTCTGGAAGCTTCCTTGTGGAAGCCTCCATGGAGTCAGTTCCTATTTTCTTTGGAGAGGTGGTATTCACCTCCCTCACTTGTTGGGATCAACTCCTATCCATTCCCCAATTCAATATCATGTGTTTTGGGCCTATAAATGAAGCCTTCATGATGTGAGTGGAGGAGGCCAAAATAAAGAATCCTTATACTATTGGATTGAAGTCTAAGTTAGAGGCAAGATATAATTGGCTTGTGTCTGAAGAAATGCTCATAGTTGTGAAGGATTGTACATTTATTGTAGAGGTTGAAGCCATCAACATCAAGGCTTCGTTGTAACTTTACTCTCTCATTATTTAATGCAAAAGTGTTCCCCTTTCCTATATTTGATGTGTTGTTAATTTCAGTTAAATATTATCAGATTCCTTGATCACTGATATAAGTAATTGTTTCATCATGATACTATGAGCTTGTGTTTTTTCTTTTGATTTGTTTCACAGGTATCGAACATTGCAAGGGATTTCGAAACAAGGACAAAGAGACTTAGGTATGAGGTATGGTTTATTTCATGCTGTTCAAATTGATTTCTTAAGGAAATGATATATTGTTGTGCTCTTTTGTTCTACACTTGTGATTTATAGGGTATAGGAAGAAACATTTTTTGCATCGATTGTATAATTCGTAATAACAAAATTGGCGACCATACTGGGTAGCGTCTCATCTAGTCATATCTGGTGAAGATCCAGTCAGATCTGGTGTAGATCTAGTCAAATCTACAAGCTTTGGTAACTGTCTCGCTATGAAGGTCATTTTATCTTCCTTTATTCATTTCAGCTGATAAGTTAAGCAATCTATCTTACTGTTCAAATTATTGCCTTTGTTTCTGGAGTGGTGTTCACTCTTTTCAATCCAACTCAGTTCATTTTTTGGTTTCTCCTGTAGATCCTTAGTTTTTTTTAACCTACTGATCCACCGACACACATAAATTTGGTTGACAGAGCATTTATTCCTTTAGGGTGCCTTTTTCCTATGGAAATTGAACCCAAGTGATATAACAACTGCACTCACAAAAATTGCTAATCAACCATGCAAAATTACAAACAAAGGAGGCTGAAATTGGAGCATAACACTAATCTATATTGAATAAGTGTACAATAGCCAACCATATGAAGTCATAGGCTGCTGAAATATATAATTACATGAGATATTCGAATGCATAAGGTTTCCATTCAAAATAGCCAAAAAGTAGGCTTACAAAATCTACTCAAATCCCCCATAGGTGCATAAAGCAGTTTCCAAATCTACCTAGAGGCTCACAAATTGGAAAAGTCAAGTAGGAAAGATAATAAGTGATGGAAAGACAACTCATACATGCTTTTATTAGGAGAAAATAATGGAGGATGATGAGGGAAAAAAACAAGTCAACTACACCTAGTCTTACTTTCCCTTTTGCCATAAATCTCAATAAAGCAGGCAACTTAGCAGAAAAAACAGATATGCACTAGGGAGGATTTGGAATAAAGAAAATATGCTAAATATGGATTCCAGTAGGTTTCCCAAGTGCTCCATGATTTATTTTTAGCAATTTTTACTTCTAGGACATGTGGAAGACAACTTGCATAGAGTGGAATATTGGAAACTAGGAAAATAAGACAAAAATGGATTAATTAATGTCTAAGGTAGCTAACTATGGTTGATTATTATAACAACCCCCATTATGACTGAATTTATGAGTAAATATAAGAAAACTATAGGGCCTAGAAACAAGTCTTATTCACCCTTTACATACTGCATGTCCATTTAACCAAGGAAAGAGGAAAAAATCTAGTGGAAAAATCCTCCCTTAAACATGACAGTAAAACAAAATTTGAAAATCTTGTCATAAATCATGCTTCACAGCATGATCAGCAATCCCCAGTAGTGATTTGAGATTGCTGAATTTCTTCTCACAAAAAACTTTGGTGAAGATGTCTGCTACTTGTTCTGAAGATGCATAGAAGAGTAGGTGAATGGTGCCATCATGCACAAGCTGTCTGATGTAGTGCATATGGATCTCAATGTGTTTGGTTCTCTATCTTTGAAATGGATCATTCTAGATTTGAATGGTGCTCTGATTATCACAATAGATAATAGTTGAAAACTATGATTCGAAGTCACACTCACCAAGTATCCCCTGCAACCACAAACATTGAGTTGCTGCATTTACAAATCCTCTGTACTCTGCTTCTATAGATGAGAGTGCTATGGAACTATGTTTCTTGCTTGACCAGCTGATTGGTCCTTCAGCAAGCATGAACACATATCCTAATGTTGAATTTTTATCTGTGTTGTCACTTGCCCAATCACTGTCAGTAAACCCAATCAAATCAAGATTAGATTTAGCTTTGTAGAAGATCCCATGAGTTCTTGTTCCCTGAAAAAAGTTAAGGATCCTTTTGGCTGCTCTCCAATGGATATCATGAAGCTGATCCATGTATCTTGAGGCCACAATTACTGCATAAGAAATATCAGGTCGAGTGCGTGTAAGGTACATCAAGCACCCAATCAATTTCCTATACAGTGTATTATTTACCATAGGAGAAGAACCTGCTTCTTCAAGCTTAACTCCTGAAAGGAAGGGAGTCTTGCTTGGCTTGCAATATTTCATGTTGAACTTGTTCATAAAATCTAAAGAATAATTGGACTGATGTAATTTTATTCCATGTTGGGATTGAGCAATTTCAAGACCCAAGAATTGGCTCAACAACTCCAAATCAGTTATAGAAAATGCATGGTTCATTGCATCCTTCAAAGAGGCAATTTCTTTCTTTGAACCTCCTGTAATCAGAAGGTCATCCACATATAATAAAATAAACATCAAAGAACCATGAATCAGCTTCAGATAAACATTAGTATCAGACTTTCATCGAGCAAAACTCAATGACAGCAGAAAGCCATCAATCTTGGCATACCAAGCCATGGGAGCTTGCTTAAGACCATACACTGATTTATTTAAATTGCACACAAAATATGGATTAGACACAAAAAATTGAGGCTTCTGAATGTAAATATATTCAGTAATATCTCCATTTAGGAAATCACACTTCACATCCATGTGATGTACCTCTGACTGCTTCGGAGCTGCAATGGCTAAGGCTAGCCTGATGGAGTCCATCTTTGCCACTGGTGCAAAGGTTTCATTGTATTCAATACCATGTACCTGTGAGTAGCCCTTGGATACCAATCTTGCCTTATATTTCAAAGGTGAACCATCAGCATCAAACTTAGTTTTGAAAACCCACTTACATTGAAATAGCTTCCTCCTTGGGGGAAGATCAACCAGTTCCCAAGTGTTGTTCTTCTGGAGTGAGCTGAATTCTTCTTTCATGGATGTTTTCCATCTTGGATCATGTGCTGAATATTCATATGTCTATGGTTCTGATTCAAACATCAGATATCAATTCTCTGCAAACAAAGGATCTTTCATACACAGGGCACTCTCAAACTAAGATCTAGTCCTCCTAGGATCACTAGGATTTCCAGCTCGTTCCCCAGTTGCATGAATGGTCTTTGATGCCCATTTTGGTATTGTAGGATTGTCAGGATATGCAATTAAATCATCATTATTAGAAATATCAGAATAAGCAAACTCATTTGTCTCTTCACTTACATTCATTGGTTCTGGTGGTGAAGAAGACTCTCCAACTTCAACTGCTGCTAAAGGCTCTTCTTGGAACTGAACACTCCTTTCAATGAAGGATTTTATTGTGCTCAAATTGATTAGATTGTACCATTTTGAATATTTAGAGTACCCAACAAATAGACACTCTTGGATTTGGGGCTGCAAAGCCTTTCTCTTTTCAGTTGGAATTCTAGCCCAAGCCTTTGAGCCAAAAATCCTGAAATGGGTCACATCTGGCTTGTGCCCACTCCAAGATTCGAAAGGAGTCATACCATCAAGATATTTATGAGGCACCCTATTCTGGATATAGGATGCACAGTTTATAGCCTCGGCCCAAAAAATTGGTGGCAAAGTCTTAGCCTCCATCATACAGGTTGCCATCTCCTTCAGTGATCTGTTCTTTCTCTCAGCAACACCATTTTGCTATGGTTTGTAAGGGATTGAATGCTGCATATGAATACCTGCATCTTCACAATATTGAATGAACTCAGACTTGACATACTCACCACCATTGTCAGATCTAAGGATCTTGGGTCTCCTCCCAAACTGGTTTTCAACCAAAGCCTTAACGACTTTGAAGAGGCCAAAAACTTTAGACTTATGCTTCAGGAAGTAAACCCAACAATACCTGGAAAGGTAATCTATGAATTTCAATGCATATTTGGCTTGATTCATTGACATATGAGGAAATGGACCAGAAACATCACTATGGATCAACTCAAGAGGTGCAGAGGTTCTCTCATGACTAGCTCTCTCAAATTTATGCTTTGGGTGTTTTCCTAGGATACAACCTTGACAGACTCCCTTGGAAAATTTAATCTTTGGTAACCCTATGACCATTTATTTTTCACTTATATCAGAAAGATACTTATAGTTAATATGGCCAAATATTTCATGCCAAAGCTTTCTTTCCTCATTAGCATGAATTAGAAGAGTAGAAGGGTTTGAGTAGGGAAGAAAATGTGAAAACATGTATACCTTCGAAGTCTGATCTACAACTCCTTTTGCAATGACTTTACCATTTGAGATCTCTGTGATCTCAACATCATCAGGGGATAATATAACCTTCTTTGGAGACCCTGTGTGGGTCATCTGATACTCTGACAAGAGGTTAGAGGCAAGACCTGGAACATACAATACATTACTGAATTTACCATGGTCAATATAAATCCTTCCTTTGCCCAAACTGTCAGTGAGAGAATCATATCCTAGCACTATTGGTGGACCTCTCGACATGTCAAGAGAGGAGAATGCCTCTTTGGTTGAAACCCTATGTCTTGAATCTCCCAAGTCTATGATGAAGCTACGTGAGCTTGATGTGCCAGCAACCAATGCATGTACTCTCTCTCTGTCCTTTGAATTTGATCCTCCTTCCCTCTTCTTTGAGCAATAAGGAAGGGAGATGCTATTCTTCTCCAGGAGTTGGGTCAACATGTCAATTTTATTCTTCAAGTAGGAGATTTTAGGATGATAGCCCTTACTGCAGTATGTGCACTTGCTGATTTCTCCTTTGTTATTCTTCTGGAAGTTCTTCTTGGAGCCTTGGGGCTCCTATTGAGACTTGTTCTTGTCTCTCTTTTGCTCAAGTGGCTTCTTAGATTTCTTCTTGCCTTTTGAATCCACCCCTAAATCTCCAGCAACCAAAGCTTGGTATTTGGAAGGTTGGATGGTCCCCATCATCACCAGTTTATGTTGTTCTTGTGTGAGGGATTCCATGAACTCTGTAAGCTTAGGAATCTTCCAGGATCAAGCTGTCAACTTGGTGGCATGGAAAATTGAAACAAACACTAAATATTCAGGTCCAATATTTGAGAGTATGGCCAAAACTAGCTTCTCTTCCTTCTTTTCAATTCCACACTATTTTAGCTACAAAACAAGGGCTTTAAACTTGGAAAATTAGAGTTGTAGGGATTCGAAGCTGATGGGACTCAAAGAGATCAATTCATTCTCGATTTGATGTCCTCTCATCTCATCTATATTACCAAAAATATCTACAAGCTTCTCCCACACTTCATTAGGTGATGTCAATCCATCAAGATGTAGAGGAGGTCTCTGGATATGCTTAGACACAGAAGACCATAGGCCCCATCCCTCCTGTTGTGCCATTTAATTTTCTCTGCAGCTGCATTGGGATCTACCTTAGTTTCCATAGTCACCCTGTAGAGACCCTTCGCTCTCAAAAATATCTCCATCTCTGCTTTCCATTCAAAGAATTTAAATGGAGTCAAGATGATCTTCTGAGATTGATCCATAACTCTGAACTATGCCCTTCAACCAGCAGAATGTGCTCCCAGTCAAGATGTCGAACCTACAATAGAAATATGGAAGGAGAGAAATATATCTACAAAGGATCTGATACCATGTGGAAATTGAACCCAATTGATAGAACAATTGCACTCACAAAAATTGCTAATCAACCATGCAAAATTACAAACAAAGGAGACTGAAATTGGAGCGTAACACTAATTTGTATTGAATAAGTGTACAATAGCTAACCATATGAAGTCATAGGATGATAAAATATATAATTACATGAGATATTTGAATGCATAAGGATGCCATTCGAAATAGTCAAAAAGTAGGCTTACAAAATCTAGTCAAATCCCCCATAGGTGCATAAAGCAGTTTCCAAATCTACATAGAGGCTCACGAATTGGAAAATTCAAGTAGGAAAGCTAATAAGTGATGGAAAGACAACTCATACATGCTTTTATTAGGAGAAAATAATGGAGGATGACGAGGGAAAAAAACAAGTCAACTCACCTAGTCTTACTTTCCCTTTTGCCATAAATCTCAATAAAGTAGGCAACTTAGTAGAAAAAGCAAATATGCGCTAGGGAGGATCTAGAATAAAGAAGATATGATAAATATGGATTCCAGGAGGTTTTCCAAGCGCTCCATGACTCAATTTTAGCAAGTTTGACTTCTATGACATGTGGAATACAACTTGCATAGAGTGGAATATTGGAAACTAGGCAAATAAGACAAAAATGGATTAATTAATGTCTAAGGTAGCTAACTATGGGTTGATTATTCTAACATTTCCTCTTCACATAGAGCGGTGACAACGCCCTTTTGTAGATCACATAGAGCACCGATGATGCGTTACTGCAGTATACTAAGTGCACTGATCCCTGATACAACTCTCTGGTGCAGTGCATTTCAGTGCGCCGAGGTAGGCCTTTAAAATTCCTGTAAAAATTTTTTGCAATTTTTTGTGATTAATTTCTTCTCTGAAAATGTTTGTGTGATTTGCTTGGTTTTTTATGTTCTAAGTTTGGTGGTCTTAGAGATCTTAATTCTCACTTGTTGAGCTTAGCTCTGAAGCCTTTGTCTTCTTCATAAGTACAAATGAGTAGTGGAAAAAGTTTAGTTTTGGATTTTTTGTTATGTGGTTCATTCTCTGAAAATTGCATTTTCTGAAAAAGAAATCTATAGCCTCTTTCTAAGTTAGTTTTATTTGAGCTTGCATGTCTTTTATTTTCCTGGAAAATAAAAAAATAAATTTGTTATTTCACCTTTTTTATGCTTAGGGAAGTTTCATGTTGGGCTATAGGGAAGACTCGGGTTTTATACCATTAACTTCGCACCAACAAAAAGACCCATAGTGTTGGCCCTTTCTGCAACAACCTGTGAACAGGTTGCAGTCTCACCCGAAACAACTATGGGGTGCTGCAGAACCAGGTTTCTGCAAGTAGAAGAGGGATATTGCTGTACCTTTAGCCTTAAAAAAAAATATTTATACCAAATAGAGCTTCGATATTCACTTAATTAGCTTCACAGTTAGATAAAAGACTTTTCTTGCTTAACCCTTAACTGGGAATTCATAGCGAAGTTAATATTTAATAGTTATCATACTTTAGCATTCACCTACTTATCAAAAGCATCAAAACATAACAGAAACCACACAAAAGAACCACAACACAAGATATAACGTGGTTCACCCCCAGTGTAGGGGCTATGTCCACAAAACTGCTCTTTTATTCCACTTCTTACAAAACAACAGTTCTGATCTGTGCACTCAGTAGTAGATTTGTCCTTCAAGTCTATCTGTGCACTCAGCTGTAGTTCCTTTCTCACAATCTCTAACTGCGCACTCAGCTGCAGTTCCTTTCCTTACAAAAACCCTCTGCGCACACAGCTGCAGAGGTCGTCCACACACACAGCTGGGACTTGACCTTAAAACCCAAAAATAGATCTAACTTCTTTGCATCATATGATCCTCATTTCATTAGATGATCTTGACATCTTTACATGAGTGCCTATTTATACAAGTGCACTATTACAAAATCATGGGATTACACCCGAAAATTATGGACAATTACAAAAAGAGGGATTTGACTCAACCTTGACACCCCTAAGACTATTTCGAGTCACAACTCCACTTACAAGCTTCCACAAAAACCGTGGATTTACCAAAATTAGTGACCTTTAAGGCGTGTGCCCCAACATGCCACTAAGACTCACCAGTGTCCCATCCCGGGACACTTTGCTACTTGCCTGGTGGGAGAATCTTGTTGGTGAAGATAGTAAACTGCTGTCGGCTGCTTGCTCTTTCTCTACTAGCTCCTTTTGCACTCTGTCGAGTTTTGTATTCGTCTGCATCTCTGTAACCATCATCTTTAATTTTCCTTCCCGCCTACTCCCTTATATGCCTGTCATCTTCGTCATCCCTTCTGCTACTTCTACCACAGCCACAACTTGCTTGATCCTTCATCCTTTCATCCTTAGCAGACTACCTATGTTCCTTATGCTGTTGTCTTCCTTCGCAATATTTATGATGGTCATGGGAATCATTGGGCCTTCTAAATCTATCAGCGACTCCATCCCTCGAACTGCCTCCCGTTCATGTCCTATCGAACATTTGACCATCCACAACTTTGGGTCCTTAACAGATGGTACTCCTATGATTGCATGCCAATGTACTTTTGCATAAGACAAACATCATGCCTCCATTCTGATGAGCTAGGAGGATACATCTAGGGATCCTCCGGAGTCTTTCCTAAGGGTTTGTGCCTTTCTTCGTTTCGTTTAGAGCGAACTTCTACCTTAAATTTATTCCTGGTTGAACATGTCTACATAGGTGGATGCAGTACTAGGGGAGTTTAGATGCAGGTGGATTACTGATAAGGTTCTGCAAACCTCTCTCCCTGAACTCTCGTAACAATTCCTGGACTTCGTGATCATTCGACATGGTCTTAACTGTAAACTCAAGAAAATGCGTAATGCAGGAGTCGCAGGCCTGTGTGGCTTCTTATAGAATCCCACGACAAAATATTCCATCATGGTGCATTAAGGACACCAAATTTGATAGAGCGGTGGTAAATCCTGTTACACGGCGCTAGATTTTCCCAAAATCTCATCATTACAAGCAGCTAAGGCAGCTCACGTTTCAGCGCCGCCAAATCTAGTTTGTCCCATCAGTCACATTTTAGGCTGCGACAGACCTTTCTTCTTCGACACAACCACTAACTTCAGCTTCGTCATAATGAGGACCTTCGACACAATATTGACCTTCGACCCATCCTGACCCAAGCGCCAACCGAACTTCGACCTTCGAACTTTGACAGCCTTCAATACTGCGTAGCTTTGAGAACAGCTTCATTATAGTCTAGTACCCAATTTCAATTGTTCTTGGTACTTAGACTCTCCTTCTTGCTATTACTTCTAATTAGGGGGTCCAGGCTTGTCCCTGTACTTCTTTAATCTACTTCCATTCACCATGGAAGGTAAAATTTCTCCATTCAATTTAGCTAACCGGACTGCAACACCATTGGTAACTTCTTGAACTATGTATGATCCTTTCCAATGTGTTTTGAATTTACCTGGGAACTTCATGAATTTATTGTCATACAAGAGCACAAGATCACCAATCTAGAATTGCTTCTTCTTAATGTGTCTATCATGCCATGCTTTTTCTCTAGCTTTCTATACTTGCTGCTGGAAACCTGTAATGAATCTGTCTTCCTCTAGTTCTAGCATCTTTGCCAGCCTTTCTTTCAACATAGATGGGTCATCCATCTCTACGAAGGAAGATATTCTGAGGCTAGGAACAATGTACTCCATGGGCATAACTGCTTCTTGTCCATAGACCAGCCTAAAAGGTGTATGGCCTGTCAACTTCTTGCAAGTGGTTCTATAAGCCCATAGTACTACTGGAATTCTAAGATCCCAATCATTTCTGTTAACATTACAAACCTTTGTCAGAGCATGCTCAAGGATCTTGTTAAAGGATTTGACAGTTCCATTTCCTTGAGGATGGTAGGAAGTACTCTTCTGATGATATACTTGAAATTCTTCGGTTAATTCTTCAATAGTCTTATTTAGGAAATGTGATCATTGATCACTCATAAGAATTCTAGGACACCCAAATCTTGAAAAGATATTATCGAAGATGAACTTCACAGCTGTAGTAGTGCTACAATTCTTGATTGGTTGAGCTTCGGCCCAACGAGTAAGGTAATCAGTCGCTGTAATAATGTATCTTGCTCCATATTTCTTTGTAGGGGGATTGATTGGTCCAACAAAATCAATATCCCACTTGTCAAATGCTTGTAAAGTTACCTATGGAACCAAAGGCATCTCATCCCTTCTAGATGGTTTTCCTATCCTCTGATAGATATCTCAGCTGTGGCAATACTCTCTTGCATCCTTATGAATCGTAGGCCACGACAATCCAGCTGTCAGAATCTTCTGAGTTGTAGCTTTTCCTGCATAATGACCTCCTACTGCTCCAGAATGTGCTTCATCCAAAATCAATGGATTTTCATGCTCCAGGACACATCTGCATAATATTTCATCTAGTCCCATCTTATATAGCTGGCCTGCTATCAAAATGAATTCGGCTGCTCTAACTACCATTTGCTTCTTCTGCTGTTTTTTCATCTCAGCAGGTGCAAACCCTGTAGACAAGTACTGAAAAATATCCTGAAAATAGTCATCAACCATCTGAATGGAAAAAAACTGGGCATCAGGAAGACCTTCGTCCAAACTAGTGGGCTCATCTCCTGACTCGAGCCTCGATAAGTGGTCAGGCCCTAGGTTAAGTCTTCCAGGCTTAACTATGATCTCAAAGTCATATTCCTGAAACAAAATCAGCCATCTACATATCCTTCCACCTAACACAGGCTTGTTAACCAAATACTTCAAAGCAGAGTGGTCAGTGAACATTTTAAAATGAGATCCTAACAGATAATGTCGAAATTTCTGTAAGGCATAAACCATAGCTAGACCTTCTCGTTCTGTCGTAGTATAATTTTTTTCTGCTGTGGACAATTTTCTGCTTGCAAAAGCAATAGGGTGATCTATATTACCTTCACCTGACTAAGCCAATACTATACCCAAAGCAATGGAGGATGCATCGACATGTACATGAAACTCCTTATTCCAGTTAGGGAATACTAAGATAGGGGCAACCACCATCTTTTCTTTCAAAATATCCAAGCTTTCCTGACACTCAGGTGTCCATTCAAACTTAATATCTTTCTTCAATTGCTTTTCCATAGGGGCTGTAATCTGAGCATATCCTTTGATGAATTTCCTGTATTACCAGTATGACCAAGTGTAGTGCAAAGTTGCTTAACAGACTTCGAAGGTGGCAAGTTCACGATAATGACTATCTTCGTAGGATCCACCATCAATCCTTGTTTGCACACAATGTAACCTAGCAGAATTCCAAAAAGGTGCACAAAAGATACACTTCTTCAGGTTTAATGAAATCTGGTGCTGTCTACACTTGTCCAACATAAGTCTTAAACTGGCTATATGATATTTTAGTAACCCAAAGATAGTCCAATCATCAAAGTAAACTTCCAAGAATTTATGTATAAATTCCTTAAATGCAGATATGACTACACTGGAAAACATAGCAGGTGCATTCTTCAATCCAAAGGGCATAACTATATACTAGAAAGATCCCATTTCTATAGCAAAGGTTGTTTTATGTCGATCCTCTGGAGCAATTCTGATCTGATGGTAACCTGAAAATCCATCAGTGAAGGAATACACTTCTTGACCTCCGACATTGTCTAAAACTTCATCTATAAAGGGAGTAGGAAAAGGATCATGTAAGCAGGCATCATTCAGCTTCCTCAAATCAACACAGATTCTAATTTCTCCCTTGGTCTTCTTTTCTTGTACCACCATAGGGCTGACCCATTCGAACTCTTTGACAGGTTCAATGATTCCTGCAGCGAGCATCTTATCTAGCTCCATCCTGACTTTTTCTTTGTACTTAGGGTTCAACCTATAAGGGCTCTATTTCACAGGCTTCACATCATGCTTCAAAGGGATTTTTATCACTCCTATATCACCAAGGATACCTTTCATTTCTGAGAACTTTATCAGAAATAAGTCTTGATACTCATGGAGAAGTTGGGTCACTTTGCTCACCATTTCTTCATCCCAATAATCTCCAATCATAGTGTACTTAGGCTTTTCTTCTAATCCAATGTTTACTTGCCTTGTTTTCAAGGGCCGAGTCACTTCAGGTGCTTCGACTGCTGGTCCATGTAATTCGCAGTGTCCTTCTAACTCAGGAATGTTAATATTGCATGGGTCTTCATTCTCATCAATTGTGAGGTTATAACATTCTACTGCATTAGCTTCTTGTGCCTTCCAATCAGGTTGATGCTCTGCTATTTCTTTATCATCAAACACCTTAGTATGGATCAACCTAATGGCTGCGTCCAAAGTAGGACAAACCTCATTAATAGAAAATGTCAACACAAAACTATCAACAAGAGTATCCCAACTTACAGTACCATGGCGAAGCTCCACCTCCGCATACCAGTTCTTTGCTACAGGTTCCAGAGTGTGCACAAACCGATGTACCCATTCTTCACGAGGTACATGCTTCCATGCTTCATAACATTGCTCCAAATGTTCCTGAGGGCTAGTCTTACCATTAAATATGCTTCGCACCTTCTGAGGTCGATCCTTGAATATCAAGCAAAGGGACTTTTGACAAGCTTCCCAACTATGAATGTACTTTTTATGACCATTCCACCATCTAGCATCTGTGGCTCTAAATACTGAATCTAGAGTCTCCATTTTCTGTGAATATGGTACCTGCTCTGAAAATTGCAAAATAAAATCTTCGAGGTTTGTCAAGCCATCAAAAATAGGTAAGACTCTTGTTTGTGAGCCAAGCCATCTGAGAGACTTGGTAATTCTTGCACATCGATTTCCATGTAGTTCATAAAGTCTATTCTGCCAATTCTCTAAGCCTTCATCTGAATCAATCATGCAAGAACTATCACACTTCCAGTCCATTATAACTTCAGGAGTAGGGTTAACATAGTCTTCTTCTTTAGCTGTGATGTTGTAGATATGATCCAAAATATCCTGATCTTCATCTTTGACTGGCTCTATGTACCTTTCTCCTTGAGAAGGGTCCAAGGGTACTGTGACTCTCAATCCTTTTCCTTCAAAAGTCATCTGCCTGTTTTTAAGGTTGATTACTGCAGAATTCTCTATTTCCCATTCAATTCCTAGAAAAGTTGGATAGGGGTTTCTATCATCAATTATCTCAATGAATTCAAAATATGCTAAGGTACTGACTCCATCAATGTCTACTGGGACACTGGGGAATCTTCCTAGGGGTACAATCTTCTACTGATTGGCTAATCTCAATTGTATAGGGGACCATTCAAGGGTAGGTTTTCCCATTTGTTCCCATGTCTTCTTAGTTAAGACATTTACTTCTGATCCCAGGTCTAAAATGATATCAGTCATGTCATACTCTCCTATTTGAGCATGCAATCTCATTTCTCTTCCTGTTCTTCTAACTCTATTGACAGTTTTTTCTTTACCAGATCTTCGCTGAGGTTCGCAAGAAGCAATAAATTTCTGTAACTCATTTAAAGAATTCTGATTTCTTAAGAGCTTCATAAAACTCTGTAAAAATGTCGACAGTGTACTTACTTTATCTGTCGAAGCTTCTTGAGACTATGACTGCTGTTGATGCTGTTGCGTAGGTGCTACTGCTGTGCTCGGATCAACAAAGTCTTTTTTGTCTTCCATAAATGTTTTTTTTTCTCTTCCCACATCAAAGGTTGGAACTTTCTCTGGGGTCTTACGAACCCAAGCCTCGTCAGGCTGTTTCTCCTTATTCTGCACTTACGTCGTAGCTCCACTCCTTGTAACAACGTTAATGGCTGGGATAGGTCTTTTCTCTATCATAATCATCCGAATATTCTGAGGAGGAGCGCTATTTATTTCTTGTATCTTGGCTATCAGCTGTGGGAATTGCTCAATGACATGATCTACTGCTCTGCAATATCAACATGTCGTAGTTGGGTTCCGACAATCTCTAGCTAGATGTCCTGCCTGATTATAGTTATAGCACACAACCTAGCCTCGACCTCTTCCAGGCATACCACCACAACCACGACCTCCAAAAGTACCTCGACCTGATGTACTACCACGGTAACCATATCCATCATTTCCTTGTGCATCGTTTTGTACCCTATAAGCATCATATGTTCGCTCTCTCATAAGGTCAAAGCTGCGACATTCCTCTTCGTTGTGTCCAAATGACTTACAGAACTTGAAAAAGGGATTCTTAGGTACTTGCACATATCTTTGTAGCAGATAGTAGTCTTTAGGCCGATGCTGGCCAGTTGTTCTACAAATCTCACAATATAGAACATTAGGGTTAAATGGGTTTGGTGCACCAGTATTCAGGTAATTTCTTAGCGCATGACATTGTTGCTTGTCATGACCTTCTTTCCTACATCATGTACACCACACCTCTTCACGAATAGATTTACCTTTTTTCATGTCGCGCAGCTCCAAAGCCATTTCTTCTAACTGCGCTTGTATTTGGGCTATGCCAAAATTATCTTCGACAGGAGCTGTCTCCAGTTTCATGGAAATCTCCAAAGCCTCTTGCTGATCAACAACCTTTTGTTGCATGAGTGGCATTCTGATATGGGGTAATAAGGCTGCAATGAACCATTCTTTATGCTGCGCTGGTCCAATAGTGAAAATAACTTGATCTAGCAGAACTTTGAACCTCTGATCAAAGTTCCAAACTGATTCACCTCACCTCTGCTAAATCTCTTTCAATTCAGTTATACACTGTGACTCTGATTTAGTCTTCTTGAACTCTTTGATCATCGCTATTTTAATGTCAGCCAAGACATGGTTCTGAGTACTGGAAAATTTCATAAGCCAGGTCAAAGCTCGGTCTCTAAAAGAAGTGACCAGCTGCGCTCTTCTTATATCTTGATCCAAAATGTTCTTAGCAGTCCACACAGCTTCGCATAAAAACCAAAACTGTTCTAGATCCTCTGATCCAGTTCCTTTGAAGACTGGGAGATTGATATCATCATCCATATGGGCCATAGTGGACTCAGGGGGGGGTAGAACTTACTGGAGTAGACTGACCTGCGACAGGAATACTCGGGCTAGGGTTACTTCCAAACTGTGACGGGTTCTCAGGGGTAACAGATCTTCGCTGCGGAGTTATAGGAGGGTTTCCAACAAAAGGGGTTTCTTCAGATTCAGGGTCTTCTGGCATATACTTGGTATTCTGGCCTAGGGTATAGGATTCTAGGTTTCTCTTGTATCTTTTACCGCTTCGCAGCAAAACACTTTGCTCATCGAAGTTACTTTCACTTCCAAACATAGGTTAGTAATAAAAATTCTAGCAATATGATTCTATAAGCAATATGCCTTTTTCAGCCAATAGCATTTTAATTTGCAAACTAAATGAATTTAAGTACTTACCCCTTGGTCCTTTGCAAAACTGTCATTCAGCTTCACTAAAAGAGGTACTTGTGTCGATGGCAAACTCCGTCACAAATGCTTCAAGGGTTCGCGTCGTCCAGAAATCAATAGCTCGTGATATTGCATTATTCACTCTTTTCAATATGTTAATTATTGTGGGGGTCCAGTCAGGAAACTGATCTTCCTTGAAGTTGGTCTTTCTTTCTATCAACCTGGATACCCACTGGTGCAATTCTATGTGGATACTACTAAAGAAAATTTCATGAATATCAGTAAAAACGTACCTTTGCAAGAAGTCGTCTGAGCTACGACGAGGATCCTTATTTTCTTGTTCAACAAATTTCTGATAGGTAGCTTCAACCCAATCACTGATTTCTTTTACTGAGGGCCTCCAAAACATAGCCCTTCAGGTATGACATAGATCCCTCTTAAAGCAGATACTGAGTTCAACTGGCAACGGAACCAATTTGTTGGGCTATAGGGCAGACCTGGGTTTTATACCATTAACTTCGCACCAACAAAAAGACCCACAGTGTTGGCCCTTTCGGCAACAACCTGCGAACAGGTTGCAGTCTCACCCGAAACAACTATTGGGTGCCATAGAACCAGGTTTCTACAAGCATAAGAGGGATGTTACTATACCTTTAGCCTTAACAACAAATATTTATACCAAATAGAGCTTCTATATTCACTTAATTAGCTTTGCAGTTAGATAAAATACTTTTCTTGCTTAACCCTTAACTGGGAATTCACAGTGAAGTTAATAATTAATAGTTATCTTACTTTAGCATTCACCTACTTATCAAAAGCATCAAAACATAACAGAAACCACACAAAAGAACCACAACACAAGATATAACATGGTTCACCCCCAGTGTAGGGGCTACATCCACAAAACTACGCTTTTATTCCACTTCTTACAAAACAACAGTTCTGATCTTCACACTCAGTAGCAGATCCGTCCTTCAAGTCTAACTACGCACTCAGCTGTAGTTCCTTTCTCACAATCTCTAACTGCGCACTCAGTTGTAGTTCCTTTTCTTACAAAAACCCTCTGCGCACATAGCTGCAGAGGTCATCCACGCACATAGCTGGGACTTGACCTTAAAACCCAAAAATAGATCTAAATTCTTTGCATCATATGATCCTCATTTCATTAGATGATCTTGACATATTTACATGAGTTCCTATTTATACAAGTTCACTATTAAAAAATTACGGGCTTACACCCGAAAATTATGGACAATTACAAAAAGAGGGCTTTGACTCAACCCCGACACCCCTAACACTATTTTGAGTCGCAACTCTGCTTACAAGCTTCCACAAAAACCGTGGAGTTACCAAAATTAGTGACCGTTACGGCGCGCGCCCCCACATTTCATTTTCATTTGCATGAGTAATTGGGACAAATAGATATTTTTGGCATCATAGAGAAAGTTAAGTTTACATGCAATTTAGAGGCTTTGTTTTCTTTCTTAGATTCAAATATTTTGAGTGCTTGTTGAAGAAATTTGTGTTCGAAATAATTTCCTTTGCAATTTTTTCATTGACTCTTGCTTTTCAGTTGTTGAAAGTGGTATTGGATTTAGTGTGTTTTTTGAAAGATAAAAAATAAAAATTGGTCTCTTCCTTTCCCTAGTTAGTTCTCATCGAAGTCAAAAAGTGCATTACATATAGATTAAATTTGCATTATTGGAGACAACACCTCACAAACATTCACTAATCATTCAGATAAAATAAATAGTAGCTTTAGGCTAAAATTGTATAGAAATTTGAGTGATAGGTTAGTGATGTGTTCTGGCGTCATAAAACATAGGAGCTATCATTTTTTTCCTGCACTGCAACTCGAGACCTGCCTGGTTCTTCCACATATTGTCGGTATATCGAACGACCTTTCAGGTATCCTTGAGGTATATAGAAAGGTATTTCACATACTCAATTGTATATCGGAAGGCCCCTTGTGAATGGTTGTGCATTAGAAAACACTACTACGGATTTGAGCTCTCATGTACCTTGAGTATATCGGGAGACCCTACTAGGATTCTTTCTCCATATGAGAAAAACAATTTGGCTGTCTTGTTTGGAGCAATACACCGAATAAATCATTCAAGGAGGTTACTACACACGTGTTGTCCAGGTAGTCGGGTATTCAGGTGAGGGATGTTTGATCCTCCTCACTGCGTTTTACTATTGGACCCTGTGGTATATCATGAGTTGCACCTTCTTGACAATCCTAGTGAGAGACTGGTTATCTTAAGCCCATCCTATCATTTTAAGACTGCTTGCAACCTTTAGCTTGCATAGGTATGTTTGTGTGTGCTTTTCCCCTTTTTGATCTAGAGTAGAAAACTTCAGCCTCCACCCTGGCTGAGAAATTTACAAGGCGTCATTATCGTACATTGTAGGGTTTACCACCTGACTCTCCTCCAGCCATGGAAGGACAAGAAGGTGTAACCATGGAATGAACAACTTCTACTAATGCTCGTATAGAAACTACTTCAACTGCTGAAACTAGAGAATATTTCTCCATCTATAACAATCCTTTGGTCCAACTGCCTCCTGCAGCTGACACTACTTTTCACTTTCCAATGGAGGGTCAATGCGGCTCATCTAACTTGATTATTAATCATCCACCTGATAAAACTATAGAGGCATAGCATGGCCCAAACGCTCCTTTTTGGAGAACATCTCTAGGATAGACCATTGCTGAGTATGGAACTACCACAAAAAAGCCAGATATACTTGCTCCTTTAAGGACAAGGCTTGAGAATGCTCTATTAAATGAATAATTTTTCTGGGAATCTATCAAGTATTCACGCAGGTCATGTGCACATGCAAAATATTTGAAAAACACAAAAAATTCAAGGAGAATTCTTTATCCTCTTCCTAATCCTTCAAGAACCACCCCACTTGGGTATCGTACCCTTTCGTCACCATATGTAGCTCAACTTCTAGAATCACCAACTCAAACTTTGGGTACTCAGAATCTGGTTTCCACCCCTTCCCCTAGTCACAATCTAGTCCAGACACTCTCTCCCAGTAAAAGTTCCCCATCTATTTCAAACTCTCTAATAGTTTCTACACCTAGGGGACAACCCTGAGCAAAAATTCCGTTACCTACTGGAGGGACTATTTCTAGTATGGGGCAAAATTTACCTACTGGACCATCAACAACAAAATTTCCTCCTCCCAATACCACTACGGTTGTACTTCCTTCTGGTCAAGGGGGATCCTCTTGGGTCCAACCTACCATTGCTCCGCTTTCTTGGGGATATACTATTATAGCTCAAAATGACACATCTCTTCTTGTGACCACTTTCCCATGATTTCGTCACATGTCGACACTTCATGAAAGTCACTGAAAAAAAACTTAACTTGGAGGACCCATATCTGGAATTTTTTAACTCTATTTTACCTCTTCTCTACACTGTTGGAAAGGTATTTTAGTTAGATAAAAAATTCTAGAAGACATAAAAGTCTATAAATTCCCATAAGTACCCTAAAAATGATATTTTTTATGCACACACGAGTTTCCTTAAGGAAACCCGCGTGTTGCATGTGACTTGTCCATATAATACTCATGTGTGCCCTAAATACATGACTATTTACATTGAAACCCACATGTACTTCCTGCACACGTTACTGTTGTTTCTGCAACCCACGTTTTCATCCTATAGATGTCAAAAAAAGAATTTTCTCGAAGTTTGGGTAGTTTGGGTGGTTATGCAACTGAATCCTTCAGTTGTAACTACTTTGTCTTCGACCTTATCTCTTCACAAGCATATAAATAGAGGTAGGGAGGTCCATGAGAAGGGACTTGAACTTTTGCATTGTCATGCTAGAGGAATTAGGACTCTCTTTTCCCACATCTTTTCCCTAGAAGCTTTTTATTTGTGTTGCATAGCTTGGAAGCTGAGTTCCTTGGAGAAGAGAAGTAGTAGGACCAGATCAAGGTTTTGTTAGGTGCCCAACTTGAAGAGAAGGTATATTTGTACTTGTTTTCATGATTAATAAAGATGTGATGTTGTTCTTCTTCCCAAATTATTGTTCAATGTGTGATTGAACCTCTGCTTATGATCATATGATGATATTAGTCATATCATTACTTCATGTTTATTTGATTATCATTTCTTTATATGTGGTCATATTGGTTTGAGGAAGGTATAATTCGTTTCGCAATTCTCTTGGAGCAAGAGGAGCGAGAGGAGCAAGAAGAGGATTGAAGGGCTGCTTGGATCAACCTTTGTTTGGCTAAGGTATGAACCATTCCAACCTCTAACTTTTCTTATATATACTTACAGAACTAAATGCATATCTCTTTCAACCCTAGCCATAGGAAACTTTCCTCTACAACAGAACTGGTGACTCCGCTGGGGAGAGCCTTGTCTATTTGGGGTTTCTCTATATTTCTTTCAGTATTTTTCAAGTTTTTAGGTCCTTATTACCACTTAGGAACACCTTCTAAGTCTAATAGTACACTTCCCCTGCCTTCCTAAGGAAAATTTTGACCTTTTTTGGGATTTTTTCCACCCACATGTGAGTTGTAGACTACACAGTCATGTGTCTGGTTTTGTACATGTGACCTGTTATACTGTCAACCCATGTGTGACACGTGACCCGTCAGTAGTACAACCCGCGTGTGACCCTAAAACCGTGTTTTTCTTCATTCTTTGGTTTTTTCTGTTGTTTGAGGGTTGTTGGTAGGTCTTTTGGGGTCATCTGCAGGTGCATGACTCCAGGGAGTTAGTGTCATCCATTTTGGGTGTTCTTTATCTATGTGGTAAGTATTTTGTAGAATTAGATTTTGTTCTTTTCTCATCCCCCCACCCCCTTTTCTTGGCTTTTCTTTTGTCTTATGTTTCTGGTCATCCTATGTCAGTGATCTTTGTCTCAGTTCAGAAGCTTGTTGGTGTTTGTTTCCTTCTTCTTTTATTGGTTAAATTCACAACGCCTAAGTATTTGACTTGTATTTTATGCAAGCCTTCCTTCCAAATAGGGTTTATACTGACTTTAGGGAATTCTAGAGTCTGTTTGGTGGTTGTATAGCAGAGTTCCTTTTGCTTTGTTATTCTCATATGCATACTTTTGTTTGTAGGTAGTTTTTCTTTTGCATTTATAAAAGAAAAGGAAAAAGAACATATAGTTTTTTAATATGCATGTATATTAGGGTTTTGTCTTTAATGCACTGTATATCATTATTTTTGAAAAAATAAAAAGAAATTGTTCTTTTGTGGCTTTCAAGTTTCTATTTGAAAAAGAAAGAGAATAGTTTTTGCTTTTTGCATTTCATTTCTCTTTGCTTAGTCATTTTGTTTCAACTTTGAGTCAAAACACCACATAAGTTTCCTACCATTTACACTCTAAATAAAAACATCCTTTTAAAATGAACGATATAATTAAAAATTATTAGCAAGTTTTATTTTTTAGGCTCCTACACCAACTATCTTAGGCTAGACTTGTGGATTAGGGAGTTTCAACTCTCCACAAGTATTTGATTTCAGACTTAGTTGGCCAATCACTAGGTAAATCCTCTTCTATGTTGATTGTATCTGGGAAGCTTCTCTCAAATAGGAGCTAAGCACGATTATGCGTGGATACTTGGACTAAGGAGATAACCATCTGATTCCTTGTCAAAGCGTCGATTAATATTTTTGCACATTTGGGGATTTCTGTCAATACCACCCTTTAGGCCCCATGTAGTGCCAGTGTTGACAGGGCTTCGGTCCTTCCTACCCTACCCATGCATACAAATTAGGATTGTGACTGTCCACCAGACTATTAGTATAGTTGTGATAGCCTTTAGTCTCTTTGACATCTAGGGTTCATAGACATGTATACCGAAAGGTAGTATTTCTGGTCTACCTTAGATGGGCTTGCAAGGTAACCCCGGTAGAATATGTGGGAGGGTGGTTGGGTGATTCTTCTACTTGTGCATAATAACATCTACAAGGACCCCAAGTAACTATCTATTAGCTTTCTTCTCTAAGGCATATCTTATACCTGTTTGTCTGTTTGGCTTTAGGAATTTTTTTAGTGAGTGCTGTGTGGTTTGTTTGTACTTAGTTTTCCTTCAGGTGTGTGCTTTGTACTTTTGGTTTCCTATCGATCTTAGACTTTGTATTCTTCTTTGAATCTATGGCTAACACCCCTTTGAAATCCAACCAAGAGATCCCCTTGCTGGAAACTCCTTATACTATTCCTCTCACAGGGAATGTTGGTGTTCCTTTGATGGCCACCCTGAATCTACCTGGATTTACCCTAGGGTTACTGGTGTGGTTGTTTTCCACTCCAATTGTCCTGAAATATCCTAATGCTTCTCAAGTAAGATCCTTATATCAAGGGAATCAAAAAAACGCTTCCCCTTCACATGTAGTTTATTCTACTCCTCCTTCTACCTCATGTTGTGAAAGTACTGATACTAGTAACCGATAGTCTAAAAGGAGTAAAAGAAGGAGGAATAGGAAGAAGAAATATAACCAAGGGGGAACATGTTCAAACTTTGCAAGTCAACTTGAACCCTGCCACCCATCATTTGTAGTTCATGTTGGGGGCACTTATCCAACCTTTGTAGGTCATGTTGGATCTAAGCACTCAACCTCTACAAGTCAAGTTGATCTTCACCATCCAGCCTCTGCTGATCATGCTGGTGGGATCCTACCAAAATTTCTAGGTCATGTTGGATCTAGTCACTTAGCCTCTAAATTTCATGTTGAGGGCACCCATTCAACCTCTGATTTTCAAGTTGAACCTCCCCATCCAACCTTTGTAAGTCATGTTGAATCCATCCACCCATCCTCTGAAGGTCATGCTAGGGGCACACACTCAACTGCTGCAAAGCATGTTGATCCTAACCATTTATCCTATGCAGGTCATGCCGTTGGTGCCCGTCCAACCTCTACAAGTCATGTTGGACCTAGTCTCTCAGCCTCTATGGTTCATGCTAAAGACAATCAGTCAGCCACTATGAGCCATGTTGACACTGTTGAAAATATTTCCCATTCAAAACACAAGCGCAAGTTTCCTTGTAATATTTGTGAGGTCGAACACCTTACTTATAAATGTTCTTAAATCACGGAAGTATGAAGAGTTTGGTTTCATGGTCATCCCATTTTTGAATATTCTAAAGGTTTTCAAAAACCAAGCTCTCTTAGTCAGGATGGACCCAGTCACCCAGCCTCTGGTGGTTATGCTGGGGGAAAACTCTCAGCCTCAGTAGTTCATGCTAAGAACAAATAGTCAGCCACTGCTAGTCATGTTGACACCATTGAGAAAACAAGTCATTAAAAGTGCAAACCTAAGTTCCCGTGTAGGCTATGCGAGGGAGATCATCTTACTCACTAGTGCCCTGCTATTGTAGAGGTATGAAGAGTGTGGTCTGATACTCAAGAATTTCCTTCTCCTGAACAACCTATAGTTTATCAACAACCTTCTCAACCTTTGGTTGATCTTTTGGTAAAACCAATATCAACTTTGTTCAATCCCACTCTTCTTTCTGAGAGTGATCCTTATGTTATTGAACCAATGTCATATTTGGTCAATCCCACTCTCCCTTCGGAGAGTGATCCTTATGTTATTGAACCAATGTCATATTTGGTCAATCCCACTCTCCCTTCGGAGAGTGACTTTCACGAAGTGGTTGAATCGATTCCATTGTCGATCAATCCCACTCTTCCTTTGGAGAGTGAAGTGTCTGCTAGTCACATTTTCTTCACTGTTAGTTTAGAACTTATTGAACAAGGGGGAACTGAACTCGTTTTGGATCAAGCCCCACCAAGATCTTGGATTGCTTCCTTTGATTGGGATATCCTATTTGAGTTGTGCCTTCCTTCTGATACACCTTTCCAGATAAAGGTTAAAGTTGAACAATACATGATTTCTCATTGTATCGTTGATGAAGGAGCCTGAGTTAGTATTTTGTCTACTCGTGCTTGGAGACACATGGGATCTCCCAGCCTTGTGTCAAAATCTAGTCAGTTACTGGTGTTTGATAGAAGAACTAGTATAGCCTTGGGAATTCTCACTCAAACACCTGTTACTTTGGGTGGGAAGATCGTCTTAGTTGACTTCATGGTGATAGAAGACCCCATGTATTTCAATATGCTCCTCGGATGTGATTATGTCTATGCCATGCAAGCTATGGTGTCAACATTATTTCATGTGATGTACTTTAATCATGGAAAATAAATTGTCACTATCGATCAGTTGGATTTTCTCAATCCGTCTCTTGACCCAACTAGAGACCGGGTCTTTCCTTTATTGATTCCTAGTGTTTCTATAGAAACTACCCCACCATAGGTGAGCTATGTGGCCTCATGTCCTTTTTGTCCAATTTATACTGAGAAGAAGCCTCTATTTTCATGCTTACCTTCCCAAGACTTGGTCCCAGCAGTTGAATAGGTGAGTTACCTATATAGACCATGGAGCCTTCTCTCCACTCTGTTAATCCGTTTGAAATTTTAGACATGTGTCCTATCTCGGATGATCTCCTTCCTTTGGATGAAGTCTTCCTAGAGTCTTTGATTGACCTTCTTATGGATGTCGGTTCAGTTGTGCCTAAGTCTAACCTTTATTTTCCTAGTAATCATGACCTTTCTTCTTATGTTGGTCTTGTTGATTCTTTTGACTCTTCCTTCAAACAACAAGTCAGTGATCCTAATGAGTTGGATTTTTCTTATAGATTTGTTAACTCCTGTGATATTGAGTTTGTTCCTACAGACTCTATCTCCCTTGTTGATATTTTCTTTTATTATAAGGTTGATCTTACTGATTGTAAACCCTCGATCCTTGGCACTATAGAATATCCTTCAGTTGATTCTGCCTTGACAACACCTTGTGTAGAAGATAGCAAAGTCGCATGTGTTTCTTCCAAAGTGACCTGCATCATATATTTTGTTTTGAATATGATCTCAATGTTGTTGTTTCTTGGAGACATGATTCTTAGTTGGATTCACAACTGTTTACTGGCCTTGTCTTGTTTTTCAAGTTGTAATTGCATTTGCATGTTCCCTACTCACTCTTATGAGCCTAATGCTGGCTTCCATGCTTTTAGCTTGTTGTATAAGACCTCATCTTTGCTCTCATCATCGGTTAGCCTTGTATTATTTTTCCTTTGCAACTTGACACCATTTACCTGGAGGAGATGCTCCCCGAGTGTCCTTATCTTGTCTTCTTTCCTTGCATTATGCATAGGTTTGTTCCTTGTGCTTGGAACCATTTTTGCCTACCTATGACACTTGTCTCCTCACATTTAGAGCATTCTTTCTGCTCTCCTTCGAGCTCATTAAAAACAGTAAGGAGGTCGCGAGTTGACTTTTCTGAACTTGTTAAAACTTCATGGGAGATATATGGAGTTTCTTTAGGCCCAAGTATAACTCTTCAAAATAGACTTGACTGCCGAGTAAACTTGTCCACTGAGGATCGTTAAGAATATGTGAATGGGCATCCACATTGGTGGTAGGTTATCACTTTTTCAGACCATGTGGAATAATACGGAAACATAGCACTCTCTTTTCTTCAGAATTGAGAAGAGTATTCTCAGGCATAGGTTTAACACTTTTTTGGATCTGAGAGACTAAACTTACAGAAAAGGAACACCCAATATGAGCTTAGTTTTCTCTTTTTTTGTGCTCTAGACCTAAACATGAAAAATATTTTGAGAGTACTTTATGTCTTTGTCATGCTCCTTAAAACCTAAAGAAAAAATCATCTAGTTTACTATTGTAAGCCCCATTTATCATAATCAAATGGATCTTTCCGAGTGATATTTCCTTCCTTTACACTCGTAAAACTTAGGCTATATGCTGATTTTGAAGGAGCATTGGGTAGGTGGTAATTTAACCTTTTTGGGACCTCCCTAACTAAGTAAGAAAAAGGTGTGCCTTACTTCTTCGAAAGCTAAGAGAGTTCTTCTGTGGTTTTCTTTATACTTTTCCAGACTCAGGAGACTAAATTGGACGAAAACGTTCCCCCTTGGAGTCTTCTTTGGAGTTTTTAGACTCTCTAAACTATGAAAACATCATCAAGCATTCACTAATTTGGGCTCGTAAAATCCATGAAATCAATGCTTTATCAAGCATTCTTCTGTCTCTTCTTCGAGGTTTCCAAAAATGAAGAAGGACCTGAGTTTGATTTCTTAGACTCGTTAAACCTTTACAAGAAAGAGGGGAAGGGAAGTTCATTCACATGTTTTTTACATCATGGTGCAAGTCTTGTTTCCTTGAACAAAGCACCAGTTTTGTGTCTATCAACAGTTGGGTCGTAGTATTTTGACCTTATCCTGATTCATAGTATTTTACTCCTCCACTTGGTCTCTTTTTCAATTATATGGGGAATTTGTCAATGTCTCCTACATTGCAGAATTGTGTCATTGGTCTCTTTATGTAAAAATATTCCTAAGTCATATTTTGGACTGTTGGGCACTGGGGCAGACCCGGGTTCTTATGCTTTTATCTTCGCACCAACAAACAGACCCACAGTGTTGGCCCTTTCGGCAACAACCTGCGAACAGGTTGCAGTCTCACCCGAAATAGCTATGGGGTGCCGCAGAATCAGGTTTCTATAGGTGAAAGAGGGATATTACTGTACCTTTAGCCTTAACAAAGAATAATCATGCAATACAGAGCTTCGACATTCACTTAAATAGCTTCTTAGTTTAGATAAAAAGACAGTTTCTTGCTTAACCCTTAACTAGGAATTCACAGCGAAGTTAATACTTAGCAATTTATCTTACTTTATCATTCATTCACTTATCAAATGCATAAAAACATAATAGAAACAAAATAAAAAGAACCACCACAACACAAGATATACGTGGTTCACCCCATGGTAGGGGCTACGTCCACAGAACTGCATTTATATTCAATAATTTACAAACAACACAGTTCTGATCTACGCACTCAGTCGTAAATCTTCTCAACAACCTAAAAATACGCACTTAGCTGCAGAACCTTTCTTCCAAAACCCTCTGCGCACTCAGCTGCAGAGGTCTTCCACGCACTCAGCTGGGACTTAACCTTAAAACCAAAAATAGACCTTAGCTTCTTCGCATCACATCATCATCATAAAAAAAATCTTCTTTTTACTCCTTTACATAAGTGCCTATTTATACAAGTGCACTATTACAATACCATGGGCTTAAACCATGGGTACCCAAAAACCATGGGACATTTACAAAAAGAGGGGCTTCGACCCAACCCCAAAACCACTAAGACTATTTTGGACCACAACTTCGCTTACAAGCTTCACACCAAAACTGTAGAGTTGCCAAAATTAAGGACCTTCAAGGTCTGAACCCCAACATGTGCCGTGCTCACTATTCGAGGATTAAACCTTTCTCAGCCATTCTGCAGTTTCCTTGACCTTTTTTGTCGACCATTCCCTGGTGTCAGTTCATTACATCATGTCTTTGGTTGTCCTTGTTGTGAAATTCAGTACCAATTCTAGATCTAATTAGTCTTTTACTTACCTCATGTTGGATGATGGAGGATGCCTTAATGCCTTCCTTCCAATAGATCTCTTCCTATTGACTGCAACACATCTTGCTCTAGGAATGAGATTCAAAGTTTATGACAATACCTTGGGGACTGTAGTCATCAGTAGCAATTTCCCTTGCTATTAGGTAGTGGGAATACCTTACTATCTCCTACTCGATGGATTCTTCAAGTGTTTGACTTCAAGTCCTTGTATTCACACTTGTTAGAATGTACTAGGTACCTTGGGGACCATTTTCATTAATGATGGTTTCCTTCGCATTTGTTAATGGTTTTCATCATTGGATGGTAATTAAATGGTTTCCTCCATGTTCGACTTCATCTCCTTTATTCGCATGGTTAGGATTCGTACCTTTTTGGGCAGTTTGGATTGAATACCTTAGGCCGACAGTATCATCATCATTTTTTTTCTATTTCCCGAGTTGCGCAAGACCTTGTCACACTTCATATGACATCTTGCTAAGACATAGATCCACCATGTATTCTTGTGGCTATGATCGATTGTTGAGCATGGATCCACCTTTTTCATTTGTGGCCATGAATCTTTTAGATTTGATATGGCACCTTTTTGCATATTGAGTGACCATGATAGTTTCATCAGTTATACATATTTTGGATCCGCCTCTATATTTATGGCGACAATTTGTATATGGACCTATATGTACCAGAGATTAGTTTTGTCTGGCATTCATCTCTCTTTTAGGTACCTTTGTTCGATCCTTTTGATCTTGGATTATTTTCTCTCTCCATACTCAGCTGTTTCCTTTATAATGTATTTCGGCTATCGTCTTCCCCTCTAACCTCATACATTAGGGGTCATCTGTTATAGCTCAAAATGACACATCTCTTCCTATGACCACTTTCCCATGATTCCATTGCATGTCGACACTTCCATGATGACACTTCATGAAAGTCATTGAAAAAAAACCTAACTTGGAGGACCCATATCTATAGTTTTGTAACTCCATTTGAATTCTTCTCTACACTATTGGAAAGGTATTTTAGTTAGCTAAAACTTTCTAGAAGACACAAAAGTCTGAAAATTCCAAAAAGTACCTTAAAAATGATATTTGTTTATGCACATGTGAGTTTCCTTAAGGAAACCCGCATGTTGCACGTGACTTGTCTATATAATACTCGTGTGTGCCCTAAATACATGACTATTTACATTGAAACTCACGTGTACCTTCTACACACATGACTATTGTTTCTGCAACCCACGTGTTTGTCCTGTATATGTCAAAAAAAGAAGTTTCTCAAAGTTTGGGTAGTTTGGGTGGTTAGGAAACTGACTCCTTCAGTTGTAACTACTTTTTCTTTGACCCTACCTCTTCACAAGCATATAAATAGAGGTAGGGAGGTCCCTAAGAAGGGACTTGAAATTTTGTGTCGTCATGCTGGAGGAATTGGGACTCTCTTTTCCCACATCTTTTCCCTAGAAATTTTCTCTTTGTATTGTAGAGTTTGGAGGCTGAGTTCCTTGGAGAATAGAAGCAGCAGAACTAGATCAAGTTTTTGTGAGGTGCCCAACTTGAAGAGAAGTTATATTTGTACTTGTTTTCATGATTAATAACGGTGTGATGTCCTTCTTCTTCCCAAGTTATTGTTCAATGTGTGATTGAATATCTATTTATGATCATATGATGATGTTAGTCATATCATTACTTCATGTTTATTTGATTATCATTTATTTATATGTGGTCATATTGGTTTGAGGAAGGTATAATTCATTTTGCAGGTCTCTTGGAGAAAGAGGAGTGAGAGGAACAAGAAGAGAATTAAAGGGCTGCTTGGATCAGCCTTCATTTGGCTAAGGTATGAACCATTCCAACCTTTGACTTTTCTTATATATACTTGCAGAACTATATGCATCTCTCTTTCAACCCTATCCATAGGAAACTTTCCTTTACAACATATACTTATCCCAGGAAACAACCACCTACAATACAACAAGCTTATCAACCAATACCATTGAAGGGAGTCTATCCCAGAATTCCCTACCCTGGAAATGTGCTTGTACTTTGGGGACAACCGAATTGGTATAATGTGCTATCTTATGGAGGATATTTTGTCCATACTACTGGAGGGTATGGAGGCCCACTGGGAGGACCCCTCCCTGGAGGACCTCCAAGAGGACCAGGAGGACCTGGAGGACCTGGTGGACCATCTGGATGACCACCATCTAGAGGTCCCCCTCAAGGAGGACCACCACCTAGATGCCCAGATCATGGAGGATCACCACTTGAAATACCACCCTACAGAGTTCCACCACCTGGAGGACCACCACCAGCACCCCCTGGAGGCCCAACTCCCTTCGGTGACCCACCTCCTAATGGACCTTCTAGTAACCAACAATCTAATCAACAAGCCTTGGGGGCATCATCCATGCCCATTTACCAATCTGCCTATGGTCCTACTGGTCGGAAAATGCCATATGAGTACTACCAGTTCCCACAACCCAATCAACAATTTCCATTTCTAGCTACATTAGATGTTACAGATATTTCCAGATTGATAAATCACCCAATTCATCATGACCCCTCTTGGCCAGCCATTTCGGTCAAGTTACCTTCGGATATACCAAATTTTGATGGTAAACCCGGTGAGGACCCTAAGAACCATGTGATGACCTTTCATCTATGGTGTTCATCAAATTATTTGATGGATGAATCGATCCGTCTATGATTATTTCAAAGAACCCTCACGAGAATTGCTGCAAAATGGTATATAGAGATACCACAACACTCTTTCTGGGATTTCAATGCCTTAGAAATTGTGTTTTCAACACACTTTCAGTTACCAATCTGATATGAAACAGGTACAGAACTATTGACCTCACTTTGTCAAACCACATCAACCCATATCTTTGATTATATCCATGAATGGAGAAGAAGATACAGGTTAATCAAGGCTCCCATTCCTAACCAATAGATGGATGATTGGTTTACAAAGTATTTACTTCCACCTATTGCTAGAGACATTTCCATGGGAGGCATTGTTACCAAGGAACAAGCTATTAGCCATGCTCAATACCTAGAACTAGTCTATTCTCAGTCAGGTAATTTGTATGATTAAATTCCCCATGCTCCTTGACCCACAACTGATCCATCTAGACCCATAAATGAACCACCTGCTGATGGTATACTTGGTTCAGTTCAAACACAAATGGTGGCCAAGTCTTCCAAGAAGCAAACTAAAACTACCACACCAACAAGTCAACTTACACCACCCTCCAAAAATACATCATCTATTTTTGCTTCCACTGAAGTCAACGTGGTTCAATCCGTTGAGTCTTCAGGAGGAAAGAAGAAAGGAAATAATAAATCGAAAAAACTTGAAAATCAACAGGAAGGAAACAAACCAAAACATCCTAATGCAGACTCAAAAGGTAAGAGAAAGGTAAAATATCCTTGTTTAATCCATGGCAGTGATCATTTCACCAAAAAATGTCCTCATCATGAGCAAATTAAAAAGTTTTTTAAAAGTTCACCCACCCAAGCAATTCTCAAAGACCCTTTCCCCTCCCAACAACAATTAATTGATCATCAATATTTGCATGAGCCTTCTTCATCCAATGATGAAGTTATAATGATGTCTAGTGAAATGATTAAATTGAACACAAGATCACATAGTTATGACCCTCCTCTAGAGAAGAAACCCGATGAAGTTCCATCTGAAAACCTTTAGTTTCCACACCTCCTCCTAGTAATGGTATTCATATTGAAAAACCTATTCCTGAAGCAATCTTTCTCCCACACAAGAGTACTTTTCGTAAGTTCATTATCAATCTTAACATACATGCTACCCAATATTATAAAATTGTATAAGATTTGGCCCAAGCACCATGCGCTATGTCGGCCCTAGAAGTAATCCAAACTTGTCCCACCCAGCGAAACAATTTTCTCACAGCACTCGGAGCCATGGATCCTTAAAATAGTAATATCATTGCTTTCAAGCTGGATGAATTTAAGACCAGGCTCTCACATCAGTTGGATTTCTAGATCACCAGTAAAATTTCTGGGAAGAATATCCGTCGTACCATTTTGGACGAGGGAGCCTTTACTTTGGTCATGTCTCTATCTTGTTGGAGAGCCATTGGTTCTCCCGAGGTCAATAGTTCACCTACCACTCTCAAGGATTTTGATGGTCGTGAATTTAAACCCTATGGATTACTTCCTGCTATCTAGGTTGAACTAGGGGGTAAATCAGTCTCCATTCATATTGAGGTCATTAATGCTCCTTTGGATTACAACCTACTCCTAGGTTGTAATTGGTTTTATGCTATGCAAGCCGTAGCATCGACCATTTTTTGGATCGTCCGGTTCCCATTCTAAGGAAGGATTGTCACCATAGATCAGTTAGATTTCATCACACCTAGTGATATTACCAATTATGCAAACAACATCTCACTTCTGAATACCCCACAGTATCAGGACATAGGAGTAGGCCTTATCAAAGATTATTCACTCATGGTAGTCTTTCCATTACCAAATCCTCCTCCTACTTCGCAAACTACATCTATTAATATGATTTCTAACACTATTATAGAAAAAGAAAAATATATTGTTGACGAATCAACATCCTTACCCATTTTGAAGAAGTTTACAATGCAATACAATCCACTAGTGACCCTACCATCAATGACCATTTGTTGATGGCCTCAGATCGCTATCACCTGCCATATTGGCTAGAACCCCCCCCATCTCTAGATTAGCTTTCACATACACTTCCTACAGATGAATCCATTATGGAAGTTATGTCGCTAGATGAGATGCCTTGGGAAGATCATCATCATCGATCTTATTTCCTTCCCCCTTTGCATATGGTAGAATATTTCTTCGCATCAAATGTTTCATCTGATATAGTCACGGACCCTCAGTCTCGAATCCTCACTCATAGTGTTGAGTCTGAAGGAAATTTGTGCAATATTACTAAAACTATGCTCGTAGACATATCAGTAAAACCAGGTGTTTCAGAGAACATTCATATAGGCTAAAATTATTTGTCCTGTAAGATTCAATAATATACAGCCTTATTTAAGGAATTTCAAGATGTCTTCACTTGGACATATGGAGAAATGGAAGGGATTGATCCCTCCATTGTTGTTCATGAGATAAAAAAATACCCTAGTGCCAAGCCAGTCCACCAGAAATTATGACAAGTACATCCATGAAAAGCAGCAACCATTAAGGAAGAAGTTGAAAAACTTCTGAAGGTTGGTTTCATTTACCCTGTGCCTTTAACTTAATGGGTGTTCAATATAGTCCCTATGAAAAAAAATGAAGGTACTATTAGGGTTTGTATCGACTTTAGGGACTTGAATAGGGCTTGTCCAAAAGGCAATTTCCCCACTCCCTATGTCGATTATATAATCGATAACTGTGCCGGAAGCATCATCTTTTCCTTCATGGATAGCTTTTTCAGCTATAATCAAATAGAGATTCTCTCATCAGACCAACACAAAACGACCTTTATTTTCCCACACGGGACCCTTGCCTACCGAAAATTACCTTTTGGTCTGAAGAATGCTGGTGCTACCTTTCAACATAGCATGTCGTACGCTTTTCATGATACTAAGCACATTTTGGAACCCCATTTAGACGACCTACCCACTCATTTCAAACAACGGGACATTCATGTCGATCATTTGAGAGCTATTTTTCTCAAATGTCGTCATTTCAACATCCCTTTGAACCCCCACAAATGTTTTTTTTTTGTGTTGAAACTGGCATATTGCATGGTTTCATTGTCTCTAAGGATGGCATCCATATCAATCCTTTGAATATCAAAGCTGTTTTGGCCCTACCCACTCCAATGAATGTACCCGAACTCCAATGTTTTCAAGGGAAGGAAAACTTTTTACATCATTTTGTCTAGAATTACGTAGAAAGGACACATAGTTTCACAAGGTTGCTTAAAAGGGATACACCTTTTTTCTAGGATGATTTCGTGCAACGTGCATTTGATAATCTCAAACATGCACTTACCTATGCACATGTGTTGTAGCCACCTGATTACACCAAGGACTATTCCTTGTACGTGGCTACCTCCTTCTCTACTATAGGTATGGTCCTTGTTCAAACAGATGCACATGATCAAGAACAAGTGATCTACTATGCCAGTAAGAGTCTTCTAGACTCTAAAACCTGATATACACATGTGGAGAAACTTTCTCTGGCCACGGTCATCACGGTCTACAAGTTCTTTCACTATATTTTGATCCGCACTACTACTGTTTATGATGACTCTAACCCCATGTACTACGTTTTGACATGTCATGTACTTGGGGGAAAATACTCATGATGTATATTTATCCTCCAAGAATTTGAGTTGGAGTTTTCTAAAACTACTTTGAAGAAGTCCATTGTCTTTGTAGAGATCATATGTGACCTTCCCTGTACTACGGAGAATAAAGATCCCATCGATTGATTACCTGATGAATCATTATTTCTCATTAGTACGACTGACCCTTGGTATGGAGACATCATTTTGTATCTCCAAACCTTACGATATCATCCTGCCACTACTCATGATGAGCATCGTCGCATCCACTACCAGGATAAATACTACCTCATCCTGAATAATACCTTATATTGCCATGGTGTTGATTCTATATTACAACGTTTCCTCACACATGAGGAAGTTGAAATTGTCCTAAATGATTGCCATGCTAGAGCTTGTGGCGATCATCTCTCTGGGTTGGCTACTGCCCAGAAAAGACTACGCACAGGGTATTTTTGGCCTTCGATTTTCAAAGATTGCATTGGAACAATCAAGAAATTCCCGCCATGTCAATTTCTTACTACCAAGAAGTGCACCCATCCAGCTCCGCTCCATCCTATCATAGCAGTTGTCCCTTGTGCAAAATGGGGCATAGACTTCATGCATTGTAGACCTACCTTAGCCAGGGGGCATGGCTACATTATTATGGGTGTGGACTATTTCACAAAATGGGCTGAGGCTATGCCCACATACCCTAAAGATGGGAAAACAACTACGTTATTCTTATTTAACCATATCATCGCTAGGTTTGGGATTCCTAGGGATACTGTGACCGATGATGGGTCACACTTCCAGAAACAAATGATGGTGAAACTTAGTAAAACGTTAGGGTTTCATCACGACAACTCTACATCTTAATACCCTCAGACCAACAGCAAGGTTGAAGCGATAAATAAAGTGTTGAAAACTTTGCTTCAGCGAATGGTAGGGCAGGTCAAGTCAAATTGGAACTTGCAACTATTTTCTGCACTTTGGGCTTATAGGACCACTATAAATACTTCCACCAGTTTCACACCTTTTCAATTGGTATATGGATTGGAATAAACTCTCCCAATAAAATGCGAGATCCCTTCTCTGAAACTCGATGTAGAATTTTTTCCTAACACCACTATAGAAGAGGAATGATTCCTGTATCTATATAAACTTGATGAAACTCACCATGAAACTACCTTAGTGAATGAGGCACACAAACAGAGGATGAAAGATCAATATGACAGAACCATTCAACCCAACTCTTTCGATGAAGGAGATCTGGTCTTGACTTATGACCAAAAGCATGATAAGCTGGGGGAAGGGAAATTTGAATCTATGTGGCACGTGCCTTGCATAATCAGTCATGTCTTGGAGAAGGGTGCATATGATTTAGTATATTATGATGGGATACCCTTGGGTGAGCCTCGTAACGGGATCTACCTTAAAAGATACTATGCTTAGGTCATCTAGCATAGACTCTTTGTAAGTACTTTTTATAGATTTTTGTGTGTTGTATTTTGAAAGTGTGGTTTTTTGGTGTGATCTAAAATGTGTTTTTCAAACCTTGCTTATGTATACCTTATGTCTAAATGGAAATATGACTACCTTTACCGGTTTCACTGACGATGCTAATTGTTATACATTAAATATTGCATCAACAACTTCGATACTGTACTCTCCTATAGGTGATATGGTGAGTTTAGGGGGTGTTTGTTTAGGTCCCTCCACCAACAATTTGGCTGAATATCACGCAGTGATTGGATTTTTGATGGAATCCCTAGCTAGCGATGTAAGAGAGATTAGGTTTTACTTAGACTCTGAATTAGTTGTTCAACAGCTTAATCGGGTCTACACCATCCGAAACCCTCTACTTCTCCAAACATTTCTAAGGGATATAATATTAGAAAGATCTTTTGAGCAAGTCACATATCAACATGTTCCGAGAAATCTGAATGTTGTGGTGGATTCCCTAGATAATTATGTCTTATATTGGTACATTTCTCAATTAAAATTCTATTTGTAACATAAATGACATACATGTAAATTCATAAGTAGGAATTTATTTCACTGGTCACATTTTTGCACATACAACTGTAAATAAAATTTTTGTCAGATATATAAAACTGTAAAACTAAGATACAAAATTGGGCTGAAGCATCAATCTTTCAATTCCCTCAAAGTCCAGGACTGTAACAAGTTCAAAATATACATATATGATGAAAAATATGAAGCTTCAAAGCTTTTAGTAAACATATAAAAAAATGGAAAATCCCTATAAACTAGTCATCCTCCTGATGGTACTCATGATAGCATATAATATCCTGAGCCACTCTACAGAGTAGCCTAGAAAACTGTTCAAAGGCCCCTGCAGTATGGAGTTGGTAACGTCTGGGTAAATCATCGATGTTCACATCAGGACTCCCTACATTTAGACGTTGCAGGTTATCCTCCAAATCTCCAAGCTCCTCATCTGCCTCAGAGATATAATCCATTAGAGGAAATTTCAACTCAAAATGGCCCTCCTAAAATGAACTAATAAAATAACAGTTAAAATAATAAAATAATATTTATTAATTTTGGAGGAAGAAAAGAAAAAAACTACTTTTTTGTTTGTATTTTTGACATATCTCCCTGTTCTTTTACTCAAATTTTGATCAGGAGAGCTTGTTGGATGCGGAATTAAATTATGCATCCAACGAGTACCCACTCGACATACTTTTGACGGACACCGCTACCCCAAAAACAAGAAATACCTGAAAAAATGGAATGATGATGTCATCATTCCATTTTTTTTCAGGTATTTCTTGTTTTTAGGGTAGCGGGGTCCGTCAAAAGTATGCCAAGTGGGTACTCCTTGGATGCGTAGTTTAATTCCGCATCCAACGAGCTCTCCCGATCGAAATTTGAGTAAAAACACAGGGAGATATGTCAAAAATACAAACAAAAAAAGTAGTTTTTTATGATACCTATCCCCAAATTTATATTAAAAAAGTGTTTAATACCTATACGGTATTTCAAATTTAAAGCAATTTCATTGGATAACGCATGATGACATGGAATTTGAATAAAAGTTAAAAGGCCCATTTTGAGTTCAAATTTCCTCTAATGCACAATCTCGCTGGTCCCTTCCTGCCTCGAAATAGGTGACATGCCAACTGCACATACTGGTTCAATATCTGTATAAAAACCATTTTCACTTATCTCAGTATTAAAAAATAAAAATAAAATAAACTTGAAAAATTAAAAACATGGTGGATAGTATCTTCCTTACCTCGGTCATCCCACTCCTCCCCCTTAGGTAGTACGAGCTTTGGGTCATCTCAGAATTCTGTCCCCTCATAGGCGTAGTCTTCTATCATGAGCAACTGGCTCCTTAGCCATTGAAAGAAGGATTTTCCATAGACAACCTTGGGTCCTCCACCTCCATCGCAGGCCATGATATAAATCCACCTAAGCATCCTAGGATCCTCAGGGTCCATTTTTCTCATAGTCACCTAAGGCCTCATGTGGGGAACCCTCTACAAAATGAAATATACCACCACAACTCCATAGCCGAACTGCTTAAGAGACCCCCTATTGCATTTGTTCAATTTCTCCTTTAGACTCACCAACATTCCTTCACACCAGTTGAAGACTGTGGGCTCCATGCACTATAGGGCATACAATATGTGTGAACTAGTAGTCAGGTGAGCAGACCTAGTCCCAACCACCTTACCAATAGTATAAACCACCGTCCTCAAGGGATGATCCACTATATTTTGGATGTATTTGTGCCAGAACATGTTTCTAAGGCCAGAGAAACAAGCCAACACACACTCAAGATAAAATTCAATAAAACAGATAAGGTTTAGGGTTTCTGTAGTGTTTTAATGGTTATAAGCTTTAGGAACTATCAGGGAATACATTCAGAAACAAAATAACAACTAGATCATAAACAAAAGATGATAAAGATGCATGATATATCAACAAGATCCAACAGAAAGACTATGCTGAGGCTCATACCTAACAGACAAGCATTACCAGCAAATACACATTAACCAGCAATGAATATATCTATTAAGAAACTAAACAAGTTCAATAATGAAGCCAACACAAAAAAAACTGAAGGATAAAAGTCATATATATCTCATAATTTCATCAACAAATGCTCATAAGAGTCACAATACTTAGCTTTGAACAAGTCTGAAGATACAAACAGTCTGCAGACCTCCTATAGCTCCCAAAAATCAGAACCCTCTAAATGAATTTCCTATCTCTCTAAATAGAGTTTCTTTACAAAATTAGTTGGGTCTAAAACCCTAACTGCCTCTATCAACTCGCTAAGGTAAAGTAAAAATGTGCAAAGTTACAAAATTACAAAATATGCTAAAAATAGTAAATCACTAACATGACTAACATATGTGTTTATCAACTGGTGACAACAAATAACTAAATGAACAACTAATTCATAGCTTTTTCGCTGCCTCAGCTAAGAGGGAAACGCCATCTAGTGCTTGATCCTTCCTTTTAACTTTATTCTGCTCCTGCCCCATGTCATTAATCTTCTTGATGAGCTCCTTGTTTGTCTGTTGTAGATCCTGGACTGTCTTCTCCAATTTTGTGGAATGCATGTCAGTAGCTCTTTTCCTTTTGAGAACCTCTTTGGATACTTCTGACAGCTCCTAGAAATGATTATGGACATCCTGTAGTTATTCTATAAGCCCTCTGTTGACTTTCATCAACCCATCATTAACATCTTGTAAGTATTTCATCTGTTGCTTATACTGCTGAATACTTTCTTGCAATTTTTCTTTATCAAAACTAGGGATCTCAGGTATATTTGCCTCCTTTATTAAAAAGTCTGAGAAATCAGTAGGAATACTAGGCTCTTTTATAATTCCTGCTTCCCTAAGTATAAGCTCATCTTCTTCTTCCCACTCTTGATTTTCAACAGGACATATTTTAGCTTTCTCTTCTTGCTGCTGTTTTAAGAGTTTATTTTTTATATCAAGAATTATTTCAGATAATTTAGATGCAGGATTTCTTGAATCTTCTAATGATTTTGATGAACTCTTGACTTCTGCAGGATGCACATAAGAAGCTTTTACAGCTGCTGGCTTCTTCCCTTTTTTGCTAGCTTTCTTAATTTCTGGATTTTCATCAGGAGATACATCATCTAACACAGTAACTTCATTTGTGTTTAACCTGGGATTGAGCAATTTTTTCATGTTCAGTCTTAGCTTGTTCTTTGACCTAGTTTTAGGTCTCCAATATGATTCTTTTTCTCCCGTCATTTTCAGCTCCTTTCCTTGATGCTGGATAGCAGTCAATTCTACTACTTCAAGTTTACTCCTCTTTCTGTTAGGTTTTGTTGCTTTGCTACCTGAAGTAGGAATTTCTCTGTAGGTTTCAGCTTCAACTGTAGTTTTTTCTACTTGCTCCTCTTCTAACAGGTAACCTTCATCATCAGACAATATAGTAATGGGGCTTCTCTGTTTGACTTGCAATTCTTCTTCATGTACAACCACCTTTTTTGTATCAGCAGTTTTCATTTCATGAGAGACCTCTGTTGGTACCATGGGTTGTAGCAACTACTTTTGGTCTTCAAACAATGAGTACCTGCCTTTGCTACTAGCTGAAAACACCTTAGGTCTACTATCACCCTGCTCTGATATTTTCTCAGTTTTGACCTCTTCTTTAACCTCAAGCTTAGGCTTCTGTCCCAATTTTCTCATCAAAACCTTACCCTTGACAGCTTGCCTCTTAGATTTCTGATCTTCTTCTTTGGTTTGAAAACCAGAGCAAAAGATGAAAAAGTCCTAGGTCTTCCCTTCATGTTGCAAAACAGTGTTAATAATTAGCTTAATCAGCCCATGATGAAAGATTGATTGAGAAGTATGGTCTTCATGCTGCTTAACCCTACTGGACATTTTCTGCAAGCTTTTCAAAAAGAAGAATGGCAGGTTCATCTTTGACACCCCCACCATGTGTTGCAAAAACCTGAAGTGGTATTTGTATACATAAGCGTACCTGCCCTCACAAGTAACATAGCTCTGCAGTATCCTGATTGGCTCAACCCACTCCTTTCTGAAATTTTGAATAAGGATGCCTTTATTCCAATTAGGGGTCACACCTGGTAAAAGATATCTTTGTGGATCAAAGGAAAAAGGAAATTTTTTAAACCATAATTCACCATCATTCCTGATCCCTGTGGCTTCTGAGATCAGCTCTACTATCAGCTTGAATTTGAGAGTATCAAAAGTCACCATGTCATTTTTTAAACCTTGAGAAAACTTACAGGACACCTTTGTATTATGCCCATCTATCTTCTTAAAAAATTCCATCCAACCTGCTTGCTGAAACAATTCAACACATCCAGGAAGCTTTTCAATCCACCCTACATCAGTTGGTTCAGCTCTGTTAATTTTACCACTCTTGCCCATTTTCCTTCAGAGGATGAAATTGTCTAGGTTTTAGGATTCAATTAATGAATAGTCAGGTGACTGTCTCCTTTTCAAATCCCTCAGATTTCAAAAACAACTCTCCTTGCTCTTCTCTGACTGCTGCTTTGTTTTCCTAATAAAGAATAGGTTTATGACAAGCATAAGAGGCTTAGGTCATTTGAAATCTTCCAAATTCTTCACTGCAACTGGTGACTATCATGCAGTTTAATTGTTCTATTGGCTGTTCATCTACATAATGTAGCATAAACCTGTGTATTGGGTACCATAACCTACCTGAATCCTGTATAGACCATCTCTGCACAATAAGAGTTCACAAGAAGAATCTTGGCTATCAACCTTCTAGATTAATTGCAGACTCTTCATAGGTTGAATGAGAGGAATATAAGGCAAAAATAATCTCAAACTTATCACTTTCAGCTCTCAACAGTTTAAATATCAAAATGATACTAAGTTCTCATTTATTCTCAAGCTTTTAACTCCTTGCTTCCTCCAATCTGCTTGACTGATATAATTGTTTTCAAAGCAAAATAAATCCTTCCACTAGGTAGAATGATTTAGATTACTGAGGATTCACTGTTCTTCATCAATCCTGTGAGTGAAATTTAGTCATCAATAAGACTGTCATGAAAAACCACTTATCACTGACCATCTCCACAATGTATAATAAACACAGTATATGAATGCTTTAGGTCTTAGGCTGTTCAGTCTCCTCTTTGCACTCGTACTCTGCTCGTTCTCTGTTTCATTATTGACTTCGAAATTAAACTGATCAGCCTTTTATCAAGCAATAAAAACGAGGTCTTTATGCTGTCTAGGTCTTCATACTGTCTTAAGGTTCAGTTCCTTTATCTCAAGTTGCACCAGCAGCAGTCTTAGGTTTGTACATCGTGAAGGACAGAATTTTTATCTCACCGAACCATCAAACCTTGACAGGATTATATTGATATACAAAACTGATATTGTTCAATATTCGTTCACTCACAGTTCTAATCTTCTTTTCTCCTCACAGAGATGTTTGATGAGAGCAAATATTAATGTTTGGTTCAAAAACATTTTCTAGAACATGCTTCACCAGAAAAACCCCAAATTAATAAATATTTCTGGGTGACCACGAAATACCTGTTAAATGCTCCACTAAAGTTGCTTTAAGCCAGTCTCCGAGCTATTTAATGGCTGAACAGGTGTCTTGATGTGTTTGATTTGATTACAGATGTCAGAATAAAAAATCCCTAGTTTTCAGAGCAACTGTAAAAACCCCCACTTGGCTTTGTAACTGCAATCTCCACGTTTTTAGGCCGCCACTGTCGTTTTATCAAGTCTTCTAACATCAAACATGCATGCATGTAAGAATTCACCTCGCATTAGACTAAATTTCGCTGCTACCTGTCAATCCAAACCGTATTAGGAGTAATGATAGCCATGATTTGCTTCACGACCTGGAACCACTTGGAATCATGATAACTCTGGAGCTCACACGTAGCAAACAACTCACAACATGGAATTAGTCATTCAGCGTTTGAAATTATGACAAAAATTTGCTAGAAAACCGGGAATAATGAAGGCCGCGATATTATTGTAGCGCGCCTTCATTATTTTTTTATCCCAGCGCTACAAGAATAATTCTAGTGCTATTTTCTCGCGGTTTTTCAGCTTTTTGGCATTTTGTGTGAGGTTTAAAAGTTGCTTGAGTAGTGATCATGCATTATTAAGCTCAGTATAATCATTTGTGAATCCATGATTTGATAAAATTACTTTAAAACTCCTTCAACAAAAACAAACCTATGGCTTAAAACTAAAATTTTCAAAGCAAGCTCAAAATTTCATGTAAACACTAAAAAAAATTTCCTAAAGAAGGAAAAATCAAAATAAAGTAAATGAAATAACTTGAAAGAAGAAGGAAATCAAACCAAAATTTAAGAAACAAAACCAAAATTGAAGAAACAAATTACTGATTTAACATCTGGCTCCAGCTGCGGGATGAAGTCCTCCCTGTGAGGCTTCAAGAACCTGTAGACTAGTGCCTTCTGTCTTCTATCTACCTGTCTGCAAACTTCCATTGGGATATGGAGTCTTTATTCTACTTCACTCACACCGGTATGTACAATGATCAATGAACATGCTCTTATAAACTGTAGAAATTCTTGAGGAATCGCCCATTAACAGGGCTGGACAATTCCTCACCTTCCAAGGACTGCAAGATAAAAGTATTGTTATCTAACACTTTTGATACCAGAAAAGGGCCAAACCAAAGATTGTCAAACTTACCATGCTTACCCTTTTTCTCCTTTCTTGCATCCCACCTTAAAACCATCTCACCTTCTGAGAAAGTATGCTCTTTAATATTCCTGTCAAACCTGTTTTTAATCTTGGCTCTATACAGTTGAGCTTTTTCATCTACCTTCTCTCTATTTTGCTGTAACTCTATCATTTCAAAGATTCTCCTTTCCATATCATCCGGTTCCTCTTGAAAGTTCTGGAGGAATTTCATCACTGGAATCCCCAATTGAACAGGGAATACTGCCTCTGTCCCATAAACTAGCTGAAATGGAGAAGTACCAATTGCCTGTTTCACTGTAATCCTATATGCCCACAATGCATACTTCAGCATTGAATCCCAAGACCTTTAGTTATGCTTCAGTAGTTTCTTGATGCTCTGAATAATTTTCTTATTGGAGGATTCAGCTTGACCATTGCCCTGGGGATAATAGGGAGTTGAGTGCTTCAGAATGATGCCATTTTTTTCACAAAAGGCCACCATTGCCTTGGAATTGAATGCCTTGGCATTGTCTTTTACTAATCTCTGTGGACAACCAAACCGACTCTGGATGTTTTCTTCAATAAAGTCCATGATTACTTTGTCTGTAGCATTCCTTGTGGGAATAACTTCCACCCATTTTGTGAAAAAATATGTTGCAGTCAAGATCCAATGATGCTGTCCTGAAGATGCTGGATTGATTTCTCCAATTAAGTCCAGACCCCATTGCTGAAAAGGGGCATTGACTGCAATAGGTTTCAAAGGCAAAGACAATAATTTTTTCTTACCAGCAAATTTCTGACAGGGAATGCAAGCTCTTACCTGCTGGTAAACATCTGTGAACAAGGATGGCCAATAATATCCAGCTCACAAAATTTTGTAGGCTGTTGCTTTCCAATATTTATGCCCTCCATAGGCACCTTCATGGGATTCTGAGATCACTTCTCCTATTTCAGATTGGTCCAAACATCTGAACAAGATACCCCCTGTATCCTTCCAGAACAATTGATCTTCTACCAAACAATACTTAGTAGCTTTGAGTTTCAAAGATCTAGCAGCCTTGTTGTCTAAATGCTCAGGACATTGTAGAAATAACAGAAAATAGACTATGTCTGCATACCAGGTAGATGCTGAATAGAAATCCATGATCTTCTCTTTCTTCAGTGCTGCTTTCTCTTCCTCTTGAGCTATTTCTTCAGCCATAACATGCAGTCCCAAAGCTTGACAATTTGAATCAGCCAACATCTTGGCTAAACCTTGTCCTTTAACAAGCTTGGTGGGTCTGATCTCCACATCATACTCCATGATCTTTGCAATCCATCTGCCTCTCTTCCCTTCACTATCAGGCTGTGTTAAAACATATTTCACAGCAGCATTTGGAACAAATGAAATAACTTTTGAGTGCAAGACATAAATTCTGAAAAATTTTAAAGCCTTCACCAGAGCATAAGCTTTCTTTTCTAATATACTATACTTCAGCTCAGAATCCCTAAGAGTTTTACTGAAAAAGGAAATAGGCTGTTCCAATCCTTCTTTATTTTTCTGAAGTAAAACTGCTGCAATTGTGTCTTCTGATGCAAATGAAAAAGTAAGAAATTATTTGGTGAAATCGGGGCTTACCAACACAGGTGCTTCAGTAAGAGCCACTTTGATTTTTTCAAATGCAGCCTTTGTTTCAACAGTCCACCTGACTTCCTGGTCCTTTTTCAACATGGCTGTGATCTGTTTAATAGTCTTAGCGAAATTGGGAATGAACCACCGTAGAAAATTAATTTTGCCAATGAATGATTGAAAATATTTTTTGCTCCTGGGTAAACTGATCTTCAGTATAGCTTTCACTCTTTCAGGATCTATTCGGATTCCATCAGCAGACACAAGGTGACCAAGTAATTTACCTTCTTGCACAGCAAAATGTGACTTTTTGGGATTTAGGGATAGGCCAAATTTTCTGCGTTTTTGGAAGGTCTTCCTTAAATGCTTCAAATGTTCATCATCTGACTGTGAAGAAACAGTAATATCATCCAAATAAATGGCCACAAACTTATCTTTTTCTCCAACAAAGGCAATATCCATTGCTCTCTAAAATGTTGCTCCAGCATTCATCAGGCCAAAAGGCATCTTGTCATACATGAATGTCCCCCAGGGATTTGTAAAGGCTATCTTCTCCTTGTCATCAGGGTGCATTGCAATCTGATTGTACCTTGAAAAACCATCCACCATAGAGATCCTCTGAGCTCCAACTACTTGCTGCAATACCTGTTCAATCTTAGGAAGAGGAAAGTTGTCTTTTAATGATGATCTATTCAGATTTCTGAAGTCAACACATAATCTAATTTCCCCATTCTTTTTTCTGACAGGAACCAGATTAGAAACCCAGGAAGAGTACCTGAGAGGCACTATTATCTTTGCATCCAGCAGCTTCTTTAATTCTTTCTCAATCACAGGAAATAAAGCTGGATTAATCCTTCTTAGTTTCTGTCCGAAAGGTTTAACATTAGGCTTCAAAGGGACCTTATGCTAAATGATTGCTATATCATAGGTTCTCAGCTCTTCATAAGACCAGGAAAACACATCTACATGTTCTTTCAGAAGTTTGAGGTATCTATTTCTTTGTTCAGCTGACAGAGATTTGGAAATTTTTACCATTTTTGGATGTTCAGCAGAACCAATGTTGCAGTCCACTACATTGTCTTCTGACAATTGAACCACTAGCTTTGAAGGAGTATCATCTTTGGTAAATATTATTTCTAAAGGTACTAAACCTTTTGGGATAAAATTACTCTTCAACTCAATAATTTTATGACCTGCTATCTCATGTTCAACAAACTTATTTTCAGTAGAATCATTTTCAGCAGATTCATTTTCAGCAAACTCATCTAACTGTTCATCCCCTTCATCTTCTTCTTGATCAATTTGGGCATTAGTGAACTCATCTGTAAGCTCAAGAATTTTTTTGATTTCAATGTCATCTTCAAATACCCTCCAGTGCCTCACATTATCCGGTACACATGGTCTGTACCTCACCTCTATGGGATACCTCAGCTGAGTGGTTTTAGGAATTCTGAAGTGTGTGGTAGCCAAAGCTAATGAGTCTACAGTCTCATTATGATTCCTTGGAATATGAGTGATATTAAATGCTACAAAATAGTTTTCAAGCATATCCCATACCTCATTCCGGTACACTTTCAGCAAACCCTGCTTTACTTGATAGTTGTTCTTCACCTGCTGAACAACCAATTCGGAGTCGCCAAATGCAGCAATTTGCTGAATGCCTAAGTCTTTAGCAGCTTTCAGTCACAGTAGCAGAGCTTCATACTCAGCAGTATTGTTAGTGGTAACAAACTCCAGCTTATACATGAGTTTCACCGTTTCACCTCCAGGATAAATGAGTAGGACTCCAGCTCCAGCACCCTCTTTGCATGAGGATCCATCGAAGTACAACTGCCACAGTACATCTTCTTCCTCTATGATGTGTTTGATTGGCTGATATTTTTCCACTTGTAACAGACCAACAGAATTATCCTCATCACTAAAATTTAACATGCAAGTTCCCAGGTCTTTGTCAACAGAATATATGGGATGATTAGTGGGGTTTTTATCATCTGTGACTATGTAAGCAAACTGCAGCTCTCTGTACAGTCTTCTATTTTCTCCACCAAACACAGGAATAGTGGCATAAGAAAGGTCCATCTGTAAGGTTCCCCCAACCTTCTTAGCCCATGACCTAGACAGAAGTAAGCCAAACTTTGGTGTAATGTCAGCTACTACAACATCCATTATCACACTTTTCATAGGCAACTGAGCTAAGCTAACAACCATATCTTTAATTACTCCTAAACATTTCACAGCTCGGGAGTCAAAGGCATATAGATCATGGTAAGGTTTGGTGATACTAAGGCCCAGGGCTTCCATTACAGCTTTTGGCATCAAATTGTGGGAGGCTCCTGAATCTAAAAGACAATTGTGAATCATTTGGTCATGGACAGTCAAGGTGACATAAAAGGGAGGAGAAGCACCAGCCTCATTTTCAGTCTTTTCAGCGAGAGCTGATCCAATAAAAATTCTTGGGCTTTCTTCCTACAAATTAACTGTATCTGAAACAGGCTGATTACTGGGTACATTCATCACTTTCAGAACTGTTTGTTTATATGATGGGTTCTTTATTAACTTAGTCAAAGGCACAGGAATCTTTAACTTCCCTAGTTCATGATCCAAACTGAAATTCTGGACAGATTTTTTTACCTCTTCAATTTCAGCATTCTTCTTTGATTTTTCTGCAGATTGCTTCTTTTCTATGACAGGATCAGGTACTTGTTTAGCAGGAACATCTGCAGCAGGAACATTTGCAGCAGGAACAACAGCCTTCTTCTTGGGGGTTTGGACCACTTGTTTTGGGCCTGATATGAGATTTATTGTCTTCTTAGGTCCATTCTGATGGACAGCAGCAGTTACAGTAGTATTTTCCAAGCCTAAATCATCTTCAGTTTCAAACATATCAGCATCATAATATTCTGAATTCAGAAAACATTCTTCAGTAACAAAACCTGTAGACAATCCATCTCCAAAGTGGTTCATATCCTGATCAGTCTCAGTCTTTTCAAAGAGCATTTGTTCATCAACTTCTTCTTCATCAGCTAAATTATTTTGAAGAGGTGGGGGCACTCTTTGATCTTCAATCTCTCTCCTCTCTCGCTGAATATCATTGTTCCTGCGCTCTCTTGGTATAAATATGGGAGCAAATTGCCTTCTGAACTGATTCTGGTTATTTGGATTTCTTTCAGCTTCTAGAGCAGGTTTGGCAGAATTCTTTTCAAGCTCTAGTTTATTTAGTTTGGCAGTGAGAATCTTTACCATCTTTTCCATCTCATCTATCTTGGCTTTAGCAGACTGAGGAGCAGCACTTGTTGAAACAGCTTCCTTCTTCCCTTTTCTTTCATAAAGTTGTTGGGTTGTTTCTTTCTTAAGTCTGTTTGAAGCCAGCAAATTAGACTCTACCTCCAATGCTACATATTGCATGTTCAGCAGGGTGATAGGTCTTCTTTCTCTCAGATATAGAGAAAATTCATGGTCAAAGGCATTGGCATAGGTGAGCTTAGCTGATGTTTCAGTAGGTTTAATTTCTGCTGGAATCCTACTATACATTTTGTTAAATCTTTTGGAAAAATCAGCAACAGTCTCTTCTTTTTTTCTTCTGAGAGCTCCAAACTCAATTATATAATAGGTGTGGTCTTTTGTGTCTCCCCATTGCCTCATGAAAAGATCACGGAGCTCTTCAATTATAGTGATTGAGTTGGCAGGAAACTCTCTGAACCACTTCCTTACATCCCCATCAAGGCTTTGAACAAATACCATCATCCATACATCTTTGATCTCAATGTTTTGATTGTCAGCATAACTTAGGAAAGCCTCCCAATGTTCTTCAGCAGTGGTATCCCCCTGACCACTGAACCTAGGCATATATTTTTGGTAATCACCTCCAGGCAATGCATGTAAAGGCTGAGGTAAGACTAATGGTGCATACCTGGCTGCAACCATCCGGTCCATCATATCCATGGGAGGGTTTTGAGCTGCCATTTTTGTACTGATAGGTTTTGAAGATGAGGAAGCTTGACTGGAACTTGTTTGAAAAGGGCTCTTTCCTATTTTCAGCTGAAAGAGAAGTATTTTACTAGGAGAAGCAGTCTTGGCTTTCAAAAAGGTTTGAGGATTAGTAAAAACTTGAAAAGTGCTCTCAGGGATGGTAGGTTTTATCCAAGGTGAGGTTTCAGGTGGATGTAATGAAGCACCCAACTGGTCAGGGTCACAGAGGGCTGATAAAGATTGAGACCTTCGGAGTTTTCTTGTTGTTTTCAAGATCTGTTTAGGTTCTGAAACCCCTGAATGTAATGGTGAAGTAGGTCTGCTCCTGGTTCCCACTCCTCTAGAAGCCACTGTGACAACTTTGGTGAAACATAGCCTTAAAAATGCTGGTTCAATTCCACCTCTTAAACCAGGAAAACTGATAAGTATCCTAGGGAAGATATGCTTCAGCTTCATCCTCGGCAATGGCGCTAAAGATGTTTGTGCCAGAAATTGTTTCTAAGGCCAGAGAAACAAGCCAACACACACTCAAGATGAAATTCAATAAAACAGATAAGGTTTAGGGTTTCTATAGTGTTTTAATGGTTATAAGCTTTAGGAACTATCAGGGAATACATTCAGAAACAAAATAACAACTAGATCATAAACAAAAGATGATAAAGATGCATGATATATCAACAAGATCCAACATAAAGACTATGCTGAGGTTCATACTTAACAGACAAGCATTACCAGCAAATACACATTAACCAGCAATGAATATATCTATTAAGAAACTAAACAAGTTCAATAATGAAGCCAACACAGAAAAAACTGAAGGATAAAAGTCATATATATCTCATAATTTCATCAGCAAATGCTCATAAGATTCACAATACTTAGCTTTGAACAAGTCTGAAGATACAAACAGTCTGTAGACCTCCTATAGCTCCCAAAAATCAGAACCCTCTTAATGACTTTCCTATCTCTCTAAATAGAGTTTCTTTACAAAATCAGTTGGGTCTAAAACCCTAACTGCCTCTATCAACTCGCTAAGGTAAAGTAAAAATGTGCAAAGTTACAAAATTACAAAATATGCTAAAAATAGTAAATCACTAACATGACTAACATATGTGTTTATCAACTGGTGACAACAAATAACTAAATGAACAACTGATTCATAGCTTTTTTGCTACCTCAGCTAAGAGGGCAATGCCATCTAGTGCTTGATCCTTCCTTTTAACTTTCTTCTGCTCCTGCTCCATGTCATTAATCTTCTTGATGAGCTCCTTGTTTCTCTGTTGTAGATCCTGGACTGTCTTCTCCAATTTTGTGGAATGCATGTCAGTAGCTCTTTTCCTTTTGAGAACCTCTTTGGATACTTCTGACAGCTACTGGAAACGATTATGACATACTGCAGTTCTTCTATAAGCCCTCTGTTGACTTTCATCAACCCGTCATTAACATCTTGTAAGTATTTCATCTGTTGCTTATACTGCTGAATACTTTCCTATAAGTTTTCTTTATCAAAACTAGGGATCTCAAGTATATTTTCCTCCTTTATTAAAAAGTCTGAGAAATCAGTAGGAATACTAGGCTCTTTTATAATTCCTGCTTCCCTAAGTATAAGCTCATCTTCTTCTTCCCACTCTTGATTTTCAACAGGACATATTTTAGCTTTCTCTTCTTGTTGCTGTTTTAAGAGTTTATTTTTTATCTCAAGAATTATTTCAGATAATTTAGATGCAGGCTTGCTTGAATCTTCTAATGATTTTTATGAACTCTTGACTTCTGCAGGATGCACATAAGAAGCTTTTACAGCTGCTGGCTTCTTCCCTTTTCTGCTAGCTTTCTTAATTTCTGGATTTTCATCAGGAGATACATCATCTAACATAGTAACTTCATTTGTGTTTAACCTGGGATTGAGCAATTTTTTCATGTTCAGTCTTAGCTTGTTATTTGACCTAGTTTTAGGTCTCCAATATGATGCTTTTTCTCCCGGCATTTTCAGCTCCTTTCCTTGATGCTGGATAGCAGTCAATTCTACTACTTCAAGTTTACTCCTCTTTCTGTTAGGTTTTGTTGCTTTGCTACCTGAAGTAGGAATTTCTCTGTAGGTTTCAGCTTCAACTGTTGTTTTTTCTACTTGCTCCTCTTCTAACAGGTAACCTTCATCATCAGACAATATATTAATGGGGCTTCTCTGTTTGACTTGCAATTCTTCTTCATGTACAACCACCTTTTTTGTATCAGCAGTTTTCATTTCATGAGAGACCTCTGTTGGTACCATGAGCTATAGAAGCTTCTTTTGGTCTTCAAACAGTGAGTAACTGCCTTTGCTACTAGCTGAAAACACCTTAGGTCTACAATCACCCTTCTCTGATATTTTCTCAGTTTTGACCTCTTCTTTAACCTCAAGCTTAGGCTTCTGTCCCAATTTTCTCATCAAAACCTTACCCTTGTCAGCTTGCCTCTTAGATTTCTGATCTTCTTCTTTGGTTTGAAAACCAAAACAAAAGATGAAAAAGTCCCAGGTCTTCCCTGCATGTTGCAAAACAGTGTTAATAATCAGCTTAATCAGCCCATGATGAAAGATTGATTGAGAAGTATGTTCTTCATGCTGCTTAACCCTACTGGACATTTTCTGCAAGATTTTCAAAAAGAAAAATGGCAGGTTCATCTTTGACACCCCCACCATGTGTTGCAAAAACCTGAAGTGGTACTTGTATACATAAGTGTACCTTCCCTCACAAGTAACATAGCTCTGTAGTATCCTGATTGGCTCAACCCACTCCTTTCTAAAATTTTGAATAAGGATGCCTTTATTCCAATCAGGGATGACACCTGGTAAAAGATATCTTTGTGGATCAAAGGAAAAAGGCAATTTTTTAAACCATAATTCACCATCATTCCTGATCCCTGTGGCTTCTGATATCAGCTCTACTGTCAGCTTGAATTTGAGAGTATCAAAAGTCACCATGTCATTTTTTAAACCTTGATCAAACTTAAAGGACACCTTTGTATTATGCCCATCTATCTTCTTAAAAAATTCCATCCAACCTGCTTGCTGAAACAATTCAACACATCCAGGAAGGTTTTCAATCCACCCTACATCAGTTGGTTCAGCTCTGTTAATTTTACCACTCTTGCCCATTTTCCTTCAGAGGATGAAACCATCTAGGTTTTAGGATTCAATTAATGACCAGTCAAGTGACTATCTCCTTTTCAAATCCCTCAGATTTCAAAAACAACTCTCCTTGCTCTTCTCTGACTGCTGCTTTGTTTTCCTAATAAAGAATAGGTTTATCACAAGCATAAGAGGCTTAGGTCATTTGAAATCTTCCAAATTCCTCACTGCAACTGGTGACTATCATGCATTTTAATTGTTCTATTCATTGTTCATCTCCAGAATGTAGCAAAAACCTGTGTATTGGGTACCATAACCTACCTGAATCCTGTATAGATAATCTCTGCACAATAAGAGTTCACTAGAAGAATCTTGGCTATCAACCTTCTAGATTAATTGCAGACTGTTCAGAGGTTGAATGAGAGGAATATAAGGCAAAAATAATCTCAAACTTATCACTTTCAGCTCTCAACAGTTTAAATATCAAAATGATACTAAGTTCTCATTTATTCTCAAGCTTTTAACTCCTTGCTTCCTCCAATCTGCTTTACTGATATACTTGTTTTCAAAGCAAAATAAATCCTTCCACTAGGTAGAATGATTTAGATTACTGAGGATTCACTGTTCTTCATCAAGCCTGTGAGTGGAATTTAATCATCAATAAGACTGTCATGAAAAACCACTTATCACTGACCATCTCCACAATGTATAATAAACATAGTGTTAGCACTCAGAATGTACCCAGGTTGTAAAAGGTACACCCCGAGGTAACAGCAAAACCACTTTAGGAGAGATATTGGTATTCTCTTCCAGAGAGGGATCTCTCAATATGAACTTTACAACTTTGCAAGACTAAATGGTAACAATATTTAAAGGTTCATTTATTTGGTTGAAACAATCACATATCCATTGGGCAACGGAGTCATATACATATAAAAAGATCCCCAAAATGCATACATAGGATTTTTCAAAGGCAAGATAATCACATAATTGCAGTCATTTCATTTGCCAAGGTGAAATAGAAGAGGCGAGGGAACAACCCATCAATACAGAGCGTCTAAGACGAATTCCATATCAACTTTAGTAGAAAGAATCATATAATATCTGAAACGATGAATAGAGCATAAGTATATGAATTCTAATCATCAAACACTATGTTCCAGATATGAAAGAAAAATAGAACGGAGTGTTACACAGGAAAAATTACAATCACACAAAGAAAGAAAGCACGGACTGCAACGTCAATGATACATGAATCTCTGAAAAAAAGAACTCCCATGCATTCATTTTGGTATTCACAAAATAAGACAGATATGTTCTCCACAAATTACTTCATTCGATGGGTTCCAACCCCCATCTCATAAAAGGATACAAATATATAGATTAAACAATAAGTCTGCCTCCAGCAGATCAATAACAGAATGATCGGCGTAAATTAGAGTTTGTAACCGAATTCCTACACCACTAGGAAGTTGTTACACTCCATTTCTAACAGATCACAAAGTACTAATCAACCGGATAACAAACTTTGCACCATCAGCTCCGAATCTTTGCCCCAACAGATCCACGTCCTTTGCCCAATCAGCTCCGAATATTTTCCCCAACAGCTCCACGTCCTTTCCCCAATCAGCTCTTCAGCACCTGACACCTTTTCTTAGGGGGGAGGAATATACCTTATTTTCCCAAACCGCTCTACAGCTCTCCATTGCTCTGAACTTGGGGTGTCACTCTCCATCATCTCCCGAATAGCTACCTCGAGCTCCATATATGCTTCATAATATTTATTGGGCAATCTGGCTCTGATGAGGACGAACTTTTGCAGGACTTCGAAATCTTCTGCTAACATGTCTACTATGGTCTTCCCTGTCAGGTTCTTCTCCAAGCTGTTAAATTTCGCGTGGTCCATGCGAGCCCGGACAAGCAGGTGGTGATAATGTTCAGGCGGGAGTATCTTGCCTGCTTCGTCCTAGAAGCACGGTAATCCCTCTTCGAACAGTCCTTTGAACTCCTGTCTGAACTTATTTACCTGTGCATGCAATTCTTCTGACTTATCCAGGACAATCTTCATTAAATGGTGTTTGTTGATAATCTTCTTCGCCGACAGCACTATTGAGATTTTGTCCTTTATGCCCATGTCGTGCAGCTTTTGGTGTGTTAGGGAATTCAGAAAATTTAATGAATTTTGAGCTGTAGTGAGTGGCCTTCTTTCCATGTGTTCATTTACCAGCTGCAATATTTGTTCGGCCAACTCTGTCATTGTACACAAATCATCAATAAAACTCAAGTAATGCCGGAATTTGGTGATTTCTATGGTCAGGCTATCCCAGATAATATGTTTCACCCCCTGAAGAGGGCCTTTCCCGATGCATTTTTCTTTCAATTCATCAATCTTTTTCTGTAATTGGTGCTTCCCCTGCAAGACCTGCTTTTTTTTTTCATTTTCCTTAGTTAATTCGGCCTTCATCTTTTCATTCTCAGTTTTCAATTCCTTAATTGCTTCCTCCTTCAAACTCACTTGAGACATGGACACCAACAGGTCATCTGCAGAAAAATCAGCTAATGGCTTCTGGATGTCTACAATAGATAGGTCATCACCGGTAGGGGTTTGGCTCATAAGCTCCTCCATTATCTCCTTTTCTTCAGTCTGATCTTTCTTCAACACGGAGATTTGGGATAGTAGCTCCTCCCTTTCGGCTTCCCACCTATTCTTTTCCTCTTGGAGCTCTCCAGCTTTTCCCTTGTATTCCATCATCTCCTGATGGAATTTATCTTTCTCCTCTTGGAGAGCTAGCAATTCAGCTGATTGGACATGTTCTGAGCTTGGCATATTCAACCTCTTCTTCAAAACTTGGAGCGCGTTATCTTTCTCTTCTAGCAATTTTTTGACAGCCTGGGTATTGTCTGAGCTAGCAAGGTCTGCTTGTAGTTTTCTGACCTGAATAACATTTGCCTTATTTTCCACTTTCTCATGCTTTAACTGGACTTCCAATTTGTCTACCAACACCTGTAATTTGTTTATCCTCACCATGTCCTGCAATAAATCTGAGTAGAGGATGTCGCTTGTTTGTTTATGCAGCTGAATTTTGTCAGGGGTGCTGATTTTGTCCATCCTAACTTCTATTTCAAACATCCTTTTATCATTCACTATGGCCATCTTAAAAGTGTTTTTCTCAGCGTCTCTAGCCAAAACTAGAGACGTTTTGGAATTGCATAAGCTTCTTACCCTTGGTAGCAGACTTCTCATTTCCTCTAGGGACTGCTTTCTCTTTTCCATGTAGCTGCTCTTGAGCTGCTCTTTAGAATTAAACAAGGGAATGGAGTCTGGGTTGTCTACATCACCTTCTAAACTTTTAAAAGAAACTTGGTTTATCTGTACTGCCTTCCTAGGGACTAGGGAAACTCTTTTGAACACACCCAAAACCTCATCATCTACGGTCTCGCTACCCTCGAGTAGCTTTGCCTTTTTACGGGAAGCCTCGTCATCTATTTCCATACTGTCAGCATCGGATAAACTCCTCTTGACTGCACCACTGACACCTTCGGAGATTTGGATTACTGTACCAGGTGCAGGATCTATCTCCTCATCGGACTTGGTCTCATCAGTAAACTGCAGTAAATTAGCCATCTGAGCTAACCCCTCAACGGCTTGATGCTCAAAGGGTTTATTCCTGTTATCTTGTTTTCTCAATGAAATTACTTGGTGGGGGTCGTAATTCACGCTTGATTCTTTAATGAACTCCATATTTTCCAACAACTTTTCTATAAAGACCAAGGCACCCTTTCTTTTAAAAATGAAGGTGCCTACCTTGACCGGAAATTTGATGTTCGAAGATTTCTTGAAGGCACAAAAATGTTCCTCTTCGGACAACAATCTCTGTCGCATGAACTCCAATGCGAATACTCTAGGGGTCAAAAAGGAAGGTAGCCTATAAGGCTGACCTGTGAAGCCATATATTCTCAACACGGTATGATCTCTGTACAAAAACCAATCTCCAACCCGCTCTTCTGGCGAAGACTGCATCAAGCTTCTCATCTCATCTAGGACCCGGGGTAATTCTTCATCGAACATCATTTTGTATATCTCAGACATGATCAAATGGGCAAATTCGATCATGTTGATTTGATTGGGTAAATCAGAGGAACATAGGGTACTCAGGAACTTCAACTCTGAGACATTAGAACACAGTAGCATATTAAGCAAATAAGTTTGGAACCTGAAAAACCGGACCTTGGGGAACTCGCTTAGCTGAAGGTGAATTGACTCAGCCAGGTATTCATCTAAACTAAAAACCGGGGTTGAATGGGACTCAGAAACGGAGGAATTCATTCTCAACAAAAATCCGAGAACGATCTCGCCCACCTAACAATCCTCATCTAGACCTAGTACTTGACATACCAAAGAAATGACTAATTGAACTTCACTCTTGAACATATGCACAGGGTAGGGTATGGATACGCCATCTACAGACTGACCATCTTTTAACAAGCTCGACAAGAACTTACAGCGGGTTTCGGCTTCGGACTTCTTATACAACTCGACCAGGATTGACTCATTTATAACTTCACGGCTGTCTGGATAATTTTCCGGAAAACTAAGGACTTCTCGAATGACCACAGCGTCGACTCTACATAATACTTTGGACGCAGACCGACTGAGAATAACTCTTTGAGACGAAGAATAATTTGAGGCGCACCATTCTGCGAATTCTGGAAAGTGGAGGGTTTGCTCAATGGCGAAATAGTACAGGAAAGACCTGCACACATTCAACACATCGTTCCCCTGCGAGTGGTGATACCACAACCTTTCTTTACTATCAGACACGCTCCCCACTGAGAGGAAGGGGTCACAGACATTCTTATCTCTATCAACTAGGAACTCTTCCCTATCGTCTACAACTTGACCCGACACCTGAACCTCTTTTCTCTGGTCCATTACTGAATTTCACACTGGTAACTTGTAGGAGGAATTACAGAATTACTGGGCTTCAGTGTTACCTGGTTTACTGTGGCGGCGCGTGCTCGAAGCGTGTCTGCACTTGCTGAATAGGAGCCAAAAACTGACAGATGGAAACTTCCAGATAGGCCGGTCCTTTTCACTGGTCCTGAGTGAATAAAATAACAATGATCGAGGTCAACCCTTCGCTTTTATAAGCCTTTTTATTCCTGGAGCCTATCATCATTCGCCACGTGGAAGATCATTTACTCTCCGCAATTACCACTTATTATCTACCACGTATCTTTCTTCTCCGGATCCATTACCCACCGTCGATTTGATCCTTCGCAACCTTCTAGCTCTCGGATCGCGCGCCACGTGTCCTTTTTCATCGAGCGCCTTAGCGATAAACACCGTGCAAGTCTCCACCCTGGAATCGGTCATGACCGTAGATGAAACGTGCCTTCATCCTCCACCGTTGGATCAAACTCCACGTCCCACATTCCGCTGAGCCTTCCGAATTTAACCATCGTGCAACACTGAGTCCCGGACTCACCCTCATCCATCGATCTAATACCTCTTTACAGGTGGGCCATTGGATCATGTGGCGCCAACCGAATTCCGCTGGGCTCCTTCTCTTTAACCGTCGAGCAAGTTTGATCAGCGGAATTGCTCCTAACCGTCGATGCGATATGTCTTTAATCGCACACCGTCGGATCATCATCCACGTACCCAATTTCGTCGGGCAATTCGGGGCTATCCGCCGTGCAAGTTCGACCTCCGAAATCCGTAATAGCCGTCGATCCACTCCGTCGCTGATCCTTGGCCGTCCGATTATCTGACACATACCCATTCCGCTGGACGTCTTAGGGCTTATCCCTCGTGTGATTTCACTCCGCGGACTCCATAATGGCCATTGATCTATTCTGCCTCTGATCTTCGGTCGTCAGATTGACCACTACATACCCATTCCGCCAGACGCCTTGAGCTTATCTTCCGCGTGGCTTCTGATTTACAGAATCAATCACATCCATTGATGTGATGCGACTCTGTCCCCCACTATCGAATCGAGAGGATTATCCATGATTCTGCTAGCCTCCCTTCCCTTAACGGACACGTGCTTTCACAGGGCGGATCTATCGTGAACCGTAGATCTGCTTGGGACCACTTCACAACCTTTGATCTGTGCAGCGGGTTAAAGGCTCGAACTTCTCTTATCCCCCTCGCATGTTTTGAAGGGCAGAGGGAGCATTAGCTACAGATTTTCTTCTTTCCATCCTCGCGGCCTAGGATCTTTGGCAACCTGATCGACGTTTAGACCTTCATCATACTCATATACTATATCCTTTGAACAAAGTGCTCGAAAAACATTATTTTTTCTCCACCATGGTTTCATTCTCCTTGGTCAAATAGAGGTGTTAACACACAGTATATGAATGCTTTAGGTCTTAGGCTGTTCAGTATCCTCTTTGCACTCATACTTTGCTCGTTCTCTGTTTCATTCTTGACTTCGAAACCAAACTGATCAGCCTTTTATCATGCAATAAAAACGAGGTCTTTATGCTGTCTAGGTCTTCATACTGTCTTAAGGTTCAGTTCCTTTATCTCAAGTTGCACCAGCAGCAGTCTTAGGTTTGTACATCGTGAAGGACATAATTTTTATCTCACCGAACCATCAAACCTTGACAGGATTATATTGATATACAAAACTGATATTGATCAATATTCATTCACTCACAGTTCTAATCTTCTTTTCTCCTCACAGAGATGTTTGATGAGAGCAAGTATTAATGTTTGGTTCAAAAACATTTGCTAGAACATGCTTCACCAGAAAAACCCCAAATTAATAAATATTTCTGGGTGACCACGAAATACCTGTTAAATGCTCCACTAAAGTTTCTTTAAGCCAGTCTCCGAGCTATTTAATGGCTGAACAGGTGTCTTGATGTGTTTGATTTGATTACAGATGTCAGAATAAAAAAGCCCTAGTTTTTGGAGCAACTGTAAAAACCCCCACTCGGCTTTGTAACTGCAATCTCCATGTTTTTAGGCCGCCATTGTCGTTTTATTAAGTCTTCTAACATCAAACATGCATGCATGTAACAATTCACCTCGCATTAGACTAAATTTCGCTGCTACCTGTCAATCCAAACCGTATTAGGAGTAATGATAGCCACGATTTGCTTCACGACCTGGAACCACTTGGAATCATGATAACTCTGGAGCTCACATGTAGCAAACAACTCACAGCATGGGATTCATCATTCAGCGTTTGAAATTATGACAAAAATTTGCTAGAAAACCGGGAATAATGAAGGCCGCGATATTCTTGTAGCGCGCCTTCATTATTTTTTTATCCCAGCGCTACAAGAATAATTCTAGTGCTATTTTCTCGCGGTTTTTCAACTTTTTGGCATTTTGTGTGAGGTTTAAAAGTTGCTTGAGTAGTGATCATGCATTATTAAGCTCAGTATAATCATTTGTGAATCCATGATTTGATAAAATGACTTTAAAACTCCTTCAACAAAAACAAACCTATGGCTTAAAACTAAAATTTTCAAAGCAGGCTCAAAATTTCATGTAAACACTAAACAAAATTTCCTAAAGAAGGAAAAATCAAAATAAAGTAAATGAAATAACTTGAAAGACGAAGGAAATCAAACCAAAATTTAAGAAACAAAACCAAAATTGAAGAAACAAATTACTGATTTAACAGGATGCATAGTTTCCTAGATTGAGATTGCGTATCTAGTGCACAATATTGGTTAATCAACTCATCTAATGAGGACTCTCCTCCTCGTGCACCGGATAATACTACTGGTCTTCCTCTCCAAGACAAACTAGTCAAGAAGTAAATATCCTCAATGTCTATGGTCAAGGTATGGGTCCCAACCACAAAATGTTGCTGCTCGGAATCCCACATATCTATAATGTACTCCAATAGATGGATGTATGCCTTCATGCATGGTACCCTGAAATATTTCAGCATCCCACAGTTCAGTAGGTCCTCTACGGTAGCTGGATCACTGACAGCTTGGAAGTCTGCCATATCATTCTCTCTTTCTTTCCAAATGACCATGATGTGGATGATGTATTACACCTGCAAGAACATAAAAAATGCTTATTAGTAATCATGTTATGACCAAAGGGAAGCATAAAATGGCGTTTTTAAATAACATAGAAGGAAAAATCAAATTTTGGTAGAGATAGGGTTTGTTTTTTTCATTTTTTGGGCTTACGACGCTTCTTCACATTGGAAACATAGCGCCTACAATGCATATTCCTCTACTTGCACAAAGCAATGATGGATGACACCTCTGTCATTTGTGGACAGAGCGCTGTTGCTAGGGTTTTCGCCCTAGCTTGTACGAATGAGTACCTACTAAGGACAATGGATTCCTTAGTAGCAGTTCAAATGATATATGAATTAAAAGCTATAACTGAAATAAAAACTAAATCTAAACATTCATGAAGCAAAACAGTAGAAAGTAAATAACATGAAACAAAAAAAGTAAATAGTAAATAATGATCTTTATTAATGTTACCTCCAATGTGGAGGTTGATGAAGTCCGTTGCACTGGTCCGATGTCGGTGGCTCCGAGCTTCAAGCTGCTTCTTCTCTTTCTCCAATGGTGGAAATGGGCCAAAAGGGGCTCTCACGGTGAAAGTAGCTCAATGGTGAGCTAGGGTTTCACGAGCAATTTTGGCAGAGGCAGGATACTTGTGATTGTGGATTTTGAATAAGGGGTCTCCATCACTTATTTATAGTTGGAAACCATGCAGTTTTTAGGGTTAGGGTTTCTTCCTCATTTTCCTCATTATTTTATATTTTTATTCCTTTTTTTCTTTTTTGGAGGAATTTTGGATATTTTTAGAGGAAAAGAGGGTTTTATGGCCTTTTGGAGGCATTTTAAGCCTTTTGGAGGATTTTTTGCATGGTTTTATGGGTTTTTGATGGAAATATGGTGGGAAAATGGACAAATGAGCCATGTAATGGGGTAGATGAGGTAGTGAACCCTTTTTGGGTGATAACAGATTGCCCCTTGATGTGTGAGGGCAGGAGATCATCGTATGGCCGATGGACATCATAAGTCATATTTGGTTTTCCTGGGGTGTGGAGAAGAGAAAGAACCAGCTGAAGTCCGGAACACTGATCTCGAACCACCTGCA
>LPNX010422261.1:0-82608 GCA_001517045.1 Pseudotsuga menziesii
TAAGCTGGGCAGTGGGCACATTGAAATAGCAAGAAGTGAAAGAACAGATGCAGCTTCAGTGTCATCTGGTATTGTTTGTGTTGGACTTTCTAAAGATAGCTTTCCAATATCTGTCCTTCAAAGCAATAATTATGTAGTTTGTAGATTGATATCTATCATAAATTTGTTTGAATATCATCATTATCAAGCAATAACAACTTCTTAAAGGGTGCTAGCTCAATGGTAGAGCGCCTGCCTATAATTAGGCAGGAGGTTGGTGGTTCGATTCCTCCGTGCCCTATCATAAATTCGTGACTACAAAAATGACTAAATTGACATATATACGACTATTAGTAGCTAATTTCTCATATCTTGGTTGTATTTAGCTTAGTCATTAATATGTTAATATCTAGTAGTTTATTTAGTCGTATATTTGGTCATTAATGGTTGCAATCAGTGACTAAATTAGTGACTAAATCAACAACTAAATCAATGACTAACTCAATGACTAAATCAATGACTATATCATTTACTATCAATGACTAAAACAATGACTAAATCATTGGCTATCAATGACTAAATCAATGACTATCAATGACTAAAACATTGTCTATCAATGACCAAATCAATGACTAAATCAATGACTACTAAGTCAAGCTATTAATGACTAGTGAAATACTACTAACTATAAGATAGTGGAAATTTGCTACTATTAGTCACCGACTAAAAAATAGTCGTTTATAGCATGATTTTAGTCATTTTTTTAGTCATTAATTTCTCATTTTCTACTAGTGAAATAACAAGGGTTTATGGAAAACAAAAATGATTCAAGCCTATACATTAAGAAAGATAAAGAGGGAAATGTTTTCTTGATATCTTTATATGTTGATGATCTCATTATTACAGGTGGAGCATATCAGTTGATTGCATATATTAAAAGTCATATGTTTAAGGAATTTGAAATGAAAGACCTTGGTGATTTGCATTATTGCTTGGCTATTGCATTTTGGAGAGAGTCTAGTAAGACATTGTTCATTCAAAGCAAGTATGTAAGGGAAATCCTTAACATATTTCAGATGAGTGAATGCAAAGCAATATCAACCCCTTTGGATCAAAATATGAAATTGTACAGTAATGATGGATCTAAGGAAGCAGATGGTACTTTGTATTGTCTACTAGTGGGAAGTGTGAACTATATCACTACTATAATACTAGACATATCATATTCAGATAGCATCCATAGTCAATTCTTGGCTAAGCCATGTGAAACACATTGGAACGCTGTGAAACAAGTCTTAAGATATTTAAAAGGAACAATTAATTTTGGTCTTTTATATACTGATGCATTTGATATTCAGTGGGCAGGTTATTTTGATTCTGAGTGGGCACAGAATCCTTATGACATAAAATCTACTTCTGGATATGTTTTTTACATTGGTTCAGGAGTGGTATCATGGAGCAGTAAGAAACAACCAATTGTTTCTTTGTCATCAACATAAGCTGAATATACAACATTGACCAATGCTACTTGTGAAGCCATTTCGTTGAGGCGCATACTCGAATATGTTGGTACAAAGAAAGAACAAGCTACCAAAATACAGTGTGATAATGAGAGTTCAATTAAGTTGGCACATAATCCAGTTTATCATGCAAGATCCAAACATATTGAGCTACAACATCACTTTGTGCTAGAAAATATTGAGTTTTGAATTGACCTATTGTAATACAAGTGATAATGTTGCTGATATTTTCACCAAACTAGTTGGAAGAATCCATTTTGAGGATCTTAGAAAGAAACTTGGTGTTATTGAGAATCCATTTCTCCATTAAGGAAGGCCTTCAGAGATAATGCAGTAATGCATCCATTATTGTTTTATAAACTTAGATTAGTCGTTAAGATTTGATCCTTGTTTATAGGATCTAGTTTGTTTGGTGTTTACCAGTTTGATGTGTATACCTCTCTTGTCTGTGTGCAGAACCTTTGCGCTCTGCGTCTGATTCTTTAATTGGAAACTAATCCAAGAATGTGATCTCGTAGGTGGGCACCGAATTCATGAACAAGAAAAAAGGATCGAAGCCCTTCCACCTGCGCAACGTTGTTCCGTGGATCATGCTCATCTTGTTGCAAATGGCCTCAATGCCCTGAGTTTCTTGCATAATTTCTTCTACAAAGCCGCCATCGCAGGGAGAGCAAGTAATCTCATCATCAATAGCAAAGAGAGGGAGTACCGAATGGTTGCGGTGATGGCACCAGTATTCATAATAAAAATCAAGAAAAACCATTACTTCTTCCATTTCACCTCTAAACGCCAATTACCTTCACAATCTTTCTCAAGAAAATCCATTACTTCTTCCATTTCACCTCTAAACGCCAATTGACCTTCACAATCTTTCTAGCAGTGCAGGAACATTGCTTTCTTTAATAGATTTGTAAAATATGAATACCATAGATTTTGGTGCACTTTACATTAGCCGACCCATGATGAATCCAAAGAATAACAAGATGAAGTGTGGGAGAATTTCGTCCATATAATTGACTTGGATGGATATCTGATTTTAAACACCAGCATGGAAGCAGATATTATTTATCTTTAATTAAAACTATTTCAAAAATTTATAGTTTGGCGACACAAAATTAAGTGGCTACGTTCCCAGTGTAGGTCGTTACCCAAATCAGAATACAACCCATGAAGTAGAAACCTGCGGAAGAGTTGCACACTTGGATTGAGAGTTAGAGAGTTTGTTCATGAGCATAGGCGATAGGCGATAGGCGATTGTAGGTCACTACATAAATCGGAATACAACCAAGTTATTGAATTGAACAGTGGGACTACATCCACTGAAGAATGGCTAGAGCAAGCTGAAGAACGCGTTCCTTTGGAGAAGTTAAAGTTTCATGAAAAATTCCCTAGATGCAAGTAACAACTGCATGCATGCTGTGGTAGTCTCTGGGCAAAAACCGGCGTATTAGGGGAAGGCAACCATTCCTCTAACGCTTTCTAAGTCTGCATCGAGGGCAAGGCGTGAAGCAACCCTTGTGCATTATACGAATTGTTCACACATATACATATTAATTAAATCACCGTAACTCTTACATAGGTAAGCTAAAACAGTTTCTGCGTAAAGATCCGCTGCTGACTGGATTGAAATTCTGATAGATGTCACTATAATGTGGTTGGAAATATTAATTAGTGGTTGATCGATATAGCAAATCAGCCGACTCTATCAGAATTTCTGTGAGACAGACACACATAGAAATAGAGAGACATCCAGAAATACAGAGAAGAAGGAGAGTAAAAACTTTGTCAAGGGTTTGAAGATTTTTTGTGTTGTTTTGTACAATAGTTCTTTGTTATACAGTCACAAGATATGAATTAAATTCATAGTAATTTTTTGTCAATTATTTTTTTAGCAAGACTTTCCGTTCAAATAAAAAAGAATTTTTTTAGTTAAGGCCGCCTAAAGCAGCCGTAAGACTTTCTGTTAAAAATAAAAGGAAAATTTGTTTTTGAGTTAAGGCCGGCTAAAGCAGCCGTTTTTGCCTAGATCTAAAACTTGCCTTAAATTCTAAAAACGAAAATACTAATCATACTTATGAGTGGGATGAAGAAAGGTAATGAGCTAAATTGACATTCTAACTATTTTACTCAATTCCTTCAGTTTAGGTTCCTAAAAGTTCATAAATTGCTCCCTAGATTTAAAACTTGCCTTAAATTCTAAAAAGGAAAATACTAATCATACTTATGAGTGGGATGAAGAAAGGTAATGATCTAAATTGACATTCTAACCATTTTACTCAATTCCTTCAGTTTAGGTTCATAAAAGTTCATAAATTGCTCCCTAGATCTAAAACTTGCTTTAAATTCTAAAAACGAAAGTACTAATCATACTTATGAGTAGGATGATTTAGGTTCATACAAGTTTATAAATTGCTCCCTAGATCTAAAACTTGCCTTGAATTCTAAAAACGAAAGTAATCATACTTATGAGTAGGATGAAGAAAGGTAATGAGCTAAATTGACATTCTAACCATTACCATTTTACTCAATTCCTTCATGTTAGGTTCATACAAGTTCATAAATTGCTTCAGAAGTTTTAAGTGTCCAAAATTGTTTGTTACTGATCAGCCTAAATGTTCCAATACACACCAACACAAAGATATGCAGATACTATGAATTACCTGGAAGTTGCATGAGGGGGTATAAATGATATTATGCGCACCGGGAAAGAGAATTAACACGAGTCAAGATGTAATTTGAAGGGGAGTGTCTTACAAACAAGCTGGTCTATTAAGGTTAAGATTATTCCCATGAAAACAAAATATTTTTGGCTGGTGATTATTCCTTCAATTGATTGTCAATTATGTTATTTTAGTTATTTTATGAGAAACTATTTTGCATGCAGCGCTTACTGGAAGATTTGAACAAGAATGTGTTTGTTGCAAGAAGGGAGCATTGCATTTGCTTTTCTCTAGTTGAACGTGCACCAATTTTAGTTAAATAATTATGCATAGGAGTATTTCTGGCTTAGGAAATAGAGGGAGTGAAAGGTTACCTAACAAAATTTTGAAAAGCACTATCCTTCCTGGTTTATGACTTCATTGGCTCGTTAACGGAACGCTATGGAAACATTTATAGAGTAGTAAACCCGATCTGAAGCATGATTTGTATCTCGACGAAGGAGTGTAGTGAATGACCGAGCTTATCTAACATGTACGTTTATGCTGGATAAGTCATCTCGTGCTGGCCCCTTCAGGTCCAAGGAGTCGACCATTGGCTGATTTAATTTAAACTTTCCGGCTTTTGTCTGCCCTGTCCGATTCGTTGGCTGATTTTTTTAAAACTTTCTGGCTTCCGATTGCCCTATCTGTTCCTTTGGCCGTTCTGTTTAAACTCCATCACCCATCATCTGCTGTCCTACTGCCACTGCCGCCCGCAGCCCACGATGTAAATTCTTGCATTAATGTTTGTCTACCAACCTGAACGTTTTCAAACCACGACATATCCCGCTTCCCTGTTCCTGGATCAGTTTTCAAACCACCATCAATCCAGCTCCCCTGTTCAGATCCTTGGTGTAGAAAGCTTCAAATCGCATAAGCTGGTGTGGGTTGCACCTGTTCCTAGATCCCTGCTGTGGAAAGCTGTCGATGCCCATAAGCTGGTCTAGGCTGCATATGCTGGTGATGGAGCTCAGACATTGATAAACAGACGCCACAATCTGTAAGGTACCATTTCAAAAACAACAGGTGGAGCTTATAAGTTCAGCTATGTTTTCGTGAATACTAAGTTAAATGTAGCGCCAAGGTTATGTTCTTTATAAGTTGAGTGATTTCCTGCATGATGTCGTGCATTACAATCTATAGCTTGCGTAGGGAATTTTTATAATGAAAGCTTCAATCCATTTCCAATCATTTACTTCAATACATCTTCATTTTAAGAGTTTGATTCATGTACTGTTAAGATATTGATGTACTGTTAAGATTTGGACGCCTGAACCCTGAGCATTACAACTGTCATGAAAGTGGTTACCTATTTTGTGCCTATTTTACTGGAGCAAGAATCATACCCGCGACCAACAGATCTATAGTAATTCATTTCATTTCCTTGATTTCAATTTTAAATTTGAAACTAACAAATTTTTAGGAGAAAAGAAGGATAATGAGTTATACATATTTTTCCAAGCTGTACATATAATGAGTTATACAATGGCAGAGTGATCTCTGATTTATATGATAAGCTCCGTTTTAGGTAACCACTTTTTGAAACCAGGGGATACTGCAGAGAAAGGAAATAACCAACAGTAAAATATGATTAAACTGTAGAAAAACTTCTGAAATTGGTTGACTCAGAGCTCCAATTTGAAGAATAATTTAGTATACCATATAGATTATCATCAGACTCAATGATCAATAATCATTTCTCCACCTTATGGAGCTTGAATCTGCGATTCTCCACATGAACGGTGATGCTTGTAGGGAGACATGTCACTTCACACCTGAATTAAATTAAGATAACAAGGTTATCAATTATCAAAACATAATTCTAGTCACCAAAGCATAGTCAAACTACTGAAATAGAAAATGATATTCTAGGTGTATTTCACTTTGTATGTTGTATATACCATTTTAGTGATAGAAAATGATTGTATATGATTGTTTATTCAACCAGATAGTCTTAGTTAGTTTGTTGTCTACTTATCACATTTTGTACTAAAACATTACTATGTGTAAAACAAGATTTTGTTCAACAACTGTAAGGTACCATTTCAAATTTGCATTGTTTCCCCTAAGAGGACCAGAAATACTCTATATGAGACTACTAGAAATACCCCATTTGGGAAGAATATTTTGGATGTTGCAAAGCTGAATAAAATGAAATTGAGGTATGCCATTTTGACCCATTTTGGGTTAGATGAAATTAAAGCTGCCTCATTTGCTTACTGGTGTTTAAATCAATTTTCTGGTAATTTTCAAGCTACTACCTAAGAATTATAATTATCGTATCCAAATTGTTCAAGGTCAAGTAGGTATTTGACTTTGAACAAAGACAGAATGTTTCGATCTTCTTGCATAATGTATATTTGCACATTCTCATCTAGAGTTATATGGATTCTATTTTTGATATTTTATTTATTTATTTTATGTACACCATATGAGGTTGAAGCATCAACAAACCAAACCAACTGGTTAGGTAATTCAACTGTTTCTCACTAGGGATTTTTGTTTTCCTTGGAAATATTCCACTGCACTTTCATATGTACTTATCTATTGTATCTATGTGATAAATCTAAAATTTTATAGACATCACATGATAAATTGTTTTCTTTTTGCAGCGCGTCTGATACAAACAAGATGGTGCAAGAATGGACACTGTGCAATCAAGTGTCATGTTATCCCAACCCGAGACAAGCCATCATTGAATATGTCTTGCACAACAATTTTTAAATGATGCTTTCCAAAGAAAAAGAGAAATTCGTGGGAGGACATCGAACAATGAAGCTTATTACATTGCACTTATAGAAGGGCTAAAAACAATCAAAATGTACAGTGCCAATGACATATGTGTATACACCAACTCTGAACTTCTATGTAACCAAATGAAGGAAATATACCAAGTAAGAAAAAGGAATTTAATACCGCTTCATGTAGAAGCAAGAATCATTGTTGCTGAATTTCATTCCTTTACGATCAACCACCATTCAAATATAAATAGGATGTTTGTTGATCTACTGTCCGCTGAAATGTCCACTCTAGGGGGGGGTGAAAAATGAAATGTTATCAACATCTATTTCATCAAAATTTAGGCTTGTACATTATTACACATCTTCAATATGTGTATGCTTGTTTGTTGTAACTATTTTGGTGTCACTCATGGTGTGGATATCTTAATAAAGAAGAATGTTTGCACCATGATGTAATGGTTGGTGTAAAATTGTAAGTTTGTGCCATATATAATTTTCACCATGTTATCATTGTTCAATAAAAAGATATTGCTGATGTATTGAAAGGTTGTTGCTATGTTTTCTTGTTTATGGTTTCACATTATTTAATGGTTCATTTGTAATGGATATTGTTGATGGATATATCTTTGGAGGGGATGGTTTCACAATATATCACCTTCCCCTTGTTCATTTGAAACCTTAACAGTGCAAGCTCAATAGTGCTTTATAAATTTGGCCTGGAGGCCTTCCTCATTAGCTGATATGTTTGAAACTTAGAATACATTTAGATTGTTACCTTATTCCTTGCACTCTATACTTTTCCTTATTTGATGTCATTAGCAAAAGTGTGGTGCAATATGCAAATGTTGTCTAAGGAAAAAGTTGCAAAAAGATTTAAAATGTAGACATGTGTGTTGATGTATGTATTGAGTACCATGTAATTATAACAACACAATATTTATGGTAGGATTTCAACCCAACTCACAGGATTCTTATAGTTATACATTATAAAAAATTGAACAAATGTATGATTGACTGCCTTAGACTTACCATTCATATGTGAATAAAAAATTATGTTCCATAATATAGGCAGGATTTTCAAATGTTGTTGTGATTTTGAAGGAGGTGAGGACACTTGGGCATGCAAGATTTCTCCATTATTTTATTAGCGCATCCATTGGAGAGGAAACTTGGGTATGAAGGATTGCTCCATTATTTTATTAGCGCAACCATTGGATACATTTCTTAATTCAAAAGGATTAGCAGATACATTGATTTCAGGATTTCTAAGGAATAAGTTCTTTGTTGACATAGCGTGATACCCATGCCAATTAGGGCTCCTGATATTGTCTAGATTGGACTGTAACTCTTTTGAATCTTGTGATCTTGATTACTTTTGAAAGAACAGGCTGAGGGAGATGAGTTTTTTTACTATATTGAGTTTCATTGGTTTTGGACTTGGCATTCCCACTGGACTCGTTATTGGCTATTTCATGTTTATTTACTTCGAGCCCAGCGAGGTGCAGGTTGGTATTTGATTGCTTTTGTTTTTTTCATTCAGATTTCATAGTGGTTTTAGTTATTTGTTTTAATAGTTTTGGATAATGGAGCATATTTGGTTATTATATCAGGAATTTGATATTAGGCAATGAGTGCATAACTGTTGAAAACAAGCTAAAAATGCATTGATTTTGGTTTGGATAGTCATCGCCTCCCATCCATTGGTATGTGAACCCTTGGAGAAATGAATTGTCTTGCTAATTTTGATGATAACAATCATAAATAGACCAATTATTACTAATTCAATGTAACAACTATAAGCATGCCAATACTAAGAATTCAGATATTGAGCACCATAAAATATCAATCATAAACAAATCAATATATGGATAATAAGCATGATATATGAATCACAATCAAAGAAACAGGACAATGGTAAACCTATCAATACTAAGAATTTGGAAAGGGGCATATCAATACAGAAAATGGCAATATCAAAATTAACAAGCCAGTTTGTAAGTGGACGGAGCAGATCTTACAATCCATGGGGGGAACGTGTGTGACTAAAAAACATGGAGTTATGTTTGAACCCTGAGCTTAAAACCAAAAATAAAATCTATTTTTCCAAAAGTTGTTATATAAGTGGATGGGAAGAAATTCTTATGCAAAACCAAATCAGTTCAAACACACACATAAGCATTGTTCATGAATCCTCATCCACACTGATATGTGAAGTTTAAGAAAAAATGAATGAACCAACCAATTCTATTTTTCCAAAACTTGTTATAGCAGTGGATGGGAAGCAATTCTTATGAAAAACCAAATCAATTCAAACACACACATAAGCATTGTTCACTACATTTATTCTTAGACAAGGTGTTTCAGTTTCCAAAGTTGCAGCCATAGAATGTCAATTCATTTGCATTGTCTTCTTACTCCAATTGTTTTTTCAGGCTACAAGTGTCCAAAACCCACAACAAGAAGTTTTGATAAAATCCCCGCATCCATATTGTGAACATAACCCCAGCCATAAATGAAAAACATAAAAAAAAAANCAGACAAAAGCAAGATCACAGGGATTGGAAGATGGCCATTGTGGTTGCAAAGCCAACAGGATATGAAGTCATTGCGTATACAGTGTTGTTGAATCCTTGGATGGGTAAGTTGTTGGAATGGGATCCAAGGCTCACAACAGAGGGGTAAAACCCAGACTGAAAGGCTTCAAAAGGTCCTATGCAAGGATAGTTATATCCCCGGCCTGTTTGGAATAGTAATCTCCCATGGATATTAAGGCCTCCGCTGGAACTTATGGTTATGATCCTGAAAGGATCTGTTTCCCAATGAAGGAAAACTAACTATGTTAGATAATGAAAGAAAGTGAATCTACCTAAGAGGTAAATCTAATCTAATTTAATCCTACTCTAATAAAATGTTATTTTGTTTGTAGATTAACCCGAGATGAAAATAGATAATCATGTTCATCAATTTAACAGAAATGTAAAAGAGATATCATTACTTATCAACTCAAATTACTACTAATCAATTAAAATTGGCTGATGGTAAGTTAAGGATTTAGAAAAATTCAAGATTAACCTATCACTTCCCTGTCCTTTCTTACCTTTTCAAGAAGATCAAGTTCCATTGCTCTGTAGCCCAGAACCCTAGTTCTAAGCTCTTGTTGATGTTGTAAAATGTGGCTCTGTTCATCATTTTTCTTAGCCCTGGCTAAGACCTCAGAAAATTTATTCATCCCCTGGTAGATAAAGTCATCAGGAACTTCCTCATGGACATAACCACTCTTGACATGGTTTTTGTTGAAATGGGCATCAAGAAACCCTTTAGGGTCATGTTTTCTTTTGATAGAAAAACCAAGTTTCAAAGAAGCTATTTGATCACCTAACACCGCAACCCAAGTTGAAGTTGGGATGAGAAATGACCCAAGATTCAAAGGAAATTTAGGCCAACGTTTCCTTTTAGGACTGACAAGTTTCTTGTAGACACCGTCAGTAACAATCTTGTTGAAGCCTCGGATGGGTAGGTTGTTGGAATGGGTTCCAAGCCTCACAACATAGGGGAAAACCTTAGACTGAAAGGCTTAAAAAGGTCCTACGCAAGGACAGTTCTATCCCCAGCCTATTTGGTATAGTAATCTCTCACGGATATTACTAAGGCCTCCACTGGAACTTATAGTTTTGATCCAGAAAGGATCTATTTCCCAATTAAGTAAAACTGAATATTTGGGATACTAAAATAAAAATGAAACTAACTAAGAAGGAATCTAATCTAAGTGAATACTACTCTAATGAAGATGTCTTGTTTGTTTGTAGATCAACTTGAGATAAAAATAGATAAGTGTTTCATCGACTCGACATAAATGTAAAAGAAATTAGCCAGTCATTGAATCAAATTACTATTAACCACTTAAAATTGATCAACAATAACTTAAATGTTTTGCATATCCAAGATTAACCTGTAACTAAAACGTCAATTGAAAAATCAACATTGATTATATTATTTCCTGTAGAATCATTTTTAGAAATAGATAAAAGTTTTAATTAAATAAATTCATTTAAAACAGGTACACAGATCATAAGTAAAGAAAAATGGGAATTGTAGATCAGTGTGCTTTATAATTTGCAAATGAGTTAGACAGTGATAGTGAACAATCTGTAGTGGAAAAATCAATATTTATCAAATAAACTTGACTAAATAAACATAAAGAGATTCACAAATAACATAGCTGCTTTAAACAAAGTGTCACGTACCCCAATTTCAATAACATTTTATGTTTAAGAAAAGATTATATTTTACTTTTATTGTAAAGTTTATGACTATTGACCATGTGGGGTCAAGGATGACTGCAATTAATTTTGTTGACTATTTTATTAGTTAATAAATAAAAGATGAGACAAATAGCCTAAGGAGGCTGTTGAATGAGTGTCCACTGACCCACTAGGAGGAATAGATGGGGGTGAGAATAAAATGACACATGGTAGCATCCTCAACCACTTATAGATATTGCAGGGGGAAACTTCCCTAATTTTGTGGTCATGTTCCCCAAGAAAATGGAACAAAGCAGGTGGCTCATTAATTGAAAAACTGACCACAAATGCCTAGGCATGCATATATCTACCCATCGAATTCAACAGGAGGCTATTCAATCATTACCTTGTGAAAATTATGAAAGTTGAGAAAAGTGCACAAGAGATTCAACGAGGAGAAAGGAAGAAGTGGATTGAGTGATTAAGATTGTTTTCAGAACTAGTGCAGCTTGTTAGCTGAGTTCTTTACTGTTGAGGACAGAAGTACTGCTGTTAGGTACTTCTGTGGAGTTATAGGGGTATTTAATCCCATTTCTTCACATAGTGCTTTCATCTTGGTGAATCGATGGACAGGCTCGGGGGTCCTAAGAAAAGCAGTTGATCTATCTTCAGGAAAAGGTTGGGTGGAATGGGCTCTTTGGCCTGTTTTTCTCCTCTACAAGTTATCAGGTTCCATTGTGTTATCTTATTTATCTGTAAAACCGAAATTATAGCCATTGTTATTTTAGTTATATTATATTAATTACTACAAGTTAAACTTCAAACTGTTTCTTTTAAAACATCTAGCACTGAAGTTCAAGGTGTTCAGTCAAATGACTATTTTGGTTAGAATTATAATACTTATTGTATTATACAACCTAAATTAAATACATTGTAAAACAAGCTATAAATAACCAAAACAACTCTATTATTATAAATGTAAACTGTTTTGATTTCAAAACCCTAAGCTATTAATATAAAACTTTCTTATCCATTCCAGAATCTATCCGGAATCAAGATAGATTCTAACTCTTACTTTTAAACAGAAAAACTTAGATAATAAAACAATTGTGTATAATGAAAATCAGTAGTTAATCTTTAAACCTAGAAATCAAACTGTTCATTAAAACAAAACCCTAGGTTAACTCCCTTACGGAGCAGATTACATATCTAGAATAGTAATAATGATTTGCTAATGGTTTTACCCATTTTGCAGACATATCATAATTAATTAGTATCTTAAAACAAAAATCTATATTTTTCAACAAACATAATTCATTCTACGACTGAAAATTACAAGAAAAACGCAATTAAGTCACACTTGTTTACATTTTGGGCCCGTAAGCTCTGCCATTTATCATTTTTTTTTTACCAGTATAGCCGTTACTTGGACCAACGCTTAAAAACCAAAATACACCCACAGTTTCAAAGCCACAAAAGGGTTACAATGGCTTAAAGCTTCCAATACTTAATTAAAGTTTGCAGAACAATAACAAAATAAACGTGGAATAGTAAATTTATACTTTACATCAACATTACAAGAGTCGTGGCTCTTTCATAACAACCCCAAGAGTTATCCTTGAGAATGGCCACACGGCCTCCATTCATTTTTTGAAAATAAAATAACAAGGTTTGTCATAAGCATTCTTAACACCGCAGTAACAATCCTTAAGCACCATCGTTTTCATCGTAGACACAACCACAATGAAGGAAAACCCCAGGTTGAAACTAGAACTTTCATGTCGCACCCTTCAGCTTTAGCAATGCCTTCGAATCTTCAACTGTGCAATGCTAGACTTTGGACACCTATTACCAAATAGTAAATGTTAAGACATAAATTGGTAAAATTTTATTAAAATGAAAAGAAAGAAGTGAATGAAGTTTTCAAAACCACTTACCAAAGCTTCAATATTGATAACGCCCTGGGAAAAATAAAAATGACCACTATGTGAGCGATGAACTACAGGAAAGGGCTACAGAAAAGAAACCAGAGCAACGAGCCTGCTAACGACATGGCTGAGTTGAAGACAACGAGATTGGCAAAGAATCAGAAAGATTCAACTTGCCAAACGCCACAAGAAAATGAAAAGTAACAAAAGGTTAAAAGCCGAAGCTCATAGGGAGCAACAATGGCGAAGAACTGGAGTAACCGAACCACTACATATCACGGCCAAGTAAAAGAATGACAAACATTGCAGGAAACTCGAGAAGGCTGAGGCCTGTTGGCCACTCTCCCTTTCCAACAGTAAACAACAAATGGAACCCAGTGAAAGATAGCGTAAGGCTTGAATGCCTTTTATTAAGGGTTTAATGCCAAAACCCTATTTCCAACAAGAAAACTCCACATGGTTTCCACTACCATTGCAATACTTTGGGTCTCGATATAGTTTTTAACCTGCACATTTAAACCCTGCAAGGTGTATAATACAATAACATTACTTTGGTTTAAATTTTTAAACAAGTCAATTGCTATGTGGAGATTTTGAGCTAGGCTATAGTTCATGTATATTTATGCCTTGTCAAGACCTAGCTAAGTTAATTATTATAATATGCATTGAATATATGTTTAGGATTAGTGTGTATGTTATGCATTGAACATATATGCATAGGTTAGATTTGTTTTATTTGTAGTTTAGTATCTAACTGCAAATAAAAATAGTAAAGATAAATTTTAGAACTTAGGAAAGTCCTAGGATTTACATAGTAAATTTTCATAGTTAGAAACCAATTGAAAATGCATTCGGACTTTTGGATATTACAAGCAACTAAAACATGGTCTATATTTATATACCATCATATATATGATTAATTGTTATAATCAATAATTACACGATCAACTCAAAATGATATCTAGGAAAAATAGTCTTGGCGATAAGCCTAGGAATTCTTACACATCATTAATCTAGACAATAAAAAGAGTCTAAGGTTTTTCTTCCTAACTTACTCTTTAGTCTTTAGAGCTTTAGTATCTTACATCGTAAGCTGGAAGAAAGTTTTACCTGTGAATCTTGTACAAGCATAGAGTTTGCATTAGCTTTGAAAAAATCTAAGTAAGCCTCGGGCTAACCTCAAGCCCCTTCAATAAGACAAGAAAGCAACTATCAAAATCATACACATACTGGAAAATAAACAATTGATCTGAATTCAATAAGTTTCTAACTTATTAACTTTCAATATTGAAAAATCATTACATATTGATTACAGTTAGTAACATGTGTATTATAAGTTAGTAAGTAAATATGTAACCGTTTATTACGGTCAGCCAAGAGTATTAACTCCTAAGTTTCTCTTAATGTCCTATCATGTAATCTATATGTTAATTAAACTAAAATTAGTTATTAAACTAGCATTTTCAGGCTATGACTTAAACATCAAATGTCACATATAAGATTTTAAATTTTTGTGAATTTTGGGGTGTTACATATGGTATTAGAGCACACGTTCAGACACTAGACCTAAAGTGGCTCCATGTACGTAAACAAAAAGTAAGCAGAAAGTATGGATAATAATTTATGATTTTAAATGCTGCTGTACAGAAAATTTTCTGAATTAGATTTGCATGTATGGAAGGACTCGAAGAATATGTTGAAGAGAGGTCCCCATTAAATGAACAAAATAAATTTTGGAGAGAACCTGTTAAAGACTCAGATCTAACTAATAACTCATATGAGTTACTGCAAGCAGTTAAGGACCTAAAAACTGAAATGGAGACTGTAAAAAAAGAAAATGAGACAATCCTAAGATCTCAGGAGGAGCTGAATCAAATGTTGATGGAAAAATTTTTCAATGAAGAAAAGGATAAACAGATAGAGTCTGACACTACGTCTTATCAACATAAGAGTAAAAAGTCAAAATACTCTAAAATTGAAAGTAGTTCTTCTTTTTAAATTAACGATAACTCATACAAAAAGAAACACCAGTACTCTAGTGATAGTAGCGAGAGTAATTATCGCTCTAGAAAGAAGAAGTACAAGCCATATGAAGAGATTTCAGGGGAGTTCAAAAAGATTAAACCACCAATTTTTAATGGCGAAACAGAAAAATGAGAGGAAGTCAAAGCATGGTTGTCTGTAATGAAAAAGTACTTTCAGATATATAACTATTCTAATCAGTTAAAAGCAAGGATGGAAATATATAACTTAACGGGAAAGGCCGACATTTGGTGGCAGGACATAAAACGAGTTAAAGGCATAAAAGGGAAGAATATAAAATGGAGCACTTTTAAAAAGTATTTTAAAAATAAATTTATGTCAGAACAATATTATGAGGAACGGGATAAATAATTTTATGACTTAAGGTTGGGAACCATGAGTATGAAAGAGTTAAATAGTAAATTTTTAAGCTTACTGCGATATGTACCTTATATTGTTGATGAAAAAACCAAGGTACAACGGTTTCTGAGCTGTTTACCTTTTCATATTAAGGACAGAATTGAGTATGATAATCCCAAGACCCTTGAAGAGGCCATGCGAAAAACAAATTTCTGCTATGAGCAGAACCGAAAAAAGGAGAACATGCCAAACTGGAAAACAAAAAGGTCTACTAATTTTGAACAAAGAATGAAAGGTTTCACACCTAATAGGAATTTTGGGCATAATAACTCACACAAATTTCCTAACAAAATTTTTCAGGGAAGTAATTCAAAGGGTATCCCACAGCAAAACCCTTCTGTGACAAGAAATAAAGAATTTACAAATAATCACAACAACTATGTTAAAAATAACGAACGTAGGGAACAGGGAAAATGTTGGGAATTCCAGGGACCTCACTATGCATCAGTATGCCCCAACAGAAAGAAGACGGTCAACAACATTCAAGTTGTGTAGGAAGAAACAATGGTTGGTGATTTAGTGAGAGAGATGCCCAGAATCAATGCAGTGCTGGAAAACAGACAGGATGACTATCAGAATTCCATCGTGGAAGTAGAAGGTATGCTAAACCATAAACCCATTTCTATTTTAATTGACCCAGGGGCTAGCCTGAGTTATGTCTCTCCTAGTTTAGTGGAGAAAAGTAAATTACCAATAGAGAAATTTGCAAAGTCATGACTGATTCAATTAGCTACATGAGCAAAAAGAAGAGTAATTGATTTTGTGAAAGGCTGTACATTATTTATGAATTAGTTTGAAACTTCTATAAAGTTGATTGTACTTCCGTTAGGCTCCTATGACGTATTAATTGAAATGGATTGGTTGGAACAACATCGAGTAGTGTTAAATTGTTTTGATAAAACCTTTACCTGTTTAAATAACAAAGGAGAAACGATAACAATAAAAGGAATCCCTATGAAAACAACAATTAGACAGATTTTTGCCTTACAACTAAAAAAGGCTATTCGGAAGGGATGTAAATCTTTTGCTGTAACTATAACTAATGAAGAACACATTAATAAAGAAGACAAACTAAAATTAGAAGATATACCAATTCTGAGAGGTTAGTTGGTTGTGTTTCCAGAGGAAATCTCGGGATTGCCTCCGAAAAGAGAGTTGGATTTCACTATTGAGATGGTACCTGGTGCGGTGCCTAACTCAAAAGCTCCTTAGCGGATGAACATCTTGGAGCTTAATGAACTAAAATTTCAATTAAAAAAACTAATAGATAAGAAGTATATAAGACCAAGTGTGTCTTCTTGGGGAGCACCAGTCGTGCACTGGTCATCTTTGTTAAAAATAAGGACGGTATTCTTTGCTTATGCATTGACTACTGTCAGCTTAATAAGATGACAGTTAAAAATAGATACCCATTGCCCTGCATAGATGATTTGTTCAATCAACTACGCGGAGTAACAATATTTTCAAAAATTGACTTAAGATCCGGTTATCATCAAGTATGGATTAAGGATGAGGATATTTTCAAGACGGCTTTTAGGACCCAATATGGTCACTATGAGTTCGTTGTCATGGAATTTGGACTAACTAACGCCCCAACAGTATTCATGTGTTTAATGAACAACGTATTGCATAAATATCTAGATAAGTTTATAGTAGTTTTTATTGATGGTATTGTAATCTATTCTAAGACTAAAGAAGAGCATGAAGAACATTTAAAAATCATTTTACAAGTGTTAAGGGAACAACATCTTTATGCCAAGTTCAGTAAATGTGACTTCTTCAAAGATAAAATACAATACTTGGGTCACGTAATAACTAAATATGGGATCTCAGTTGACCCAAATAAGATCAAAGAAATTAACGAATGGTCGGTCCCAAAAGATGTGACTGATGTACAGTCATTCATGGGGATTATCGTTTATTATCGAAGGTTCATTGAGGGTTTCTTAAGGATCACGAATCCCATAAATTCTCTACAGAAGAAAGGAAAGAAGTTTGTATGGGATAAAAAATGTGAAGAGAGTTTTAAGAAATTAAAAGAATTATTAACTATTGCACCGATTTTAAGAATTGCGGATCCTAACAAGGACTTTGTTGTATGCATTGATGCATGCAACGATGGCCTTGGTAGGGTCTTAACTCAAGAAGGACACGTAATAGCATACGAGTCCAAGAAACTTAAAATTCACGAGAAAAATTATGCTACTTACGAGCTAGAATTGTCTGTCATGATACATGCATTAAAGATGTGGCGTCATCATTTGATTTGAAGAAAATTTACTTTAATGACAGATAATAAGGGTTTAAAGTATCTTTTGGATCAACCAAATCTAAACGCAAGGCAAGCTAGGTGGCTAGATTTCCTTAGTGAGTATGATTTTGAGATCCAACATATCAAGGGAAAGGAAAATAAAGTAGCCGATGCTTTGAGCAGAAATGTAAGACTAAATTTTATGGCAGCAATCAGTACTTACAAAATAGATTTAGAAGATCATCTCGAAGAAGGAGTAAAATTGGATGAAAATTACCAAAAATTGCAAGCTAATGTGGCAAAAAATGTAACTGAAAGTTTAAGTACAGGTTACAGCTTAAATGAAAAGAGGTTAATACTTTATAAAAATAGATTGTGTGTACCTAAAGTTAAGTTGTTAGTCTTAAATGAAATACATAAGAGTCCATATTTTGGACACCCTGGTTATCAAAAGACAATAAGTATGTTACAGAAAGATTATTTTTGGTCAAATATGGAGAATGAGTTAGCAGAATATATTGCTAGATGTTTTGAATGTCAACAGGTTAAGATTGAACATCAGCATCCAACCGGTTTATTACAATCGTTACCAATTCCTAGCTGCAAATGAAAAATAATCAACATTGATTTCATTACAGGTTTGCCTAGAAATCAAAACCAAAATGATTCTATAATGGTAGTTGTTGACAAACTCAGTAAGGCAGCCCATTTTATACTAGTAAAGACCACTCATAAGGCTGCTAATATTGCTGAAATATTTATGAAACAAAATTTTTGTTTACATGGAATTCCAAAAGTTATAATTTCTGACAGTGACTCTAAATTCACGGGAAAATTCTGGAAATATTTATTTAAAGGTTTAAATACTAATTTAAATTTCAGTACATCTTTTCATCCACAAAGAGATGGAAAGATAGAAAGGGTAAATCAGATCTTGGAAGATATGTTAAAGATGTACGTTAGAGAACAACCAAGTAAATGGCAGGACTACTTAGACTTGGTTGAGTTTGCGTACAACAACTACTACCAAGCTTCATCAAAATTCAGCCCATTTGAGATTCTGTATGGAAAAAAATGTAATACTCCCATCTCATGGAGCAACCTCATTGACAGGTTAATACTAGGACCTGAGTTATTAAAGGATATGGAATTAATCGTGAAGCAGGTACAAGGTAATTTGAAGGTTGCACAAGACCAACAGAAGAGTCAAGTAGATCTTAAACGAACTCAGAAAGAGTTCCAGGTGGGCAAACATGTTTTCATTAAGGTAAAACCTAAAACGTGTTCCTTAAAATTAGGGAGTTGTGCTAAGCTGGAACCCAGGTACTGTGGGCCTTTCAAAATATTGTCCAGAGTTGGATCAGTGGCATACCAATTGGTCTTACCACCGAATCTTAAAGTTCATAATGTTTTTTATATTTTTGTTTTAAAAATATATGTACATGATGCTACTCATGTTATAAATTGGAATGATGTGCAGGTAGAACCCGAAGGAGATTTTATAGTGGAACCAGATTGTATCCTCGACAAGAGGGGGATCTTGCTTCGAAATTGCACCAATGGGAAGGTGAAGGTGCAATGGAAGCACCTTAGTCCAAAAGAAGCAACCTGGGAATTGGAGAGTCATATGCAAGAAACATATCCATTCTATGACAAGGCAACTCTGACAATGATGAATAAAGTAACATCAAGGACGATGTTGGACTTAAGGGGGGGTATATGTCATGTACCCCAATTTCAATAACATTTTTTGTTTAAGAAAACATTATATTTTACTTTTATTGTGAATTTTATGACTATTGACCATGTGGGGTCAAGGATGACTGTAATTAATTTTGTTGAATATTTTATTAGTTAATAAATAAAAGATGAGACAAATAGCCTAAGGAGGCTGTTGAATGAGTGTCCACTGACCCACTAAGAGGAATAGACTGGGGTGAGAATAAAATGACACATGGCAGCATCCTCAACCACTTCTAGTTGTTACAGGGAGAAACTTCCCTAATTTTGTGGTCATGTTCCCCAAGAAAGTGGAACAGAGTAGGTGGCTCATTAATTGAAAAAATGACCAAAAATACCTAGGAATGCATATATCTACCCATCGAATTCAACAGGACGTTGTTCAATCATTACCTTGTGAAAATTCTGAAATTTGAGAAAAGTGCACAAGAGATTCGATGAGGTGAAAGACATAAGTGGATTGAGTGATTAAGACTTTTTTCAGAACTAGTGCAGCTTGTTAGCTGAGTTCTTTACTATTGAGGACAGAAGTCCTGTTGTTAGGTACTTTTGTGGAGTTGCAAGGGTATTTGATCCCATTTATTCACACAGTGCTTTCATCCTGGTGGATCAGTGGACAAGCTCGGGGGTCCTAAGACAAGCAATTGAGCTATCTTCGGGAAAAGGTTTGGTGGAAGGGGATCCTTGGACTGTTTGTCTCCTCTACAAGCTATCAGGTTCCATTGTGTTGTCTTATTTATCTTATGCAAGTAAAGTACTGGAATGAAAGGATTCATTATTAGTTTTACTATTATTTCTTAGATACTTGCAGCTGCAAATAGAGTGTTTAAGTATGCATTTTATTCAAGAATTTTACTCGTATATGTTTAACAGAACAAATGAACCTAGAATTAGATAAGATGGATTAATGAGTAAAATTCCTTTCTGTATTTTTCCACTCATCATAAGATGAAGTACTCTAGTACAGAAGGTTTGTTTAGAGGTAAATATGAATGATTATTACATAGATAAAATGAACTGAAATATGCTTAACTTACAAAGCTTTTACTGATATTTCAACTATTTATCATAATGATTCCTTTTCTAGGACATATATTATTTTTACAGAAACCACTAAGAACTTTTTACGTAGAGTTTTTCATATCAAGATTTTGTAATACAGCTATAAAAATAGGTGTATTATAATAAGATAAATACTACTATAAGACAATCTAATTATTTACTCTCAGTAAAGAAAACTCATACTTTATTCTACTACTGTAAAACCAAAATTATAGCCATTGTTATTTTAGTTATATTATATTAATTACTACAAGTTAAACTTCAAACTGTTTCTTTTAAAACATCTAGCACTGAAGTTTAAGTTGTTCAGTCAAATGATTGTTTTGGTTAGAATTGTAATACTTATTGTATTATACAACCTAAATTAAATACATTGTAAACCAAGCTGTAAATAACCAAAACAACTCTATTATTATAAATGTAAACTGTTTTGATTTCAAAACCCTAAGCTGTTAATATAAAACTTCCTTATCCATTCCAGAATCTATCCAGAATCAAGCTAGATTCTATCTCTTACTTTTAAACGGAAAAAAATAGATAATAAAACAATCATGTATAACGAAAATCAGTAGTTAATATTTAAACCTAAATATCAAATTGTTCATTAAAACAAACCCTAGGTTAACTCCCTTACAGAGCATATTACATATCTAGAATAGTAATAATGGTTTTGCTAATGGTTTTACCCATTTTGCAGACATATCATAATTAATTTTTATCTTAAAATAGAAATCTATTTTGTTCAACAAACATAATTCATTCTACGATTGAAAATTACAAGAAAAACGTAATTAACTCACACTTGTTTACATTTTGGGCCCGTAAGCTCTGCGCTTTATAAACAGAAGGAAAATAAATAGATTCTTTTAAATTATCATTATTTTTTTTTACCAGTATAGCCATTACTTGGACCAGTGCTTAAAAACCGAAATACACCGAGAGTTTCGAAGCCACAGAAGGGTTACAATGGTTGAAAGCTTCCAATACTTAATTAAAGTTTGGAAAACAATAAAAAAATAAACCTGGAATAGTAAATTTATACTTTAAATAAACATTACAAGAGTCGTGGCTCTTTCATAGAAACTAACCAAGAGTTATCCTTGAGAATGGCCACACGGCCTCCATTCATTTTTTCAAAACAAAATAATAAGATTTTTCATAAGCATTCTAAAAACCCCAGTAACAATCCTTAAGCACCATCGTTTTCATCGCAGACACAACCACGAGAAAGGAAAACCCCAAGTTGAAAACAAGGCTTACCGAAAATTTCATTCCGGACCCTTCAGCTTTAGCAGTGCCTTCAAATCTTTGACTGTGCAATGCCATACTTTTGACACCTATTACCAAATAGTAAATGTTAAGACATAACTTGGTAAAATTTTATTAAAATGGAAAGAAAGAAGTGAATGAAGTTATCGAAACCACTTACCAGAGCTTCAATACTGATAACTCCCTGGGCAAAATAAAAATGACCACTGTGTGACCGATGAACTATAGGAACGGGCTATGGCAAAGAAACCAGAGCAGAGAGGCTGCTAACGCCATGACCGAGTTGAAGACAATGAGATTGGAAAAGAATCAGAGAGATTCAACCTGCCAAACGCCACGAGAAAATGAAAAGTAACAAAAGGTTAAAAGTCGAAGCTCATAGGGAGAAACAATGGCGAAGAACTAGAGTAACCAAACCACTACATATCACGGCCAAGTCAAAGAATGACAAATGTTGTAGGAAACCCAAGAAGGTCGAGGCATGTTGGCCTCTCTCCCCTTCCAACATTAAACAACAAATGGAACCTAGGGAAAGATAGGGTAAGGCTTGAATGCCTTTTCTTAAGGGTTTAATTCCCAAACCCTATTTCCAACGAGAAAACTCGACGTGGTTTCCACTACCATCTCAATACTTTGGGTCTAGATATAGTTTTTAACCTGCACATTTAAACCCTGGAAGGTGTATAATACAATAACATTACTTTGGTTTAAATTTTTAAACAAGTCAATTGGTATGTGGAGATTTTGAGCTAGGTTATAGTTCATATATATTTATGCCTTGTCAAGACCTAACTAAGTTAATTATTATAATATGCATTGAATATATGTTTAGGATTAGTGTCTATGTTATGCATTGAACATATATGAATAGGTTAGATTTATTTTATTTGTAGTTTAGTATCTAACTGCAAATAAAAATAGTAAAGATAAATTTTAGAACTTAGAAAAGTTATAGGATTTACATAGTAAATTTTTGTAGATAGAAACCAATTGGAAATGCATTCGGAATTTTGGATATTAAAAGCAACTAAAACATGGTCTATATTTATATACCATAAAATATATGATTAATTGTTATAATCAATAATCACACGATCAACTCAAAATTCTATCTAGGAAAAAAAGTCTTGGCGATAAGCCTAGGAATTCTTACACATCATTAATCTAGATAATAAAAATAGTCTAAGGCTTTTCTTCCTAACTTACTCTTTAGTCTTCAGATCTTTAGTATATTACATCGTAACCTGGTAGAAAGTTTTACCTGTGAATCTTGTACAAGCATCGAGTCTGCATTAGCTTTGAAAAATCTAACTAAGCCTCGGGCTAACCTCAATCCCCTTCAGTAATACAAGAAATCAACTATCAAAATCAGACACATGATGAAAAATAAACAATTGATCTAGATTCAATAAGTTTCTAACTCGTTAACTTTCAAGACTAAAAAATCATTACATATTGATTACAGTTAGTAACATGTGTATTATAAGTTAGTAAGTAATTATGTAACCCTTTAGTTACAGTCATCCAATAGTATTAACTCCTAAGTTTCTCTTAATGTCCTGTCCTATAATCTATATGTTAATTAAACTAAAAATAGTTATTAAACTAGCATTTTTACGCTATGATTTAAACATCAAATGTCACATAGAAAATTTTAATTTTTTGTGAATTTTGGGGTGTTACAGAAAGTTTGCAAGAAATTACAAACTCTGAATTAAACAGAGTGTCTTCAACCTCTTCAGCTGATTTTCTCTACCCAAAAATCCCCTTGACACATGAGAAATATACCCTTTAAATAATAATTACAAAAGAATGAATCCCCATGAAACTGGGATTGTAAAATCCATATGAAAATAATGGCCAAGAATATCTCACCACCTATCCAAATCTCCAATAATTCATCTATGTTTGGATAATTCGCTCATTCAAAACCAAGCTCAGCATCACACTTAAAATTTTCCATTTCATTTTTAGCCAGCTTGTGCCAAATGCAGACAAAAATTTGGATCTTCCCCTCAATAGAAAGAGGTTGTCTTATCAATTGATCCATGTCTTCAATGCTGATATGGTCAAGCCCTTGAATATTCTCCTTGGCTTCGTCACATCGAGGCTCAACCTGCTCAATCATCAGTTTTGGTGGACAAGAATTTTCAATGAGATCCACGGTAGGGAAGTGTAGTATTTCCATGATGTTGTCCATAGAATACCATCTTCTTCCACATATTACCTGCGATTTCTTAATGGTATCTTCAATCATCTCATTTAGGTCAAGCCAAGCACGCAACACAGTCCTGACTTTCTTCAATTGAAAACTACTTAGGATAGTGACATATTCTGGTCTATCTTTCATATACCTTTGCCAGTCCAGAATATCATCGTAAGCCTTAGAAGCTTGTTCTCTCTTGGCCACTTGGTTCTCAAGAGTAACAAACATTTTATCAAATGCAACATGAGTTTCCAAAATGTCATTCAGAGTGTTAAACAATTCAGTCAATAACTCATGATGTTCTTGATTAGTCTGAATGGCCAAGTCTTTAAATTCCCACTGAGAAAAATTAGAAAAGACAAAGGAAGTTGCACTTACAGTTGCATATTCACATTGATTTTCAAGCAAAGCTATCCTTTGTGTAATGGTGGCATTTACAGCTTGTTCATTATGAAATTCAGCTTGGAGAGAAGTATAGTTCAACTGCAACTCTTGGAACCTGTCTTCATATGCCCTTTTAAGACAAACAACATAAATTTTATGTTCCCTTTTGACTCTCTCCAGATCTTCTTCAAGATTTCTTACTTCTTCCTTTCTTTTATCAAGCTCCATGTTCAATGTATTAACTGCATCAAGGTTAGCACCTATGAATGCACCCAAAGTTATAGCTGTATCAACAACATCTACCTAGGGGTCACCAGACTGTTGTGTCCATATTATCCGATTAGCTTAAACACTGCCTTGATCTTTGCTTCTTTGATTTCCTTTTCTAAGCATTGCCTTGGAGGATTTGCTATAGAAATAATCCCCAAGAGGGACTACATTGTCTTTCTCAAACTCAGTTACTGATCCAGCAAATGATGAAGTATCATTCACTGTGGAAACCAATGAAGATGTCTGAGTGATGGTGGGAGTGGGTATAGGCATAGTGATATGGGAGGTAGGCCAAGAAAGGGAGATGATTTGAAAATTTGCATGTTCATAGGTTGAAGAGAGGATCAGGATGGGAGTTTCAGAGGATGGAATGAAAATGCTTGTGGCTAGAAGTGATAATGAAATTACTGAAATTTGCTCAGCAAATGATGAAGTATAATTCACTGTGGAAACCAATGAAGATGTTTGAGTGATGGTGGGAGTGGGTATAGGCATAGTGATATGGGAGGTAGGCCAGGAAAAGGAGATGTTTTGAACAGTTACAGGTTTAGAGGTTGAAGATAGGACTGGGATGGGAGTTTCATAGGATGGAATGAAATATTTGTGGCTTGAAGTGATAATGAAGGTACTGAAATTTTCTCAGCAAATGATGAAGTATCATTCATTGTGGAAACCAATGAAGATGTCTGAGTGATGGTGGGAGTGGGTATAGGCATAGTAATATGGGAGGTATGCCAAGAAAAGGAGATGTTTTGAACAGTTGCAGGTTTAGAGGTTGAAGAGAGGATTGGGATGAAAGTTTCAGAGGATGGAATGAAAATGTTCGTGGCTGGAAGTGATAATGAAGGTACTGAATTTTTCTCAGGAATAGGTGATGATGAAAAAGTGAATGAAGGTAATGGCAAAGGGAATTTCAAATACTGTGTCTCTACAATAGTAAATGAATCCATGGGATGTGGGAGTGACAAAGTATGATAGATTTGAGATAGTGAGGGTGATGGGATTGTTCCAACAGAAAAAATAGAGAGAGTTTGGATATATGAGAGGAGCAGAGGAGCAATGCTAAAGATGAATAATTGGAGAAAGAAACTGATGTTGGGATCTTTGGATCAGGAATATAATCTTCCATTCCATTACCATTAAACAAATCTGCAAATGTTTGTAGATGCCTAGTTACTTCTTCGATCACACGCACAACGGAATGCATTTCCTCTTTGTCATCAGAGTCACTAAGGTCTATGGTAGGTGTTTGAGAAATAGTCACTTGAATTTTTTGTTTCTTAAGTTCCTTATTCTCAGCTGCGACATGATCATCACCTACCTGGGTAACTGTAGTGGTTACCTGAATGTCAAAAATAGGCTTAACAGCTACAGCTACTTGAGTATCCAATACTGAAGCAATCTGTGCCAATTTTTGCTTTGATTATTGGGAAGTATGCATCATAGCTTTCAATTGTTGAGAAATGGTTACTTGTGGAAGTTCTTCTATAGGAATTTTCCCCTTATTCTCATCTGGATAAGTTACCACTGATGGAACTTTTTTTTCTTGGGATTCCTTCTCTTCCTTATCCATTTTAACATTTCGAAGGATATCAAGTTCCATTGCTCTGTAACCCAGAACCCTAGTTTTAAGCTCTTGTTGATGTTGTAAAATGTGGCTATGTTCATATTTGCTCTTATCCCTAGCCAAGACCTCTGAAAAGGTATTCACCCCCTGGTAAATAAAGTCATCAGGGACTTCCTCATGAACATAACCACCCTTGACATGGTTCTGTTTGAAATGAGCATCAAGAAATCCCTTAGGGTCATGCTTTCTTTTAAGAGAAAAACCAAGTTTCAAAGAGACTATTTGTTCACCTAACACTATAGCCCAAGTTGAAGTTGGGATGACCAATGACCTGAGATTCAAAGGAAATTTAGACCAGCCTTTCCTTTTAGGAGCGACAAGTTTCTTGTAGACACCGTCAATGACAATCTAGAAAGAGAACTCTTCAAGAACTAGTTTGTCAGGAACTATCTTAGGTAGCATATAAACAGTATTTCCACCCTAGATTCTGATATATGAAAAGGACTCACCAACATAGCAATCACGAATTGTGGCAATGAAGGCCATGGCTTCAGTTGAAAAGGTGGGAGCTTCCCATTTGAATATTGAAAAATGAATGTTACTAAAGAAATGTTCACATATTTCATAGAACATAGATGAATAATTAGTATCCCATGGTGTTGAATAATAAATAGGTACCAAAGGGGATGACAAATTCCAATTCCATCCCAAATTAGGGTATTGGAATTCTGTGCAAAATACATCAATGATAAAGGTTGAAAAGAAGAAATTCCACTTCTTCATAGCAGTAGCTTTCTGATAAAATATTGGATAGCCATTTTAAGCTCCAATGATAGGATAGACTCCTATGGGAAAGACTCACCAGTTGTTAGGACATGGTGGGCTATAGGATCCCATTTAGCTTTGAAGACGAAACAGTTGGGAAGACCATAAATCCTGCACAGCATGGATTCCAATAAAGAATAAGGTTCTCTAAACCAGGCGACCGGGTATAGGTCGTCGGCCCTCTGCAAAAATTTGCTAGGTTCATTCATCCAGGATTTCATCATTTCGTTAAAATTGTACCTGGTCTTAGAGGATTGGGAAAACTCAGCATTAAGGGGTTGCATGGTCAGTTTAAGAGCATAGGATTTGGTAAAAACCTCAGGATGAAAAGTAGCTAACTGTGACCTAGTGTTATCATTAAAGGACCGGTCTCTAGGGTTTGCGTGGTCCATAATCCATTTGACTATGTCAGTGTAGGGAAGGAAAACGGGCATGGGAGAAATGTCATGTAGCCCAAAATCCCTTATTTTCTGGTAAGCCGACTGGTCATTTTGAATATTTGAGAGGTCATCATTGTCGAAAATCGAGTATATCCTAGGCTAGTCAATTTGGTAGGTTTCAGTGATTCTACCACTGGTTTCTGAGAAGATGCTGAACTTTGGGTATTTGTTCAGCATGTCTCTGTGAATGTTTTTGCACCGGGTAACTCGAGCCATTTTGGAAAATTGAACAACTCTGTTTAAACGTCTAAACACGAAATCAAGACCAATTAAGAAACAAAGCAACAATAATAAATAAAATGTAGCAATGACAAAAGAAACCAACCTGGAATTGACCGGAACTGTGGAAAAATTCTCTCTGGTAAATATCGCAATGAAAACCCATGCAACAAGGTAATTTTTTAAAGTAAAAAATGGCAAATAAAATACAAAGGATCCATATATTTATAGATTTTCCCCGAGTCGAATTCAATCCGTAGGATCAAAGGAAATAGACGATTAGGAATAAATCTTGCGGGATGCGAGATCAGGTTGAGTGACTTCAATTTTATTGATCACCCTACATCCCGCAATCCACAAATTATGGGGTGCGGGATGCGAGATCAGGTTGAGTGACTTCAATTTTATTGATCACCCTACATCCCGCAATCCGCAAATTGCGAGGTGCGGGATGCGGGTTCGAAAATATGACCAGCTAACCGGCATAAAAGTTCCCGCATTCCGCAATTGCAGGATGTGGGATGCAGGATGCAGGATCACCTAAATGTTACGATTTAACTAAGATTTCCCACAATTCAAAAATTATGAGATGCGGGATGTGGGTTCGAAATTATGACCAGCTAACAGGAATAAAAGTTCCCGCATTCCGTAATTGTGGGATCTAGGATCACCCAAATCTTACGATTTAACTAATATTTACCGCAATTCATAAATTGCAGGATGCGGGATGAAGAAACACACACAACACAAATCATAATGCAAATTGCGGGATGCGGGATGCGGGATGCGGGATGAAATGTTTTTGGGAAGAATTAGTTCATTCCGCAGATCACAAAAATGCATAATTTTTTCAAAATGTTAACTAAATCCAATCATGAAAAGGACATAGAAGATTTTAGCATTTCATTAAGATTGTACCTGGTCTTGGACGATTGGGCGAACTCAGCATTAAGGGGTTGCACTGCAATTATTGAAAATATTTTCACACTCGCAATTAGCATTGTGGGTTGTGGGTTGTGGGACCAAAAAGTTGCAAATACAAAAAACAAGCTCCCTCAATCCACATTACGGGTTGCCAGTTGCGGGAAATACACATTTTTGGGAAAAACTAGTCTTTTCCACAACTCACCAACAACACACAAGAAATGCGTAAATTTTAAAAATGTTAACTAAGTCAAATCTTGGAAAAGACATAGAAACCATGATAAACTTCATGAGAACCCCTAAAATGACTAAGGAATTTAAATATTAGCTTTGCATATAAAATTGGGGCTCCCATGTTCTAGATGAGACATGGGATCTATTGTATCTACAACAAGTGTGAAATAGGATTGACCCTGCTTTTGAGTTCTCTGTATGTGCAGAGACACAGAAACAAAGAACACTCACATGCACTCTGCTTTGTTCTATACAAATTCTAAATGCACTATGTATTGTTTCTCCTTCACACAATTTTCCAATAGTTTGCATGCGTCAATCATATTTTGGCACTTGGCGAACATCTTAAAGAGATATCCTAATTTGCCCCCAAATGAAGTCAATCAAAACTTCTCTGTTGTTAGCCTTCTTCTATGAATAGACAAAGTCATGATTTTGGTATGATTTGATAATCTTATTGCTGAAATACAAACCTTTGATCCATGATTGCAAATAGTAACATAATATATCATCCCTTTATGTTCTTTGGCCACAGTTTTGAGTTCATAACACGGATGGGCACATTTGTTCGGTCTATTTACAATTCCAATAATCAACAACATCTCCTTGTAACTTATTAAAGAGATAGTTTAATTGTTGTGAAGGAAGGAACCAATGTAGAAGAAAAGGGTTTTACTCCAATGCCATTGCTTATAATTCTCCATAATTGGTTGGTTAAGAGACAAATTCAGTTCACGTGTTTTGACAAGTAACTGGTAAGTAGTTTGTGCTATATGCTCATTCCATAATTGTTTTCAAACTATCCACCAGTATCCCAAAAGTCCAATGAATTAAACCCAAAGACTCTTATAAGAATTTGGATCATCTCATAATGATAATATAATAACATTTGGATCATCTCATAGAAAATGATAATATAAGATTTGACCCTCCATATTTATATACAAAATAGTGAACTGAAATGGTTCATTAACATGACAATGCTAGGTTGTTAATAATTGTTGTTTCTAATGAGGATAAGTATTTCGTCGTGACACAATATTCTTTAGAAATAAAAAATATTTTAAACAAATCATCTAAATCTTTTTCATTATAATTGCAAACTCCATTAAGTAGTGTTTCATAGATACATTGCAGCTCTGCAAGTACATACCGACAACTTATCTAAAATTTCACAAAATTATAGCAAGTGCTAATCAATCAATGCTATAGAATATTAAGATTAAGAACATCATGCTTTTAGTTGTTTAGAACAACACAGTCTCATACTCTATACAAGAACCTCAATAAAAAATTCCTTTAAAGATTGCAGAACCTCCTATTTTCCTGCTTTTAATGACCTCACTATTTCAGCTTTCCACATTATTCAACTTTTATAAATTTGTGATTTTCTGCTTTTAACTTTTTTCCCAGTATAAGAAACCGTAAAAATTTAGACTCTATAGAATAAAATGAAAAAAGTTGAGAGTTGTAATCTAGTTCTATCTCCCGAAAGATGATGTTCAATCTATACAGGAAAGATGAACTACAGATCCCCACTTAAAAGCAAATACATAGGGTTGAGTAAAGAATATAGTAGGTGCCTTTTACAAAATGGATCAAGAAAAGTAAATCTACTATAAAATCAACTTAATAAAAGTAAAACATACTAAGCGAAATTTGAAATGATGAACTACTTCTGTAAATTATTTCAAATATTTATGCATTGATAGCCATTTAGGATCCAAATAAATACCCCCCGAAAGATAACTATAAATTAAGTGGGAGTTCATTTTTAAAAATAAAATGAAAAACAATAAACTATTTATTGCATTTATAAAATTGTCCTTGGAGATGTTTACTACATTTATGAATAGAGATTGTTGAAACTCTTCCAATGGAGATGATTTCCCCATTGGACCAACAAGGTTCAAGGGATTTGCAAAAATATCAGAAAAAATAATTAAACAACTTCATGTCTATTGAATTGTAAACTGGAAGTTACATTTGAGGACTGCCATAAGATCTTTTTGACTAGCTGGAAATTGATACATAAATGGCGGTTATGCATTGAGAGTGAGTTATTGAAAACATTGTATTTTGCAATCAAGGCATAAATGCCATTTGACCTGCTTTAGGCACACACGCTATACACATTTGGAATTTAGATCTGATTTAACACTTGATTGCAAACTACAGCTCATTTTCAATGCTACAACTTATTCCTTTAGGCATGCCAATGCTCTTCATGGTTTGATATCCAAGCTTCAAAGCCACCTGAAAAAGATGCAAGGAAATATGAAAATGAGCATAAATTTTATTCATTTGATCTATAATTACAAACCATAAAAGCATTAAAGTCTTTGCATAGTGATGGAATTCTAAATCATGCATGTTTCAAGATTAAACATTTTAGAATAACCAAATTTTCATATTTTTAATTCTCACCTTCACTTATTTGGATTTATTTCATTGTCTCGTATGGTAGCTCTATCGAGGACATCATCAAATGTTTGTCTCCTTTTAGTCCCATGTGTCGGGGTAGGAAAGTATGCAGAACTAGATGATGTGTAAGAGCGCTTATGAGTGACCATCCTTTCCAGGAAATATTTTTGATGTTGTAGGGTATTCCCAAATCCATCTTCCACTTGTCAGAAATATGGAGCAGTAGCATCGTCCAACCCTAAACTACCTGATACCAATTTTGCTTTGAACTCATTGGCAACATCTTCCATGCGTTTCTCTAGGAAGTGGAGATGTGATTCTTCACTAGGAAACTGCATAATCAACTCAAAAATGTCTCGAATACGTTGTGATACGCTTCCTTGATCATGACTTCGATTTACATTGTTAGAAGTAGCCATCGAACCATTAACATTATTGTATACCTGAAAACAAATATAGAAAAATTCACGTCCATAGTAAAAGAGTAATAGAAAACTATAAAATGAACCAGGTTATGAAATGACTACCATGATAGGAATATCCAAGTCATTTGCAATTCCAAAACCATCGTTTTCAGCGATCTGGTAACAAAACATTGCAACATATTAGGCCACAACAACCACTATTTAAGATCTAAAACATTTCTAATGATCTAAATATGCATTATGAAATACTCAAATAACCTGATGTGAAGTTGTTTCATCAATTCTTATTTCTATCTCTTCTTATTCCAACCTATTTTTGTCCCTCATCACGGTAACCTTAATGACATGTTTGCACAAATATCCATTTTTCACCCAGTTGCAATCACACATAGAAAAGTTTGGACCTGGTTGCCATACCATATATATTTTCATCTCATCATGTTGGCTTTGCACCCATGCCATCGAAGGATCTGAGTGGTGCAGTGTAATGTTATCATATGGAATAGATTGTGCTCTTAGCCAGGACTGAGCTTCTATTTTCTCCACTCTATAATTTCTATGGAAACCATGTTCCTTTTCGCATTCATGCCACCAATAAAAAAATGTAGACCACAGTTATCAATTGATGCACCAACCAATGTACTCGACGATGGGAAGCTAATCATATTGACCTTAAAAGTACCCTTTTCAAGTGTGAATGGTATGACTTGATGGCCCCATTTGTTTCTTGTCCAGAACGCTTTAAAGTATGACAACATTTTTCCCACATTCCTGATAAACATCAAAGAACATAAGCTAATAAATATAGAACATGGTAGTAGGCTAAACATAGGATAAGAGTGAAAGAAATAGCTAGGAAAAATTGAATTTATTGTGAAAACATGAAATTTGAAATCTAAAAGTATGTGAAATATAAAACTATAGAAAATATTGTATAGCAGTTGAGGATTATCCGTAGGCTATTCATTAAAGAAAAATATCTATATATTATAGTATGAACCCAAACCCATTCTGTCCAACCATCGTGCTCGAAAGTACTCAACAAAGGAATTTTCTTCATTTAGAAACCTATTGGCCTCCTCAAGAGCAGAATCTGCATTTTTGTGGTTGTGCATAATGTCACCTAAACTCTTAAACATCTAACGCCTTGTAGTGTCATCCTTAACTTTCATGATAATATTTTTTAGCCATGCCCTTCTGACATGCCAATTGCATAAGTAAACTTCACATTGAAATGTCACCCTATTGGATAAATGTGTTACACAGTGTTAAAAATATATTCCTATTTGTATAATGTGTCTTTATATTGTATGAAACATTTTATTTCGAGAAAAGGGAAAAAAAAACACCCTACTAGCTATATGTACCTAATTGCACCAATCTCTGTCGTTGCATCGTCTACCATGAATGCATTCAATTTCCATTCCAACATACCCATGCGTACTTTAAGAAGTAGCGTTTCCATCCATTTGGCAATATCCGAGGTCATAGATATTGACATGATGACCCATGCCATAGGAACACCATTATGTTGGGAATCAAATTCCAACAATGTATAAAGTTGGAACTGCACACAAATAAATATGACATCACTACATGATTGAATCATATTATAAATAACAAATGACAAAAGAAAAATTACATACATGATATATAAACATACCTTAAAATGATTTGTTCCAAAAGTAGAGTCCATTGCTAATATACTATCATGACTATATTTCCTCATCCATTCCAGTTGTAATGGTAGTTGGATGCCTACAATGAATGGTGTGTGACTCTCATCATCTACAGTTTTGTCAAAATCAGAGTAGTAGAACACTCTATCAAGGTTTGCAGCTTGCCATATATGCACACTTTGGGCACAATTCTTGTCAAACATATATTGGGAATGTTTCAATTTTATCTCTATATTGCCATTGTCATCACGTGAAAGAAAATGATTTCGATCAAACTCTATTTCAAAAGAGGATACTTTATCATGCACCAGGGATGATTTTAAGAACCCCTCCTAGATTTATATGTATAAAAATTGGGCGAATCTCTCCAATATATAGGAAAATTTGAAGACGATTTTATCAATACTATAATATGTATATATAAAAAATTTGGTGAATCTTTCATTTTATTATATAATGTTGTAAAATTTTGGCAAATCTTTCATTTTATTATATAATGTTGTAAAATCTTGGCGAATCTTTCATTTTATTATATAATGTTGTAAAATCTTGGCGAATCTTTCATTTTATTATATAATGTTGTAAAAACTTGGCGAATATTTAACTTCATTATAAAAAGTTGTAAAAACTGGCGAATCTTTCACTGATTTATAGAATATTGTCAAAATAAAAGAACAACAACATTAGTCAAATAACATGAATCACATCATCAACAACAGAACATGTAGACTCACAAGTCACAGTGAAAAGTTGGTGGCGTTCATCTATGAAAAGTAAAACAAAATTTTATTGAAGAAATTGATTTTATTTTTGTCTCCCATGTAATGCTAGTTAATGTCTAAAGCATTGGAAAAATATTTGGTAACTTTCATGATAGTCATATTATTGTAAACTTGTGGTTTTGGTTTACATATATTGTTCAAACATAACAAAGTAATGGAAAAACATTATCAAGTCCAATGTAAACTTGTGATTTGGTTTACAAATATCGTTCAACAATGACAAAGTTATGAAAGTGATATATTTATGTTGCTACAAAATTCCCATAATTATACCTATTATAACAATCATGAGTTCTTTTAGCTTTCCTTCAAAATATATTTTAACTTTTTCCAACTAATCCCTCTAGAAAGCCCTCCAACAAGTGGCATCCATATCCCTAAGAATTTTAGATTTCTTATTTGGTTTTCCAACTTTACCTAAAAAACCTTCCAATGTCATTCATGTCCGAAGTAGCATCCATAGCCTAAGAATCCCTCCACTTCTCAATGACATTCATATCCATAGGAATCTTGGATTTCTTATTTGATTCTCGAACTTTGCCTCAAAAACCTTCCACCTTAATTCAGAATCCATCCATCTTCACAATGTAAGAAGTGGCATCCATATCCCTAAAAATCTTGGATTTCTTGTTTGGTTCTCCAACTTTGACTTAAAAAAACCTTTCACCTTCATTCATGTTCAAAGTGGCATCCATATCCTTAAGAATCTTGGATTCTCATTTGGTTCTCCAATATTATCTTATTCTCCTAGGTAATGAAGTTTGTTGTGCTATAAATTTTAAAGTATAAAAACTAAATTTTAATCTTTTGTCTTATAAGAGAAACACTAGATCAATTTGTCCCCAACTTCCCAAGTATTGGAAATAAGAAACAAGACATAAGTTTTTTCTCAAATGGGAAAGAACAAATCTATTAAGGATAAGAAACTTGGAATATTAAAAAAAGACTTTAGAAAAAAGGAGATTTGTCTTCCTAAAAACCTTAGAGTATTTAAATATGAAAAAAAAAACTTGAAAAGAATAAGGAAAAATCTATAATATATAATTTAATTTAATTTAATTTAATATATATATATATATATATATAACTTAATCTCATTCAGACATGATCTTTCATCACCATATAATTTGACTTTTTATATCAACATTCATAACTTGGCAATATAAATAGTCCTTTTCACCAAGTGGATATGGATACGAGTATGTGCTCCAATCCCTCTCATACAAAGGAGCTGCAACTTGGGACAATAGTGGACTAGTCAAATGCCAAATAACAGTATCACGTTCTCCATTCATCATCCATCAACCAATCGAGTCTGCTTTAGCCATTATCGCACTAACCTCTATATATTTGACCTGAATCATTTCTCAACAATGCAAAGGTAAGAAATTATGTTGTAATAAAACCTGGAGGAAACACTTTTGGTAACGCTCCCACAATTATTTTCTTTACTTTTGGTTCACCTACATGTGGGACTCCACAATCTTACTATGCAGTAATCAAAGCATAGGTTTCCTGTGTAGTGAAGAGTTTGGTTTTTTCCACCTGAAGAATAACATTAATTTTACCATAAATCTTTACTTAGGTTATTTAGTTTCCTTCTTATTTTATTTGTAGCAGTGTTAGTGTTTTATAAATCTATAAATACTTGGTCATCACGGTAGGAAGTGAAGTGTTGAGGTTTTAGGATTTTTCAAAAAAATGGTTAACTTATGTAACAAATTAAACTAAGTACTTAGAAGGATGAAGTAAAGTACAGCACTGAAAATGCAAGATAAATTTTAACATAATTTTCATCTTTTTCAAATTTAACATTTCCAAAGGTGTCTGTGTTAAAGTTGAAACATATAGTAACTATAAATAGTCCAAAAGTGAGAAAAAACCTTCAAACCCTTATTGCAATAATTTATAGACTTCAAGACAGTCATATATAATTTAAATAGCATCACTTATCAGATGTCCAGAAGCAGCCTTAAACCATATACTAGCACCCCAAATTGTATTAGCACTTTCTAAAGACAAACACTTTCAACCACAGCAACAGTAGCCTAGATGGGGTTCAATAAGGGTCATAGTAGGTACTGACAAGATCACACTCACCAAACAGACCGTAGAATAGACCAACAAAGGTAACGAACCTCAAATCAAATCACAAATCAGTCATGGCAACCCAAACAATCACAACCCAGCCCAAAACATGCTCACGGTTTTCCAAGAAAGATCAACAAGGTCATGGCCCAGTAGAATAAGGTCAACACAGGTCACAAAACAAGTCCTAGAATCCCACAAGGTCACGACTGAGCTCCAAGAAGGCTCAATCAGTCACGGCCCATCCCAAGAGGGCTCAAATAGTCACGGCACAACCCAAGAGGGCTCAAACAGTCACGGCTGAAGCTTAGGTAGCCTTAAACAGGTCATAGCCCAGCTAGGCAGCGGTAGACAGGTCATGGCATAGCTGGGCAGGCTGGGTAAACTCATGGCCCAACACTGACAGTCCATAAATAGTAGCAAAATCATGGCCCAGTAGGCTGACCAAGACCCCTGTTTAACTGACTAGGGTACTATCCTCCTTGATATCCTCCCTGATAATGGGTTTAGCAGCTGCACTATCTTTAATAGGAAGGTCAAGCATGCTAAAGGTTCTAACATTGTATCCTATCAATCACATATTCTAGGATCTTTCTGTCATCCTTTCTGTTAACACCTTTATCTCTGAATGTGTGAAATATGTAGATCAATGTGTTTCCACGTATCTAAAACCCAAAAAATAAGTTTGGGATTAGCAAGAAACTTGAGGAAGACTTCTCTTAAGAGATGACTTCCTAAGAGAGGGCAAGAAAATTAAGGTGGACTTCTTAACATATGGCTTCCCAAATAGGAAATTTACTTACTAACCAACACCTTCTTTGGTTACTCCCCATGAAAGCCATGACTCATTCAATGCTTCATAATAACTTCAATAAGTATGGTGTTTCATAATTTTCCCCATGTTGCTTGCTATGGTGATATAGAGTATATTTGTTCTACTGCAGACCAGTAGCACACCCCTGTAGATACCCTGGACATGCTTTCAGCACTATGAGAAGAGGAGGATTTTATCAAAATATAATAATAACACCAATCCATATAAAATACCTCTAAGCTTTCTCAATATCAAATGAATCTAATAAAAATTCAAATGTTTATTTGTACAGACAATCTATCAATTCTGCAAACTTCCCCCTTCATTTTTTATTTAGTAGGAAAAGCTCAAGGCTCAAAGCAAAATCATGCTTATCAGGCACCCAGATTCTCATAGTGGATACAAGACCCACACTTATGCTCTCAACATAGCTTGGGAGGTTCGTACTTAAGTTGTTTCTGCAATATACTCATCTAGAAATAACAAGATAGCATGTTGGTCCAATGATTTAAAAAGATTGCAGGGTGGACAAGAAATTCATATTCAGTTAAAATATCAATAATGAGCACTACAACTGCACGAAGTTAACCGTCATAATTCATGACATAGAATTTACAATTGACCACTGGTTCTTAACCTTGTTCATCCTAGACTATTCCTTCTACACAATCAGACTAAACCTTAAGCATTTAATGCATAGTGACTATGTTAGATTTATCTCGATGCATGTATCATTCAGTGGATTGAAAGAAGAAATGGTAAAAATTAACAACTATAACTTTCCAGATTGAGTAATTTATATAGAATGAGACCTCACAATAGATTTTTTTTATATTCAAGGGATAAAAATCCTCATAACTCTCACATCATTCTAGCAACAGAAATATTTCCATGTTTCATCCTCCTATTGTGCATAAATGGAATTATGCTTTATCATAATCCCCTCTGCAATCAAATATATGGAAGAAAGCCTGATGAATAAGGGAAAGACAAAAGAAGATGATTCAAATTGTATACTCCCATTTAAACAATGGCTGCATACTAAGTCGATAATATTTGTAAATTACTAATTTTAAATGACCACAAAATAGAATGTCCTAGGTGGGAACCATGACATGGTATTCCTCTTGCTTGCAAAATAAATTGACAACCACCATAATTGCAGGAACAACCAACACAGCACACAAGGAGACTCCCAGAATGGATTCCATAAAGCACAATTCTCTTCTCCAACATGTACAAAATGTTTTTGTCTCTTGCCATTTGCAAGAATCAGTTGAACCTTCAAACGAATCGAGATTAGCTGGTAAGCAATTTTCTTTCTTATCATCTATCTTATAAGATTCTTTTTCTAACTCAGTCAGGCCAATGCTCTAGTAATATTCCTCGTTATATAACATCTCCTCAAAAACAACGCTTGAAGCATGTGACAAAGAATTAGTTCTATGCACACTTTCTGACCATTGAGAACTGTTCTGCAGATCTCCCTCTTCTGAATTGCTTCTAACTGAATACCCATCAACTACACTATAGAGACTGTCAAGCGTTGTCCTTCCTTTTTTTGCTGTGATCATATTTTGATTGTCTCCACCCGTGGATTCATTGACAATGCCATTGGCAGCTGGACTTAAGTTCATACTCCAGTCAATTGCATTCAAATTATCATGGTTAGCTTCTGCAAAATCTGCAATTTCTCCTCTGGATAGGAAATTTTCTACATTTGGTTTTGGAGGAGGATTGTTGTTCTAGAGACCTAACAAATTTCCTTGGTGTGTTGAATACACTCATATTATCAATTGTAATATATGATCCTGGATTCTGAGGAAGAGAACAAACAGTAAAGCACTTGAGAATTTGCAATCAAAAGAGATAATTCTGATATAATAAAATGTACCAACTTTGCTTAAGCTTCCTCATCAAGCACAAGATGCATCAAATGATACAAAACAAGAAAACTAAGGACACATCACATGCTCTTTATGCGTACCTTAGGGCTAACTACTTCTTTCATAGCTAAAGGGAAATGTGAGTGAGCGTAGTTAATGCATAGGGAAAAACATGGGTCATTTTCATCCTCTTTATAGGAGTGTATCCTTTCTAAGCAGTCCTCATCATAAAACGATGCATATCCATTTTCCCCATGTCTGTCAACCATATGTATCTTGGTCCTTGTTTTCCTATTACCAACTTTAGTGACTCAATAAATGGTCACTTAAACTCATCCCCAAATCAATTTGCAAAGAGAAATTAAACTTCGAAAGTAATTCCCACAAGAACAACAAATTACCATCATCAAAGCGATTTTCTAAGTTAAAACTTAAATTTGAAAATGCATGCCCATAGAAGCTTCATTACTGTGTTTTCCATTTACAGAGTTGTACTCCATTGCATTCAAATTATCATGGTTAGCTTCTGTGATCGTATGTCGGTTTTATCCACCCGTGGATTCATTGACAGTGCCATTGGAAGCTGGACTTAAGTTCATATTCCAGTCAGTTGCATTCAAATTATCATGGTTAGCTTCTGCAGAATCTGCAATTTCTCCTCTGGATTGCAATTTTCTACATGTTTTTTTGGACGAGGATTATTGTTCCAGAGACTAACAAATTTCCTTGGTGTGTTGAATACACTCATATTATCAATTGTAATATATGATCCTAGATTCCAAGGAAGAGAACAAACAGTAAAGCACCTGAGCATTTGCAATTAAAAGAGATAATGCTGATATAATAAAATGTACCAACTTTGCTTAAGCTTCCTCATCAAGCACAAGATGCATCAAACAAGACAAAATAGGAAAACTAAGAAGGACACATCCCATGCTCTTTATGCATACTTTAGGGCTAACTACTTCTTTCATAGCTGAAGGGAAATGTGAGTTAGCGTAGTTAATGTAGAGGGAAAAACATCGATCATTCTAAGCAGTCCTCATTATAATGTTCATATATATATAATAATCATTATTTTAAATATTTTGAGATGCAAATGTTTGTGTTAAGTAAGGATGATAGTTCTACACAATTATTTGAGACTTTGTGAGTAATTTTATTTAAAATTTATGGTTTTTAAAAATAAAATAAGTGTTTTTAAAATAATTTAAAATCATCTCTCAGATGTAGAATAATCAATGGTCGGTGATGAGTTAAGATACTTCTAAGCTGAATGGTTGCTGGTTCAAAACCCCATCCATACCAAAAATCCAACCATGTTAACTAGTTTTGATGGTTTTTTAGCCAAAAAACACACTGTACAAAAAAATGTTATTTTTTTTATAAATCAAATACATAAAATTAATTGTTTTTATTATATTTAATTCTAAATTATTTATAAATAATAAAAAATTAGAAAATTAACATTTTTATATCAATTATTTTGGATTTATTATAATAAAAAATGTTATGTTTTTTTTTCACATCATGAGTTCCATGAGTTAGGGAAAATGGATAGTATCATCTACAAAACCTAGTGATGAACTTATGTACTTCCTAACCATAAATATCAATTCATTATGGAGTACAATGGGAAGTAGAAAATATAGTGGTCATCCATAGTTTCTATAAAAATAGGAAATGATAGAATTATGAAGCCCATCTACCTTAGTTGTACAATGTTTATAAGATTCTTGAATAGAGTTTGTGGACGTTGAATGTATGAGACCGAGGATAACCTTAACCTTATTTGAGGATATTTTATATACGTGAAGTGCCACATTTAAAAATGCAATCAAGTAAAGCCAATTTGCAAAGAGCTTCATTAATTCTCCTTACTTTCGTAAAGGGAATGCGAGGCATTCAAATTAATTTTCAATATATTCATTTATAATATTTCTTAATCAACTTGAATCATTAATATTTTGCAATCTCTCAATACTTTTAATTGAAAAAAAATATTTACACGTTTCATGATTCGGTTCCTTTGCTAAATGTAAAGGCACATAAAATTATTTTTTTTATGAGATTTGTTAGCAAAAACAAGCAATGCTACAAAAGAAACAATTCTACATCAATCATAGAGTAGTTATAAAATATATATAAATAATATTTTTACTAGAAAGGGTGGGAAAACCATTATTATAAAAAAAACAACAATTTCTATGGTATATATATCAGTATTTAAAAAAAATATCATTATAAAAAACAAACAAATTTTATTGCATATACATCAATATTTTTTAATAATGTAGATGACATAGAAGATATTGTAAATGAAGGAGATAAAAAATTTCAGATACTATTGTAATCTTCCTATGTACATAGTTCATAGGAAGATTATTATATAGATTTGATAGCAAAATATACCATATCCTTGATGTGGAACAAGCAAAAAGGGAAAAGCAAAAAAAATAATGAACATAGGCATACCAGCAAAAATAATCACAAATGGGGTGATGGAAAAATGAGGGTAGGCATACCTACAAAAACACAAATGGGGCGATGGAAAAATGAGGGTTAAAAGAAAGAGGTAAATCATGAAATTATCTATGTAGATCTCGTAGCTCCTAGATTCCAGCTAGCCAATAGAATTAATCAATTTGATCATAATAGAATTCCTAACATGTTAGAATGTGGAAAGCTAGTTGACCGTTTACTCTATCTAAATGTGAATTATGTGTAGGTTGAACTTAAAAATTCTAGAAATTTATAAGTTTCATATTGATAACTTGAAAACATTAATTAAGAATAACTATTTTGCAAATGTCTCCCATTCTTTTCATGGTGGGTAATGAGTAGGTAAGATACAAGATTTAGCAGCAAAGATACATATTCCCTTCTATTGAATTTGAAAATTGAAAATTGCATGTGTATAAAGAATGAATTTAATTGCAATATGTGTATACTAAAGTTGTTATTAGATACTCAATTGAAAAAATCTTAAATTTTGTTCACTTAAATTAGATAACAATTCAACCAAACCAATTTATTGGCTTGAAAATAATAAATTATAGTTGATAAAAAAATGTTAATAAATAAATATGAATGGATATGTCATTATCCTTTCTAATTAAAAGAATAAAATGATTTAGGATAAACTAGTCTTAGTGATTATCGTTGTTGATATCGGTTTTAATTAAATGATTTAGGATAAACTAGTTGTAGTGATTACCGTTGCTGATATCTGGCATTTAACATAGTATTATATTTTCTAAAGCACAATCACACCATATTAATTACTTAGTTTTACCTTCAATATAGATAGGAATTGTAAGATTTTGTATTGGTTGTAAGTAGCAAGATCCATGCTACAACTTGTGTTAACTTTATTAATGTGGAGATTACTCTTTAAAACCTTATGTTATTGTGCCAAACTAACTGTGATGAAAAGATTGTGTTAAAATTTATTAACTGGGATATTCAAATTCAAAGCTCTTCAAGTGTGGAAAAACAATCACAATGAAATATTTTAGAGATAAGAAAGATAAACTATTTGTGAATTTGGCATTAAAATCTTGATAAAAATATTTGAAAGAAAAAAATGATAGTGCAAGGTACACTAGAGCTTTTAGGTTTTATTGCTTTGAGGCTCATAAAGAAGTTAGAGCTACCTAATTTTGGTCTTTGAGGCCTGTAAAGTTGAGTTTCCAGGCTCTCTCAAGTAATCAACCTCTCACTATTTGGTGGCACTTGAAAATTGAAGGATCAACTTATTAAATATAAGTTTTGGGCAAGGGGTGCACTTGTAGCCCTGTTAACTTTGAGATCCTAAGTCCCGGTGGAGCAGGGTTGCTCAACACCCAATATCTTCTTTTATCTACACATAAGTTTTATTCTTATTTATATATTATTCTTAAATATTTATTTTAACTATCTTTACTTTTGTGATGTTTGAACCCTTATATTTATTTTAAGTGTATTTACAACTTTTATGTTTGAGCTTGTTTGGGACTAAAATTTATAAATTAAATGTCATTTATGCAATTTATTATATAGTTACCCACCTTGCTTCAAGATTACAAAGTTTATGTTTATTAACTATTTGTTTTAATAAGAGAGATATCAATTGTAAATTGTGTTTATTGATTGTTTGTTTTAATAAGAGAGATATCAATCGTAAATTGCTAAAGAGGGATTAACTTATTTCTAGGTTAAGTGAAACGTTCTCATAATTTAGTTGCATTATTCAAAAAGCTTAGGATAGCATCTGGAAAATGTGACTATATTTTAAATAATTCAATTGTGATTTTTGAAAAGGAAAAAATATATATACTAAAATTAGTTGAGCTTAAGGGAACATTAACTCCTAAATCTAGTTTATTAATCTTGTTGAGTGCAAGTACTACCGGTAAATTATAAGGTATATAATCTAAAATAATTTTTAAAATATATTCAATATATAATGAAAGAATAGATAAATTTGATTTAACTATGCAAATCAAATATAAGTAATATATGTAAATGAAGAAAAATTGGTATGCTAATTCACTGTTAATTTTTTATTATTATTATATTGCATCACACCTTTAATAAAAACCATTTTTAGACTTCATAAAAACAATAGGCATTCTTTTATTATTATTATAATGCGTCACACCTTTAATAAAAACCATACTTAGACTTCATAAAAACAATAGGAATTCTTATACTTAGACTTCATAAAAACAATAGGAATTCTTATACTTAGACTTCATAAAAACAATAGGCATTCAAAGTAGTCTTACAACACTTGGGAGAGGCATGTTCTGAAACACTCTCTTTGTTTACTAACTCTTTATTTCACTTTCCAAAACTAGACTTGGCAACCCTACTGCTGGATGGCTTAGCATGGTCCATCATAATCGTTAGATGATAGACAGGATTCTTATTGCTAGTATATGCCTAGACAGCCAGGATATGATTTTTAACACTTGCCAAATCTTAGGAGGTACAAGTATACATACAACTTTACCACCTCCAAGAACTAGCAATTGCCTATTTCTAGGTTAAGTGAAATGTTCGGATAATTTAGTTGCTTTATTAAAAAATATTTAGGATAGCATCTGAAAAATGTAACTCTATTTTAAATCATTCAATTATGATTTTTTATTAGTAAAAAAATGTATACTAAAATTAGTTCATCTTAAGGGAACAATAACTCCTAAATCTAGTCTATTGATCTTGTTGACTATAACATATATAGTCTATAATATCCCAAAAATTCGTAAAAATTTAAAATTGTTCGAGTGACATAAAATGTCTATACTTGCAGCTAAGTACCTACTAAAGGTTAGCGGAAAATGAAACAGTTTATAAAAGAACATGGGATTGCTTCTTTAAAAGAACCTGTAAACTAAAAGGTGTAATTTTGAAAACTTGTGTTAGTGCTATTAATGACTTAATAGCTGTAATTCTATCAGAGTTAGAAAAGGACTTGCATTTTGCTGCTGCTAGATATACTGATGATTATCTTTTGTCAAGTAGGTAAGAATTATTGTATGTGATCGGGGCTTTCTTAGCGCTCAACTAACTCAATTGTACTGTTGGTTCCTTACAAGTTTAGTAGGTAAACGTAAGATCCAGTAGGTGTTATTTAAATTCAAGTCGAGAAGCTACTTCCCTAGCATGATTAAGATGCTAGTCTTAGAAAATGTTTTAATATGCTGCTTGTCTTCAAGGAAGTAATGTCAATTCTTTTTTCGTTGTTACAACTCCATAGTTTGTATTTATAGCTAACACCATAATGACGTTTTACCAAAAATATAAACATGGGTTAAAGCTTGCAAGAACAAGTACTTTCCAAAGTTCCTCAAATTGTCTAAATATTATACTCTAAAAATATAAAGAACACTGTTTATTTTTGTTTACCGTAAAGGTTATGTATAAATTCCATAGAGAGCATATAGCTCATGTTTTTTGGGCTTAAGTTCACTCCATAATGTTTGGTGTTTCTCGCAACTACCTTCACTTCAGGACTCAATAGACGTCCTTCTCTTAATGAATGATCAAGTTACTTATGTTTTTAATTATAAATTCATCATTGAGTTGTTAGAATTTTATCGGGATTCTTCAACGTTTTAGTCTTCAGTTCCTCGAACACTCCTTCAAAATATAACACAAAGGATAAGTTCCAAGAGTCCATGGCTTTTCTTTTTACTATGATTATAAGTTATAATATGACCTTCTCACAATTTTTTTTACCAACCTAGTTATTACACATAACTATTCGACTTGTTTGATTAACAAGAAAAACTTCTAGGATAAACAAAAGTATCGATGTTATAACCTATAGTCGATTTCCTAAGTATCAAATCACCATGGTAAAATCAAATCATGGGAAATCATATGATGTATAGTTTCGAATGATCATTGGTTTGAAAATGCAAATAGTTTTGATGCAGCGCTGACTATGGAACTCTACCCATGCTTGAGGAAATATTTGGAAGGACACATGGGATGGTTTCATCCACACAAGGGTTGAATTATAACTCCAAAACCCTACTCATTTTCTTTGCAAAGCGAGGGTTCCTCCGTCTTGTTGGTCGTGTTGAGAGCTCACGGCCATGGGAGAACTGTAACCACCTTCAAGCTTGGAGCTTGCTTCCCTAAACAATTGTTGTGACTATTTAAGAGAGGTCGTGAGTGGTTTCCGGTCTTTTTAATGGTTGAAGTAGTTACAACGAGTGTGGATAAAGGTTTTTCGTCAGGAATCGAGGGCTGTGCTTGTCTTGAGCCTGCAAACTAATTGACAGAGCTCGGACAAGAGTCTTTCTTTGTTAGGTTGAGTCGGTGTTCTCGTTTTCCTTTGCAGTGGTGACTCAGTGTCTTATTGTCTTCTGTCCTAGGCCAAAACAATCCACGGTGGCCAGTTACCTCAGCTTCATTCAGAAGGAGAAGCTTACAGGTAAAGAATTGTTCCAAATTCGATTTTAGTTTTTGTTTTCATAAAAGGGGTTTTACAAAATGTAAGAGAGATTTGAATAATAATATGGTTTGTAACTTGCAGGTCCTTCTTCCAGCTCCAGCTCTGTAGGTGGAAGCGAGCTTACTCCTTCAACATTCCACTTGAGCATACATTTGGTAATCCCTGGTTGCAAACGAGGGTTTCTTCCTGCAATTTTTTGTGGAAGTTAGGTTCTTTGTGGTTGGTTAAAGCGTGGATTTGGTTTACAAGCTAGCTTGTTGTTTCTTGTTTGCTTGACTTTGTAAGAGTTTGAAACCCTTAGAGGGTACTTTGTGTAGGGATGATGAAGGCTCTAGTAGCTATGGTGGAAACTGGTTTTTGTGTTTCTACCTTATGGCCTGAACAATGTAACTTCTTTTACTTAATTCGATAGAGCTCAACTCTAAACCCTTTGAGGATGTCGACCTCTATCTAGTTATTTTTTAGTTTTTAAAATAGATTCTAGTAGGTAAGAAAAGACTGTGAATCAGTCAGGATTTGTAAATGAATTCAGGGTTTTCACCTGTCAGTAATGTATGGTTATTGTTTGATAATGTTATTTTGTTTTTGGTTAATATTTAGACATGCACGAGTCTTAACCTGTAATTCTAAAGGCATTAAGCCATTGTTTCTTAATTAATTTTTTTTAATAATGTGTTATAGTAAGTATTATTTTAATTGTTACCATGTAAATAAAATGATTTACAGTGCAAAGCATTTATGTAAATTTTACTGTGTTAAGAGTACTATTATTACTATGTCTGGCTCATAAGGGTGATATTTAAATATACCCTATAGTTCGATAATAGCATAATATTTACATGGTAATTTCTTAGGTTTGTTTTGTTAATTTTCCTTCAATGATTTTTACAGCTATTTTAATTCTTATAAAAGAAGGATTAGGGTAATTACTGCAAACTTGAGAATAGGATTAAGTTTATCTTTCAATAACCTAGGCAGTTGTACTTAAGTTATAGTAGAAACTTCTTCTTACATCAAAGACACATATTGTCTGGAAATCAATTGTTATAAGATTGTAATGAAAATTATCTTAACCTAAACCCTAGGTGATAGTCTGTGTATTATATCTATGTTTATTTCTTAAATTGTAAGTTTTGTGTTTATAAAGAATACTAGTATTAAAATAGTTCTATAAGTAGTACGATCTCTAAATATTTTTACATACCTATGTTCAGTTCTTATCTGAACTAAATATATTTAATACATAAAGTATTTACTGTTTCTTTATTGCATAAAATAATAAGCAAACTATAGCAGAATTTCAGTTACATTTTTCATTCAGGTTAAATGAAAATCATCATATCTACCTAAACACCCAACTGTACTAGAGTACTGCCTAATCCAGGCGTGGAAAAATACAGTTTGGAATTCTAATTCTATTTATTTCTCATTTAGCATATTTACTACTATTTCTAACATAATCTGCAAATTACTAAGTACAACAATACATAGTTACTCTTTTCTTCATAAACCCTAATTAAATACTAACATGTCTGTATTTGAAAATTAGTAAACATTTTACTGAAGACAGTAAATAAATATAATAACCTGAAAAAAATAGAACCTGACAATGATAATGCGACAACAGCTTAAGGAGGCTGTTACTCCCATCCAACTCCCGGAGAAAGCTTAGACGACGCTTCCTCAGGACCCCCGATCATGTTTCCTGGTCCTCTTGGTAGAGTACTGGGTGGAGGATATGTCCTTAAGACCTTCTATCACCTGACTGGTCCAATTGCCTTAGTAATTCAAATCTACTCATAGCAATAAGAACTTCAACCTAACATATGCAATAAGTTCAGTCTTAGCAGATAACCCCTCAGACTCACTTCAGTAATCCCCTCCATCGAATTTCTCATGAGTGAATTCATTCACTCTGAATGATCACCTCTTAGAAATGAGCAACCTCAGCTATCTTCAATGGGAAATTTTATAGAGATGCCTAGGTCTTCTGGGTCAGTTTTCATTTAATGAGCCACCTGCTCCAATTCCATTTTCTTGGGGAATCATGACCACAAATATAGGGAAGTTGCCACATGCAATAGTTGGAAGTAGTTTGAGGATGTTGCCACTTATCAGTGTACTCTCCACACAGTCTCTTGCACCAAGTGACCAGTTAACACTCTTTTAACAGCTTCCCTAAGCTGTTGTCTCATCATTTATTTATTTATAAATAAAATATTCTGAATTACATTAATTATTCTTGACCCCACTTGGTCATAAATTACAAACTTAGCATAAAATATAGCAATGTTCCTCAAATAACATTAAATTGTTTTTGCAAATTGGGGCATGTGACATACACACCCCCTTAAATTATAACATCGTCCTCGATGTTATTTATTCCTCATCCTCAGAGTTCCCCTAAAATAGAATTGGATATGCATCCCGCATATGACTTTCCAATTCCCATGTGGCTTCCTCTGGACTAAGGTGCTTCCATTTCACCTTCACCTGACCAATGGTGCGGTTCTGAAGCGAGATATCCCTCCGTTCAAGGATACAATCCAGTTCCACCAGAAAATCTCCTTTGGGTTCCACCTACACATCATTCCAATTAATAACATGAGTAGTATCATGTACATATTTTTTTAATACAGAAATGTGGAAAAAAATTGTGAACTCTTAGATTCAGTGGTAGAGCTAACTGATATGCTACATGTTCGATCTTGGACAGTATTTCAAAATGACCACAATATCGAGGTGCTAGCTTAGCACAGCTACCCAGCCTCAAAGAACTCTTTTTGGGTCTCACCTTAATGAAAACATGTTCTCCTACCTGGAACTCCTTTGGAGTTTGTTTAAGGTTTGCTTGAATTTTCTATCGATCTTGCGCAATTTTCAAATTACCTTGTACCTGTTTTATAATTAACTCCATTTCTTTCAATAATTTAGGTCCTAATACTAACCTGTCCACTAGATTACTCCAAGAGATGGGAGTATTGCGTTTCCTTCCATACAGAATCTCAAAAGGACTATACCTAGCTGAAGCTTGATAATGATTATTGTAAGCAAATTCTACCAGGCGTAAATAATCTTCCCATTTACATGGCTGCTCCTTTACATACATTATGAGTAGATCCTCCAATACCCGATTTACTCTTTCAGTCTGTCCATCAGTTTGAGGATGGAAAGAGGTACTAAAGTTTAACATAGTATTTAATCCTTTAAACAAAGATTTCCAAAAATTACCTGTAAATTTAGGGTCTCGGTCTGGAATTATCACCTTCGGTATTCCATGCAACCGAAAAATTTGTTTTAAGAAAATATCAGCAATATTTGTAGCTTTATAAGTAGTTTTTACAGGTATAAAATGGGCTGCTTTACTCAATTTGTCAACCACTACCATTATTGAGTCATTTAAGTTTTGATTTCGAGGTAATCCTGTAACAAAATCAAGGCTAATTATCTCCCATTCCAGCTAGGAATAGGCGATGGCTGAAGTAGCCCAGTTGGATGCTGATGTTCAGTTTTTACTTGCTGACATTCAAAGCGTCTAGCAATATATTCTGCTAGTTCATTTTTCATGTTTGGCCAGAAATAATATTTTCTTAGCATGGTTATAGTTTTCTCATAACTTGGATGCCCTGAATAAAAAGTTTTATGAATTTCGTTTAAAATTAATAGCTTAATATTATGTACAGTAGGTACGTATAATCTGTCTTTATACAGTAATAATCCTTTTTCATTCAAGTTGTACCCTGTACTTAGACTTTCTATTAAATTCTCTTTTACTTTTGGTTGTAATTTTCAGTAATTTTCATCTTGTTCTATTCCAACTTCAAGTTGTTCTTCCAGATCTATTGTATAAGTGTTGATGGCTGCTGTAAAATTCATCTTTGCATTTCTACTTAATGCATCAACAACCTTATTCTCCTTTCCTTTAATGTGTTGAATTTCAAAATCGTATTCACTTAGAAAAGCTAGCCACCTAGCTTGCCTAGCATTCAAGTTAGGTTGATCTAACAGGTATTTCAATCCTTTATTATCTGTCATTAATATAAACTTCTTTCCAATTAAATGATAATGCCACATCTTTAAGGAATGTATGACAACAACTAATTCTAAGTCATCGGTTGCATAATTTTTCTCGTGAATAAGTAATGACATAAGTAATGACATGTCCTTCCTGATTTATTACTCCACCTAAACCGTCATTGCATGCATCAATACATACTATAAAATCTTTATTAGGGTCAACAATTCTTAAAATTGGTGCGGTGGTTAATAATTTTTTTAACTTTTTAAAACTATTTTCAAACTTTTGATTCCAAACAAATTTCATCCCTTTTTCTGCAAAGAGGTTATAGGATTTTCAATTCTTGAAAACCCTTCGATGAATCTTCGGTAATAACTGGTAATCCCCATGAACGATCAGATGTCAGTTACGTCTTTTGGGACTGGCCAATCTTCGATTGCCTTTATCTTTTCGGGGTCAATCGAAATTCCTTCTTTAGTTGCCACATGACCTAAATACTGGATTTTATCTTTAAAGAAGTCACATTTACTAAATTTTGCAAAAAGTTGATGCTCTCGTAACTCTTGCAAGACAATTTTTAAGTGTTCTTTATGTTCTTCTTCAGATTTTGAGTAAATTAAGATGTCATCAATAAATACGACCACAAATTTATCCAGATATTTGTGCATTACATTATTCATTAGACACATAAAAAAATCAGGAGCATTAGTAAGCTCAAAGGGCATAACGACAAACTCGTAATGTCCATATTGAATTCTAAAGGTCGTTTTAAAGATGTCTTCATCTTTTATTCAGACCTGGTGATATCTAGACCATAAATCAATCTTTGAAAACACTGTGGCTCCACGTAGTTGATCAAACAGATCATCTATGTGAGGTAACGGGTATCTGTTCTTGATAGTCATTTTATTTAATTGACGATAATCTATACATAGTCATAGAGTTCCATCCTTCTTCTTAACAAAGATGACAGGTGCCCCTCAGGGAGACACATTGGGTCTAATGTAATTCTTATCAATAAGTTATTTTAACTGTGACTTAAGTTCATTTAGTTCTAGTATATTCATCCAATAAGGGGCTTTTGAGCTAGGAACTGCACCAGGTATCAGCTCAATAATAAAATCTAATTCCCATTTTGGAGGCAGTCCCAGAATTTATTTTGAAAATACATCTAAATATTCCCTTAGAATCGGAATATCTTCTAATTTTAATTTATCTATGTTTTTAATGTTTTCTTCATCGGTTATTGTTATTGCATAAGCCTTACAGCCTTTCCTAACAACTCTCTTAAGATGCAAAGCAGAGATCTACCTTACGGCTGTTTTCCTAGGTATTCCCTTTACATTTATTAACTTTTCGTCGTTATTTATCCAAGTAAAGGTTTTATCAAAGCAATTAAATACCACCCTATGCTGCTCTAACCAATCCATACCAATTAATATATCATATGAACCTAAAGGTAGCACATTGAGCTTAACAAAAGTTTCAAACTGATCCATAGTTACTGCACAATTCTTTACAAAACTAATTACCTTTCTCTTTGCACCAGTAGCTAGTTGAACTAACCAAGAACTTGCAAATTTTTCAACTGGAAGCTTACACTTTTCTACTAAATTAGGAGAAACATAGCTTAAACTAGCTCTTGGATCAATTAAAATAGAAATAGGTCTTTGATTTATCTTACCTTCCACTTCCACCATGGAAGTTTGATAATTTGCTTGCTGATTCTCTAATGCTGCATTGATCTTGGGTATTGTCCTCGCTAGATCACCAATAGTCATCTCCTCCTGTATTGTGTGTATGCTGCTAATAGTCTTTTTTCGATTGGGGCAGACTGATGCATAATGTGGACCATTGCATTCCCAACACTTTATGGGTTCATTTCGTTCAAAGTTCTTTGTATAGTTACTGTGGTTGTTAGCAGAATCTTTATTCCTTTGATTATTTGGATTGGTCTGTGAATTGCTTTTATTCCCTTGGAAATTCTTACTAGGAAAATTTCTGGTGTTATTATTTTTAGAATTTCGATTAGGTACAAAATCTTTCTTCTTCTATTCAAAGTTATTACTCCTTTTGGCCTTCCAAATGGCCATACTCTCCTTTTTACGATTCTGTTAATAACATAAATTCACTTTTCTCATTGCTTCTTCTAATGTTTTCGGATTGTCATACTCAATCCTGTCCTTTATATGATAAGGTAAACAGTTGAGAAACAGTTGTACCTTAGGTGTCTCATCCACAATATATGGCACATACCTGAGCAGACTTAGAAATTTACTATTCAGTTCTTTCATATTCATTATACCCAGTTTTAACTCGTAGAATTCCTTAGCCCTTTCCTCATAGTATTGTTCAAATAAAAATTTCTTTTTGAAATATTTCTTGAATGTACTCCAACTTATGTTTTTATCCCTTATACATTTTACTCTTTTTAAGTCCTGCCACCATATATCAGCTTTTCCTGTAAGATTATAAATCGCCATCCTAGCCTTCAGTTGATTAGAGTAGTTATAAATTTGGAAGTATTTCTTCATCCCGGACAGCCAGGATTATGCTTCTTCTCCCTTCTAAGTTTCTCCATTAAATGTTGGTGGCTTGATCTTCTTGAACTCCCCAGAGATTTATTCATAAGGTTTATATTTTCTCTTCCTAGTATGGTGGTTATCTTCACTACTGTCACTAGTATAATGAGAGTTTTGTTTATGTAAATCACCATATACTTCGGAAGATAAGCTACTTTCGTTTTAACATGTTTACTCTTTTTATCTTTATGCTGATAACCTATATCTTTAGACTCAGTTCTTTTACCCTTTCCATCAGTATGAAATCTTTCTATTAAGATTTGATTTAGATCCTCTTGAGCTCTCAGAATCCTCTCATTTTCTTTCTTAACTGATTCCATCTTTGATTTTAATTCTTTAACTGTTTGTATTAGTTCGGAAGAATTATTACTTATATCTTCTTGTATAGGTTCTTTTTGAAGATTATTTCGTTCAGTGTAAGGAGATTCCTCATCTGCATATTCTTCCAATCTATCCATACCTGTCATTAACTCAGAAACAAAATTCTCTGGGTGTATCATTCAAAGAAAACAACATCAGCATATTTATTGAAATTTAATGTTCCACATAAGCAAGTTGAGCTACATTTAGGCCTAGTGTTTGAACCTTGTGCTCTGATACCACACGTAATATCCCAAAAATCCGTAAAAAATTAAAATTTTTCGAGTGACATAAAATGTCTATACTTGCAGCTAAGTACCGGCTAAAGGTTAACGGAAAATGAAACAGTTTATAAAAGAACATGGGATTGCTTCTTTAAAAGAACCTATAAACTAAAAGGTGTAATTTTGAAAACTTTTGTTAGTGCTATTAATGACTTAACATCTGTAATTCTATCAGAGTTAGAAAAGGACTTGCATTTTGCTGCTGCTAGATATACTGATGATTATCTTTTGTCAAGTAGGTAAGAATTCTTGTATGTGATTGGGGCTTACTTAGCGCTCAGCTAACTCAATTGGACTGCTGGTTACTTACAGGTTTAGCAGGTAAACATAAGATCCAATAGGTGTTATTCAAATTCAAGTCGAGAAGCTACTTCCCTAGCATGATTAAGACGCTAGTCTTAGAAAATGTTTTAATATGCTGCTTCTCTTCAAGGAGGTAATGTCAACTCTTTTTCCGTTGTTACAACTCCATAGTTTGTATTTATAGCTAATAGCATAATGACATTTTACCAAAAACATAAACATGGGTTAAAACTTGCAAGAACAAGTACTTTCCAAAGTTCCTCAAATCATCTGAATATTATACTCTAAAAATCTAAAGAACATTATTTATTTTTGTTTACCGTAAATGTTTTGTATAAATTCCGTAGAGAGCATATAGCTCATGGTTTTTGGGCTTAATTTCACTCCATATTGTTTGGTGTTTCTCATAGCTACCTTCACTTCAGGACTCTATAGATGTCCTTCTCTTAATGAATGATCAAGTTACTTATGTTTTTAATTATAAATTCATCATTGAGTTGTTAGAATTTTAACGGGATTCTTCAACGTTTTAGTCTTCAGTTCCTCAAACACTCCTTCAAAATATAACACAAAGGCTAAGTTCCAAGAGTCCGTGGCTCTTCTTTTTACTATGCTTATAAGTTATAATATGACCTTCTCACAATTTTTTTTACCAACCTAGTTATTACACATAACTATTCAGCTTGTTTGATTAACAAGAAAAAATCTAAGATAAACAAAAGTATCAATGTTATAACCTATAGTCGATTTCCTAAGTATCAAATCACCATGGTGAAATCAAATCATGGGCAATCATATGATGTATAGTTTTGAATGATCGTTGGTTTGAAAATGCAAATCGTTTTGATGCAGCACTGACTATGGAACTCTACCCACTCTTGAGGAAATATTTGTAAGGACACGTGGGATGGTTTCATCCACACAAGGGTTGAATTATAACTCCAAAACCCTACTCATTTGCTTTGCAAAGTGAGGGTTCCTCCATCTTGTTGGTTGTGCTGAGAGCTCGCGGCCATGGGAGAACTGTAACCACCTTCAAGCTTGGAGCTTTCTTCCCGAAACAATTGCTGTGACTATTTGAGAGAGGTCGTGAGTGGTTTCCGGTCTTTTTAATGGTTGAAGTAGTTACAACGAGTGTGGATAAAGGTTTTTCTTCAGGACTCGAGGGTTGTGCTTGTATTGAGCCTGCAAACTAATTAACAGAGCTCGGCCAAGAGTATTTCTTTGTCCGGTTGAGTCGATGTTCTTGTTTTCCTTTCCAGTGGTGACTTAGTGTCTTATTGTCTTTTGTCCTGGGCCAAAAAAATCCACGATGGTCGGTTACCTCAGCTTCATTCAAAAGGAGAATCTTACAGGTAAAGAATTGTTCCAAATTCGATTTTAGTTTTTGTTTTCATAAAAGGGGTTTTACAAAATTTAAGAGATATTTGAATAATAATATGGTTTGTAACTTGCAGGTCCTTCTTCCAGCTCCGGATTTGTAGTTGGAAGCGAGCTTACTCCTTCAACATTCCACTTGAGCATACACTTGGTAAGCCCCGGTTGCAAACAAGGGTTTCTTCCTACAATTTTTTGTGGAAGTTAGGTTCTTTTTGGTTGGTTAAAGCATGGCCTTGGTTTACAAGCTAGCTTGTTGTTTCTTGTTTGCTTGACTCTGTAAGAGTTTGATACCCTTAGAGGGTACTTTGTGCAGGGATGATGAAGGCTCTAGTAGCCGTGGTGGAAACTAGTTTTTGTGTTTCTGCCTTACAGCCTGAACAATGTAACTTCTTTTACTTAATTCGATAGAGCTCATCTCTAAACCCTTTGAGGATGTCGACCTATGTCTAGTTAATTTTTAGTTTTTAAAATAGATTCTAGTAGGTAAGAAAAGACTGTGAATCAGTCAAGATTTGTAAATGAATTCAGGGTTTTCACCTATCAGTAATGTATGGTTACTGTTCGATAATGTTATTTTGTTTTTGGTTAATATTTGGATAGGCCTAAGTCTTAACCTGTAATTCGAAAGGCATTAAGCCATTGTTTCTTAATTGATTTTGTTTTAAAAAATTTGTTATAGTAAGTATTATTTTAATTGTTACCATGTAGATAAAAGGATTTACAGTGCAAAGCATTTCTGTAAATTTTACTGTGTTAAGAGTACTATTATTACTCTGTCTGGCTCATAAGGGTGATATTTAAATATACTCTACAGTTCGATAATAGCATAATTTTTACATGGTAATTTCTTGGCTCTGTTTTGTTAATTTTCCTTCAATGATTTTTACAGCTGTTTTAATTCTTATAAAAGAAGGATTAGGGTAATTACTGCAAACTTGAGAGTAGGATTAAGTTGATCTTTCAATAACCTAGGTAGTTGTACTTAAGTTATAGTAGAAACTTATGTCATACATCAAAGACACATATTGTCTGGAAATCAATTTTTATAAGATTGTAATGAAAATTATCTTAACCTAAATCCTAGGTGATAGTCTGTTTATTATATCTATGTTCATTTGTTAAACTATAAGTTTTGTGTTTATAAAGAATACTAGTATTAAAATAATTCTATAAGTAGTACAATCTCTAAATATTTTTACATACCTATGTTCAGTTCTTATCTTAAGTAAATATATTTAATACATAAACTATTTACTATTTCTTTACAGCATAAAATCATAAGCAAACTATAGCAGAAATTCAGTTACATTTTTCATTCAGGTTAAATGAAAATAATCATATCTACCTAAACACCCAACTGTACTAGAGTAATTCCTAAGCCAGGCATGGAAAAATACAGTCTGGAATTCTAATTCTATTTATTTCTCATTTAGCATATTTACTAATTTCTAAAATAATTTGCAAATTACTAAGTCCAACAATACACAGTTACTCGTTTCTTCATAAACCCTAATTAAACACTAACATGCCTGTATTTGAAAACTAGTAAACATTTTACTGAAGACAGTAAATAAATATAATAACCTGAAAACAAATAGAACCTGTCAATGATAAGGCGACAACGGCTTAAGGAGGTTGTTCCTCCCAACCAACTACTAGAGAAATCTTAGACATCGCTTCCTCAGGACCCCCGAGCATGTTTCCTAGTCCTCCTGGTAGAGTACTGGGTGGAGGATATGTCCTTAAGACCTTCTATCACTTGACTGGTCCAATTACCTCAGTAATTCAAATATTCTCACAGCAGTAAGAACTTCAACCTAATAGCTGTAATAAGTTCAGCCTCAGCAGTTAACCCCTCAAACTCACTTCAGTAATCCCCTCCATCGAATTTCTCATGAGTAAATTGATTCACTCTGAATGATCACCTCTCAGAAATGAGCAACCTCATCTATCTTCAATGGGAAATTTTATAGAGATGCTGAGGTCTTCTGGGTCAGTTTTCATTTAATGAGCCATCTTCTGCATTTCCACTTTCTTGGGGAATCATGACCACAAATATAGGGAAGTTGTCACCTACAATAGTTGGAAGTAGTTTGAGGATGCTGCCACTTGTCAGTGTACTATCCACCCAGTCTCCTCCACCAAGTGACCAGTTAACACTCTTTTAATAGCTTCCCTAAGTTGTTGTCTCATCATTTATTTATTTACAAATAAAATATTATGAATTACATTAATTATTCTTGACCCCACTTGGTCATAAATTACAAACTTAGCATAAAATATAACACAATGTTCCTCAAATAACATTAAATTGTTTTTGCAAATTGGGGCATGTGACATAGTCTAAAATAAATTTTAAAATATATTCAATATATAATGATAGAATAGATGAATTTGATTTAACAGTGCAAATCAAATATAGGGTAAAATTTATATGTAAATAAAGAAAAAATGTTATACTAACTCACTGTTAAAAAAATTAAATTTTTATTATAATGCATCAAATCTTTAATAAAAACAATACTTAGACTTCATAAAAATAATAGGCATTCAAAGTAGACTACATAATACCTCCATTCGAAATCTAATGCATGAATACCTGAAAAACTAGGGATTACTTGAAAAATTGTATGACCAGGTGTGGCATGTTGATGGTCATGGAATTTCAAACTTGAAAATTGATTAGTGTCTTTTGAATGTAATACTCAAGGTTACAAATTTAGTTTTATTGGTTGCAATAGGAATTCAAAGTAGACTACATAATACCTCCATTCGAAATCTGATGCATGAATACCTGAAAAACTAGGGATTACTTGAAAAATTGTATGACCAGGTGTGGCATGTTGATGATCATGGAATTTCAAACTTTAACATGGATTAGTGTCTTTTGAATGTAATACTCGAGGTTACAAATTTAGTTTTATTGGTTGCAATCAATTGCTCAATATTTATTGCAATGCTTATTTATATTTTTTTATACTCCAAACCTTCTCCATTTCATACTTCTTGAGAAATGTTATCTCAAAAATTGTACAAAAATGTGTGCATGATAGCAGAGGGTGTGAATACCTCTATCAAAGCAAATCAAGCCTGATAGATCCAAGTCCTATTGCACACTAATTAAGTGTTCATGATTTGCTACTTTAGATGCTAATGAGACAACTGCAACTATTCACTATTCGGTGATCTGAATGGAATAAACTGTAACAATACAACAAAATAAAAACACTACTTAAAACCCTACAGGTAAGGAAAAACAATATTTCTTGTCCTTACTGTCACCGACAAGTTTAAAAATTTTGTTTTAAACCATAAGAACCCTGAACTTAGATCCATGAGATTGGTATTCCTTTTGGATAAAGTGTAACAATACAAGCAAAATAAAAACACTACTTAAAACCCTATACGTAAGGAAAAACAAGATTTACTGTCATTATTGTCACAAGTAAGTTTAAATGGTTTTTTTAAAACCATAAGAACCCTAAAATTAGTTCCATGAGACTGGTATTCCTTTTGTGAACTCGGAACCAAAAAAAAAATTAAGGTTTTTAGGCCCAAGATTGAGTCCAATCCTTGTTATATAGACATAGTATAACAAAAAAACATCAATATATACACATTATTAACTTGCATGATTACAAAGTCTTTTTATGGTATGAAGTTAATAACATAAAACCCTAATTGTTATGGTATGAAGTTAACACATAAAACCCTACTAATAAACTCATTCTAATAGTTAAGGTTATATCCACATTATTAACATGAACGATTACAAAGTCTAGTTATGTTATGAAGTTAACAACATAAAACTCTACTGATAAACTCATTCTAGTAGTTAAGTTTTTCAGATAACTAATTAGTTAATGTAGTCATAAATTTGTTTATTCCAAACCATTACCAAATATCATAAGGCTGAACATCCCAATGAGAGTAAAGATGAACATAAATCTTAACTTAAGAATCAATTATCAAAGTAATTTAATAACACAATCTCTATACAAATAATTTAAACAATAACTTCAAGAGGGATCTAAATAGAGAGCAACCCAAAACAAAGACAAATATAGAAGCATAAACAAGATTCAAAGTCATTAAAATAGGAAAAGGACATATTGCAACTCAGGTTCAGCTTCCCTAAATTGTATTATCAGGTTTCCTCGGGAAAAGACACAACATCCTTATGCTTGAATTCGACTGTAGTGTTAAGCTTGCAGTATGTGCTCAAAAGAGATCGAACAAAACCTCTATCTGAGTAACTGAATTCAGTCTACCATAAGGGCCAAAGCTAAATTTGTTATGCAACAACTCCTTGTAGACCAATCAAATAATAATTTAGGGTTTCCTAAGATTTGCAGAGTTCAGATACCTTTGTCCACTGAGAATTTATCAAGATATACAATGCATAAAATTCTACTATGTTGTTTGTGATCCTTTCGGCACTACATTTCAACAAGAATTTGTGGGAAGAATTTATAAAATGAACTATCCAAACCCCACATGAACCTGGTGAGCCTTGACAAGCATCATTAAATAGAACCCCAGGGTATGTTCCCAATTTGGGATGATTTCCTTCACCAACTTCCCAAGCTAGCGAATGACCAAGAAGGGAGGAATATTTTGATAATCACTTCCATACAATCGAGGAACCTTGAAAGGGGATATGCTTATAATGAATCTAGTCTTCAATTGATATTTCCCCAAAATATTTATTCTTAACTTTAATGCTCCAAAATCCATCCAAAAACAAGATTCTCCATAGACCTTTCGCACCCAACACTTCTCCAAACCAATGTAGGTCTTTTATACCCCACTCTCCATTATTCTTGGCTCTCATAAGCGTATCCCATTTAACTAGATGTATTTTATCGAAGGTTTTCTTGGATATTACAGAAAGTACATCCACTAATCGTATACTTTCAAGAAATTCTTTGACCAGAACAAGCGGGCCACCACACAAAGGCCACCGATTTCGAGCTTAAACCTTATTAAAGACCCAAATTCAACCTACATAGCAATAATTATTAGGTTTCAAGAAAAAACATAAGTATTTCAAACAATGATCGAAAATACATGTAGTAACAGAAATCAACTGAGAAATTTGAGCTTTGATTGTAATGTTGACAGCTTTGAACAACATCAAAGACTTGTGGAAATTGAGTTGCATACTTGTAGTTGAGAAATAAGTACCCAAAATATCTTAATTTTTTTTCCATTCATGCAAGGAACCTTTGCCAAACAAGAGAGTGAGGTCGAAAAAAAAGAGAGAAATTGATGTCACTAGATACCTTAATACCCTTGAGAAAACCTTGATGCTTATTATTATTGATAAGCCAACTGAGTCCTTCAACGATTAAAATGAATAGCAAGGGTGAGAGAGGGTATTGTTGCCTCAACCCTCTAAGCAACTTAAATAAATGAGACAATGGATCATTGATAATCACAGAAAATGATGGAGTCAAAATACAACCCATAATCCAGTTGACATTGGAGCAAAACCATATGAAGAAAAAACCAATTCACCTTATCAAAAGTTTTTCTTAGAACAATTTTTAAGATAGACGCTAAGAGTTTGAAGTGATTAATGTAGTGTAATCGTTTTTAGGCTGAGCCCATAGTGTCGTGAATTTACATGACATAAATAAAACCAAATTTCTCCTTAAAAATTACCTCTAAGAGAAGATCTTTGAGTCTAAGGGAAATGAGTATGAACAAATAAAAAATCCTCTGTACAAACACAAAACACCAAATAAAAAATCAACAAAAAAATTACAAAGACACCCATTTGATCACATGGAGTGAACCTCAATCTTACCTCTGCCTGATATTCAAATTATTTCTCAGATGGTGACGGGAAGAATAGCTGGAGGATGACAAAAAACAAATAGAAGGATAAGCATCAACACCAGCAATGAATATGGCTGAACGTACACCCTACCCACTCGAAATCCCTACCAAGTATAACAGGAGAATGCTATGTGAAAAAATATTAACAAGTTATAGAACCGCAGAGACTAAAAAAATTAGAAATTGGAGAATTTTTCCTTTGAGTTAGGGATAATGATGACTAGAAGAACACCTCTCTGCTTGTTTAGAAATGACATCAAGGTGGAAAGTTGCATGCACATGGAAAACCACTACCAAAGGTGTTAGAGTGATCAATTGCATGCACCTAGACTGCAGTACCAAATACCAAATCCCTGTAAGGTGTTGTCAAAGTGAGTAGGTTGTCAGGGTATTGCACACTGCACAAAGCTTTGTAGTTGTCAGATTTCCAAACAAAACGTTTTTTAGACAATAAGAGGGCAATGGCCCAGCACATTAGAAAACCACTTTATTTAAAAACTAAACTATAGTATAAAAAATTGTACTTTGTATGGCACAAATATCAAAATCCGAGAAATTACATGATTACTTGTACGACAGGGAATAATAAGGCACATTTTAATATTGGAAATTCAAACAAATATACCTACTATAATAGGAGGTTGTAACATTATGGAGGTAAGTAGAAAACACTTGCAAGAGTTTCCATATACCGAACAATATAGAATATGGATGGCTAAGGTTTGTGTTGGATTATTGCTTCCTAAATCAATTATATTAGCATGGGACCATAACTTAGCTAATGATTAAAATAGGAAAAAAAGTCACGTATTCAACAAGTTCAATTCTACCTTCAGGATTTTTGAGAGGAGTGCAATGGTGATGGAGAACTTATAATTAATGAGTTCCGAACACATTGGTTGTTATAGATCAAATTGACACTTCTCCGTCTATGACGACAATTCAAAAGTGGATACTAAAAAGTGTCATTGTTAGCTCATAAAAAGGAAATTTATGGATGGAATAGCTTATGATTTGACCCCTATTGATGGCCTCAATCCTTGAAAATAAAATCCCAACATCATTCCACTCAATTATAAGATTTGCAAACAAAAATTGAGGCAAATTCGCACCTTGCTAGTTCATTAGAAGTGAATTCACTAATAGTTCGCATTTCGTTAGATAATTGGAAGCGAACCATTCACACCTTACTATTTCATTAGGATTGAATGCATCAAAAAATGAAAATTCACATCTTGCACATTGACAATAAGCGATCATTCACATGTTTCCCATCAATTAAGTGTGAATTCCCCATAATTTCATAAAAGAATATAAAAATTTGAAATATGGAAGTTAAGGAAGTTTTGTGCATTTGTAACTCCCCCAAACCGCTTGGTAACCATTTACAATTGTTTCATTCTCATATAAAAAGGAAAGTAATTGGACTAGGTGGGGAGGTTAGAGAACATCTAAATTTGTTCTATATTAATCACTCACACACCCTTCATCTCCTCCTATCAACAATCCCTGTTGTTGACCCCTTGTATCCCCGAACACTAAATTTTCATCCCAAGGTTACTTGATTCTTCATATACATCTCATGGATCGGGGTGGGATTATTGGAGTGCTTGAGCAAAAAGACCAAAATATTCAAGTTCAATAAGATATCAGGTAGTGAGAAGGTAAATTTGTACTTATTTAATTGTTTAATTGAAATTCGACAGCTTTCCCTCCCTCAATTCAGTGTTCTCATAATTGTGGTTTGGAATTAACAATGTTTTGAATTTTATAAATGTTTATTTCATCTATATTTCAATTACACTATTTGTAAAGTGTCAATGATCATCTAGGACAACCTTTGAGAAAGTTGCACACTTCTTGCTTCCCTAATCTCTCTTGTAGTTATATTTTCTTGTTGAATTTTGTAAAAGGTCTTATGCATGTGTAAAGATCTAAATATGCTTATAAACATATCCAATTAAGTCAGTCTCCTTTGTCTCAGTACATTGGTAATCTTTCCCTAGTCATAGGATTTATTTCCTAACAACAAAACTGGTCGTGACTCTAGTAAGGATCAACCAACCTATGTAGGGAATTGTTGATTGATTTTTTAGTTTATTTTGGGTGTTAAATCTCTAATAGACTTAATCATGCCTTAATTACCTTAAAAAATCTTGAAATTTTGAAAGTTTATGAATTTCTATTTGCACCCTGTAGTACTTACAAGTGCAAATGGTAGAGTCTATTCACTCCTAATAGTGGCATTAGGAGTGAATGGTTTGCACCTAACATTCGAGACAGGTGTGAATTACCAAAACTTGGGAATTTTCCTGAGTTCTTCCTTTTTTTCCTAAAAATACAGATTTTATTGGATTGTCTAAGTGATTTGGAAGATTTTGGGGTCTTGTTAGATCAGTTGGGGTGGTCTTTGAGTCTATCTGTCTTGATATTGAGTCAAATTTTTGTGGAAAGTGTTTGAAGTTTTTTTTTACTTCATTTGATTTTAATGTGTCTGATTGAATGATAAGCCTTAAGTGTGAAGACCCAAAACATAATAATGTTGTTTGTGCTTCTGGTTATCTTTTCTTATAAGGAAAAATTTTCTTCCAAAACCTTGTTTCCTATTAGACCTATCAACTTGTTTTAGTTTAAGGAATTTTTTCTTCTTGAACTTGACTTTCGCTTGTGGTCGACTTGTCTAGTGTTAAAATTTGTTTTCACCATAGTGATAGGCATATCTTTCACTTTTTTGCAGCTTGCATTACTTTCAGTTGTTTTTCAAAAGTTGCATTTTCATCAAAAAAGAAAAATTTGGATCTCATAAAAATTGTATTTGGTTTGAAAAATGAAAATCAGTATATTCTGTTTGCAATGAAAGAGTTAATTTTGTGGTTTGAAAAGTGCTCCATTTTTCATTTTAAAGATTGTGGACGAGTGCAATTGAATTTGAAAATATTTAGTTGCACTTCATTTCGTCTTTTTTGAAAAGTCATTGAAATTGTATTTTTGAAAAGCAGAAGCCACTGTAAAGAATCTAGGAGATTTTCTTTTGATAGCAACTCATCTAATAGTCTAGGTTCTAGGAACTTGGATATAGGTGTTGTGAGTTAAATCCTCCAATACCACATAATATTGAGACGAGGAACAATTAAAGAGTGCTTAGTCCATTAGTAGTGTGAAGTACTTGTCGAAAAGCGCCTCTAACACAAGCATTAAATGGTAGGTAAATTTATTCCAAGTGGCTAGATTGTTCCCTATTGCTTGGATGAGTGGGGTTGTGTTATTTTTGGATTTTTTCATGTGTGGAAATTCCTCAGGGTGACACCACTACTCACTGACAGCTTCGAGTCTAGGAATGTTTTCATAAATTCCCTTCCCAATTGCAGAAGTTCTTTGCAATGACCATTCCACTCAATTATCAAACTTGAAGTGGTGACCTTAGTGTCCTTTCCTAGGATCCTCACAAGTTTCTACAAGGGGAACATCTTGTGTCACCCGAGATAGATGTAGAATCTCTGTCTCAACTCCTTGGGAGGATATTTTCTTAAGGCAATTGCTTGCAGCCTTGATGATTATTGCATGAGAGTTAGTGTAACTGTCTCTTGCAATATTTGTTGGTTGGACTTGGGCCCTAATCATTCTAGGATGACTTTCGTAAGACCCTTAATTGCATCTATTCATTGAATAGTATTTGTCCTAAAGAGCCAAGTGCTTGTCATTGGAAGAGTATTTATGCTTGTGTAAATATTTTTTAGGAAATTTTGTCGTTTGTTTTATTTCTTAATTTTATAATATTTCTAATTTGTGTCTTCAATAGGCCACCATGGTTAATCAACCTTTTCATAGTTTTAGAAGGATTCAATAAATTTCCCATGAAAGGAACGAGTTACCTACAACAAAGATAAGATGGTATCATAGTGATCTACACCCTCTGAGAGAGTTACCTTCAATGTTACTTACTGGAGGGGCATCATCTCCCTTTTCCTTTGAGATGACATTTCTAGGTTTCCAACATGTGAATGCCAATATCCCTCCCATCACAACAAACACCATTTCCTCTGGTAGTGGTTCATCGATTACATCCCATTATTTCCCACCTTAACATGTTCATGCCCAACCCTTCCACAATAACTGGGCTCATCCCTAGATCTAGCCTAGCTTAGATGAACATACCATTCCAAGGTATGGGTATTGGTTTTTCTTTAGGAAAAAATGTGTTGTAAGGCAATACAATTCGTGGAGTAGGCCAAGTCACTAGTGTCGAATTTCCTTGGGGGAATAATATGCACCAAGGAAATCTTCCTTCATTTGGGGCAGGAGGGATGAACATGGTCAATACTTTAAATATCAATAATTTCCAAGGGATCCAACCATTCATGAAGGGCATACCTATAGGAAATATGACACCATTTATACAAACTCCGTTTGGTCAGAATAAAAAATTTGGCCAGAATAGTCAATATTTCTTGAATCTTGGGAATCCCTATATACCAGGACAATATTTTGTTATCACGAACCAATAGGAAGAAAATGATTCAGGGACTTGGAATTCTATGGAACAAACAAAATTATCCTTCTTGGCCACTTTGAATCTGCTAGATCTGATGAAGATAACTAATGAACCAATGTTACACAATCCTAAATGGCCCCCTATCCCCACCAAACATCCTTTAGACGTACCTTATAAGTTTCAAAGAGAATCCTAAAGAAGGCCCGAAATACCATGTGATGACATTCCACCTTTGGTTTTATTCGAACTCCTTAATGGATGATTCCATTAGGCTGTGTCTCTTCGAAAAGGACCTTAATAAGGGTAGAAATGATATGGTACATTGAGTTACCATGAACTTCATTTTAGAAAATTCAATGTGATTGCAAATTCCATTCTTAAACCATTTCCAATTACTAGTCTGTTCTGAGACTGGCACAAGAATCCTTACTTCATTCAAAAAAGATATGTCCACGCACAACTTTGAGCACATTCATGAATGGAGAAGGAGACATAGTTTAATAAAGGAACAAACTCTTGATGAGTTCTTAAATGATTGGTTCATTAAATCATTGCAACCTTTCATTGCAAAGGATGTGGCCCTCTCTGGAGTACAAACAAAATATCAAGCCATTATTAAGGTTCAACAACTTGATTTGGTGTATTCCTAGTCAAGAATGTTGTATGAAATTCTTCTTATTTCTCCTAGAGAAGATACTGATCCAACCAAACCAACCCTTGGATATCATGTTGTTGGTGTGGTTGGTTCAACAAGAATGCCATGACCTATCAAGGTAGCAACCATATTGCACCTAAATCCAAGAAGAACAGTAACAAAGACCCCAAACCCAACACTCACACATATGTTATGTGAGTACATACAACTAATGTGAAGGGAAACCAACAACATGGAGGGAAGAAGAATAAGAATAAGAAAAATGGGAATAAGGGAAACAATAATTCAAATAACAATAACAATAATAAATACAATGTTGGTGGCGGTAAGAGAGATAAGAAGAAGTCCAAGTTTCCATGCAATATATGCACAGATGATCACTTGAACTACTTATTCCCTAAACTAGAAGTTGCTAAACAACTATTAGTATAATAGGAAGCTACTAAGCAACCACCCATGTTAACTAATCCTTTCCCTCCACAACATCAACAGATGATTTCTACCACTAAATTGAACTCTGCAACCTTGCAAGGGTGAAACCTACAGACAAAGGAATAAAAACTATGAGTCAACCACATCCGTATCTAAAAGAAAATAGAGTCCTGAGACTGAAACAACTCAACTATCACTACTACATTTGGGGGCCTCATTTGATAGTTGTTTGCGTTGAATGGACATCGCTTTTGATGTCAAATGGATATTGATTTAGAACCATTTCTTAAGAAACACCTACTAGCATTGCTTATAAGATGACTATGAGTGTCCCTTAAGGGATGCTTCTAAATCAACATCCATTTGACATTTAAACCCACCTCCATTCGATGAAAAAAAATGTCAATTGAGGCTCCCAAATGTATATAGTACCATGATAGGCTTTATGAAAAACGTGGTTTTGTTGTTGAATGAAGATCTCTGCTAACTTATAATTTTCTAATGATGTTCGACACCAAAATTAAACTAACTATGTTCAACCCACGCCACAATTGTGTCTCCTTGACATAGGTTTAACGTCCAACAATCCATGTATATAAATAATTTAAACAAAAAAACATCATAACATTGCTCAAAATTATTCTTACAATAAGCATGCCCATGTATTTCTTTTATAGGCCAAGAGGTGGCCAAGAAATGAAAAGATCGCAATGTGAACCCATTGATCCATTTTCTGGATCCAAAGTACACCAAGATACCATTTAAGGCAACCAAGTGTGTGGAAGACCAAAATTCGAATTCATTTGAGTAAGTGGAGCTTTCATGAGCCTTCATGTGCTGATGGTGGGTGAGATATTGTTGTTTGTGCCAGACACACATATATCGAAGGAAATTTTGTGTTGCAATGCAGGTGTTATTATAGAATTGCACACTGTAGTGCATATAAACAGAGTTTAACCTGCATTGTTGTGGCTTTTGACTATTTTGAGGCCATTTTGGATTCATTATACTCCTTGGACATTGTGAAGATATCTTTAGTTAGATGCATGTTTTATGTTGATGATGCTTTATTATGTGAATGGAAAAATTGTTGTAGGTGTGCGAGTTTTTTGTGATAACAGATGCTCCCTGATGTATGAGGTTCAGAGGGTACTGAAGAGTCGATAATCCATCATCATTTCTTGTGTGCTCTTGGTTGATTCTTCAAACTATGTGGAAAAGTGTGACCTTCCAAAGGGTAAATTTTGTTGATGTGTTGTTTTTATACAAACGAGGTGGGCATCCCAATGCTCGTGAAAATGGCGTGGCTACAAAATGAAGATATTGAGGGATATCTCATACACTGTTGTGGTCATGAAAGAGGGTGTCCTCCAACCACGTAAGAGTACATGAATCCAAAATTGCTGTAACTGGTGCTGAAGAAGTGGAACTGTTGAAAATATTAAGAATCCCACGGGAGTGGGTGTCGAAAATGGTGGTGGAGTCACTAAAGACTTCCCCTGTACTAGATATGCGGCTACTATCATTTTCAAATGTGAACACTCTTACCTTCAATATGTATGACTCCCCTTGATGTAAGTAAATGTATTGTTTTCAAGCATAGGGGAGACTACTAAGTTAAGGAGAACTAATGGCTCTCATTTCTCAATCTAAGGTAATCCCTTATAATGATTGATAGGAATCCAAAGGTACCATTGTTGCTTCTTCAACTCTCAGAATATGAGGAGCTGGAGTCAATGAGAGTTGAAGAGTCATTACAAGATGGTCTTGTCTAAGGAACCAAGATCATGTTGTAACCAATAGTGAGACTAACAGACTTGTTACAATACTAGCCGATAAGCATGGGGATTATACTTCCTCTGATCAATGATAAACTGGGGAAAGAGTTGACAAGATCATACTTCAAGTGAGGATGTAGTGGGGGGAGATAACTGACAGATGAAGGGATTTTTTAGGGACACAATACTGTGAAAGAGTAGTGATTGAAAAAGGCATGATTGCAAGGTATCAGGAGACTCCATGTCATCGATAAAAGGTGACCAAGGGGATTTTTACAACATAATTGATTGGTCCCCATGTGTCAATGTAACTGGGAACTATTTTTATATAAAGAATAATTGGTGGGGTCCCTGTGGTTTTGGGAATGTTGGGGGACCATTTTGTGGATGGGTGGGACTCCCACTATTTTTTGTGGATCAGGGAGTCAATTTTTTATGATGGGAAGGGTTCTCAATATGGTAATTGGGGAACCTATTCCAAAAATGAAGTGGGGTAATTTACAAATGCGAAGATGAGAATCCCATGAATCAATGCCATCCAGAGTGTTCATGCAAGAATAACTGAATAGAATTGGTTATATATGGGGGAGGGGGACCCGTTCTTGTCTTGGTGGGGGTGATGGTACATAGGTGAATGCAGATGGGTTGAATTCTCATGGAGGTATGAGATGGTCGTTGTTAATATTATTTGTAACTGGCATTGAGGAATCTGGTTTTGCAGAACTGCTTGAGGTAGGGGAGTAAATTCCATACTATGGAATAATGGTCTCTAAGTAGATGACTTTATGGGAGTGGAAATTTCCTCGAACTTGTAGGGGGGTCGACATCATGGGTGTCAATTTACGATAAAAGTTTATTGAGGGAAAACACCCATGGAGGGATTTGAGTGGTCCTCAGTTTGGACGTTGATAGCACATCAAAACTAGGATATTGATGAATGTAATATGATGTCTCAGTTATGGTTATTATAGGGAAATAGTGATGACGAGAGGTGAGTTCCGTGATAATACATGAGGGAACAATATTACATTTTTTTTATGGAAGATGATTTGATTGTTTTGAGAGTGATATTGGACACATGACACACATACACAAGTGTAGTGAAAGACATGACCAAGGTATGGACAATGTAGAATTATTAACTCAAAACATGGCACACATAAGGGGTGCTTGACTTGATATGCCCCGAATGGAATGCTCCAAATGGAGGAGTAGGATGGATCATTGCAAGGACCTCAGAGTGTTGATTGTGGTGGTGCAATTGTTTCATCAAACAAATGCATGGTTTGGTTGTGGCAAGGTTGTGAAGTTTGGGTCAAATTGGTTTAAAAATGTTGTGGGGCCCAATTTTTAAACATCATTTGTACTACTCTCCATTCTTACTCTTATGAGTGTTTCCATGGTTTCCAAGAGCACGGGTGATCCATTTCTGAGTAGCGAGATCCAGGTAATCCCAACCCTTGTCTTGTTTAATTTCAACCATGATGATTTAAGGTTAGAGGGTGTGTTGGGTCTCGTACAAATGGTTTCACACACGATATTTTTGGTTATTAGCACGTTGAAGCACTAGAAAAATCATGAATCTCGTGTTTCTCTAGCATGTTATTATGTCGTAAGACCACATAAGGCACAAGTTTTTCCTTGGTCTTCAATGCAGGTTATCATCACGTTTAAGTGGTGATGAGATGTGTCGATGTGCGGGAATTCTTTGGAATCCTATGCTATGACCAACCCGAATGGAATCATTACAGCTGCACTGGAGCACAACCAAATAGGAGATCTCCCACACGCTAGTTTAGAAAGGGAAGGGGGGACTATACGCATTGAGAATGGTGATGTGAAGGTTATGTCATGCTGCATCAGTACTATGGCCAAGTAATTTGACTTATTGTTTGTGAAGATAGGCATGGAAGTGGAATTTCGAGAGCGCAACTACCAGGCGTTGAGGGATGAAGTATGAGGGGATCATCAAGTGGCCAAGGTGCTAATCGATACAGAGATATTGATTTTCTTCATGTGCATGTACATGTAGTTGGCTGACTATTTACTATTGGAGTTAGTGCAAATGTGGGACCCATCCCAACGAGTGTTCTATGTGGGTGGACAGGACTTGAGTATTTTAACTTAGGATATTTACTTTTTGACCTTTTTGATCCACTGTGGGATGAGAGAGTCTATCAGTCAGCGGATGGGAGGAAGGCACACAATTTATGGGCTCATTGATCAGTACCATGGAGGCACTGATGAGTCCTGAGACCATGCATAGATCAAGGTGAGGTTATTTGCGATATGATGAGTGCGGTTCATGGTTGTAGTAGTATTGAGGGTCCTTGGACCTCTATCTCCTCACAATATTTTTTTTGGGTAGCCGCTACTGGTTTAGTGTGTGTTAGTAGGCGAGCAAGTGGAGTGGAGGTCGATAGTATGGGATATCATCATGGCAGGGATGGATTATGTGCATCGATGGGGGGAGACGATATTCTATCATGGGAGTGTCCTATGTGCATTATTTTTGGAGTGGTTCCCTTCTTTGCAGCCTATGGTTCTAGTGTCAACGTGGGGGCCTCATGNTGTGCATCGATGGGTGGAGACGATATTCTATCATGGGAGTGTCCTATGTGCATTATTTTTGGAGTGGTTCCCTTCTTTGCAGCCTATGGTTCTAGTGTCAACGTGGGGGCCTCATGAGCCATGGATGGTCTAATTGGAGAGTGCAGCGATGCCTCTCTTAGGTTGTGGTGAGGTGGGTGCTTATTACACACCCCACTTTATGGAGGTGTGGTTGTAGCAGATTGGTTTGATGGAGCAGTTTCCATGTCAAGGTATGGACTACAATGAAGGTATGTAGTTACCCTAGTGTGCTAGTAGTTGGGATGAGTCGGGTACACAATGAGTATTTTAGCATGATATATATTTCTATACTTTTACTTGTGTTGTGTACATGATTTGAGATATGTATATGTATCTATGAATTGCTTGTTGTTATTGGTGATGTAGATGTTGGACCAATTCCACCACCACCTAGATTGCATCACCATTGGTAGGGCCTAGGAGGGATGCTAGGGCCACCGTGGGTGGTGCTACTAATGTTGGTGCTCTTGTTGGGGGATTTTTTTGGTGGGGATGCAACAACCAAAACCTTAGTAGAGGTAGAAAGGAGTTTGGATATTTTGACATGGGGTATTGATGAGTGGGAGATTAATGATCTCATGGATGAGGAGCTCTCCCATACTCTACAACTACGAGTTTCCTGCGGTCTAGGTTTTCAAGTTGTGATGCAAAGGATTGAAATTGAATTCCATGGGGCATGGAAAAAATGGGGGGGGGGGGGGGGGGGATGGAGGGGGTATTTTCCTGAGGAAGATGCCTTGATAGGGACTAGATCTGGTGCGAGAACTAGACCCCGAGGTAGTCATAGGCGAGGTTGTGCAGTGATTAGGAATCATGGGGCCTCAAGACTAGACAGGTGGTGGAGCATCTTGAGTGCTCCAGTTTTGTGATAATATTTTATCCAAGGTTGAGGGCCCTCCTTTTGTATGTATATGATGATAGAGCCTATGGGAGGTGGGTTTTATTAGGTATCCCCCATAAGGCGCATGATTCTTTTTGTACATGACACACTATTTTTTTACAGATATATATTTGGGTGGCACACATTTATATCTCATGGATTTTTGATGTATGCTTATGTTTATGATGTTTGTATGCATATGTTGTTGTTATCGATGTATGGTAGTAGGAACTTATACATGATATTTTTATTGATGATCAACATATGGTGATGATGTGGTTTGATGTATATGTTGATATGATCTATGTGTAGAAGTTGGAAATTTGCACATGATGTGAGATTCATTATCGACATATGTTTATGGTTTGGAGGTTTATACATGCATAGTTAGAGGTACCTATTCATGTATTGGATGAATTTGGTCTAATGTGCAAGTTTTAGGGGTGATGTATTAAGTTCCAGTTTAGAACCTTGTTGGCAACTGCATCAACGAGTACAGTGGCACTCCTTAGGATGTCGGTGAATATGATGAGTTTAAACTGTCACATGAGAAGGCATACTCAGAGATAATTGCAGAAGAGGAGTGGATTAAGGACATGAAAGAGAATGTTGAGTTGTGACACAACTAAATTGGAATGTAGGTGGATGTGCAGGAGATTTATGCTAAAATGGATGATGGCATCGGTCAACATACCTATAACAACGTCATACTAGGATTGATTATTTGTAAGTCCCCCCAAAGAGACTCTACCAGTGTGGTATAGATTTTGGTGGGGGTATAAATAGCCCAAGAAGATGACGCTATATTTTTGTACCAACGACTTATGTTGTCCAAAAATCCAATGTGGTTGGGTTGGTTGGTATCCATTTGCATTGAGAACAAAGGATTTCATTTAGTTTTCGATTTATTGGATTGGAAACATAAATAATAACTTTCGAAACTTTTGAAATTTTGAGATGAACAATGCGTACAAGAGGTGCACACAAGGAACATTCTATTTATATTGAAGAAATACATCATGCTTTAGGGGGTATGAGTATATGGTTATGTTCTTTGCCTAAATAGGTGATCCTAAGATGGCTACTCTAGTGTGGGAGGAGGAGGGCTCTCATTGGGGGAAGGTGACTTCTCGTCCGATAATGATGAATCCTCGCTTATGAGTAATCCATCCAGGGGAGATATATCTTCAATAGTGTATACTATCATGGGAACAATTGGTTCCAACGATGTTTCTAGTGCTGACACAATTAGTTGGAACAGTTGGTCTTAGAGACACATCTGCTTGAGGAAAACTTCAAGTTCAACGCATAAAATGGGGAATTGGAAAAAATAGTGGGAAGTGGTGCCACATTTTTGGCATGGGCGTGATCCCCTGATTGGAACTAGTCTCGGTGTTAGGGACGTTGTAGTGGATGTGGTCATGTTATGACTAGGAATCATAAAGATGTATGACCTATATGAAGTGCACCCATTAGTTTGGGTATCGTGGTTCATGTGGGTGGGTTGTGTTTGAGGAGATGTATGGTTCTATAAAGGGGTTTAAAATGAATACATGGTTTATTTAACTACATCAGTGGTGATCATATTGATGGAAGCTACCTCGGGTGGGGAGGTAGTTGTGGGATCCTCCATCATTTGTGCGAGACGAATGGTTTCCAATACATTATGAAATTAAGGGATATCGGTTCAATGGTGAGTATGGTTCTCATGTTTAGAACAATTCGAACATTCCTTGATGATACATAAGGATTTGGACTTGGGGGTTGAGGGGTCTGATATGCCCCCAATATTAGATTGAGGGGCACGTGAGACACTAATAAGTGTATTGAGTAGGTTTCTGAGATTTGGTAAGGTAGGGAACATATTTCTTGCATGAACTTATTGTCCACACAAAGCACATGAGGGTGTGACCTGCATGGTGGGTGTATCATGCATAATGGGTGCCTTTAGCATTTGTTAGGTGGAACCCTGCATGTTGGGTTTAGTTTCTCCTGATGACGATTCAAAGGCATGGTTGGTTGTGGCAAGGGATTTCAATTTGGGATGATCGATACCTATGTTAGTGGGTTTTTTTGGCTTGGGTTGAATAATGCCCCTATTTTGTGGTTTGGTGACCATCGACACACCGATACCATCTCATAATGTGCGATGGGTTTTGAATCTGTATCTAAGAATGGTGGTGTAAGGTACCACACATGGATCCCTAATGTGAGTCTTGGAAGTGTTGACTGAGTCATGACTAGTGTCCCTTGTACTCTTGCATGGGGGGGGGTACAAAAATTGAGTATGGAACATGGGAAGCACAAAAGGGTTCAATATTTGTTCCATGCCATGAATTTTTGGAGGTGTTGGTGATGATACCACTGGGGTGGAGGATTATTTCTTTATGGTGGAAATGATACACATGACACCCTCCGTTGTGGTGGGGATTTCAGGTGGAGGGATTGATTATGCTCCTACGAGGTTAGAATCCTTGTACACATTCAGGCTAATTTCAACATACGGTGTTGGATTTGTTCCTCTTACTATGGGTAAGACGTTTTCAGGATTGACGTATATATGGGGATTGTAGTAACTAATTTGGTAAAGGGTTAACACCTTCCCATTTAATGGGAACATCATGGTATGAAATAACAAGTAAGTGATCGCATTCATGGAATACATCTAACTACAACCCAAGAGGATCTTGTAGTCAAGTTGGGCATCAATGACTTGAACATCAATCATCACCAATTTGTATCCTATCTCAATGGGGACATTTTGGTATAATCCTCATGGTTGGGATGGTCTTCCATCATATGCAAGGAGTACAATATAGGATGGACCTATCTTAGGTGATCCTAATTTCTTCGAAACATTAGATGGCATGATGCATGTGGTTGTTCCTTCATCAACGGATGATGATGTTCTTTACTATGACTGGGACCTAGAATGAAACAGATGCCAGGTAGTTGTGGTTCATCTTTGTCAAGTTCAAAAGTCACAAGGTTTGCATCGGAAGGGTCGATGGAATCGAGTGAATTCAGAAGTGACTTTCATTGTGAAGGTAAATATTGAAGTACTTCCAATGTTGACATGTCAGCTGGTGATTGTGACAAGTCCTCAACAATGCTATAATTATGGGCATCCTTCATGTGGGGATTATGAGGGGTACACCTAAGTGGTGCTTCGAGTATCCTTAGAATTTGCTCTGTGTTAGGGTGTGGAATCTACAAAATTCCTCCCAAAGGGACCGAAGTATCTTCAAGGACATGTGAGGTATCTGCATTGGTGTACCCTTTGGCACAAGTCTATAGGTTGACCAACGTCACATTCAAATAAATGTTTTGGAAATATACCATATGGGGGGCAAGGATCCATCTGTTTGGTAACCAGTCCTTGATTGGAAAAGGGTTGTTGTAAAACAACCTATTGGGGTTGTCGTGCAGGAGGCACCTGAGGAGGATTTGCAATCATTTGCTTTTTTACTCCCATAATTTGTTGGTAGTAGGGGATAAGCGAACAATGGTGAGTGTAATGGACATACTAACCACATATAAATCAAGGATAGTTTGTCCTTAGGTTGGAATTATTTCCTTTCTTAGGGGTTTCCCCCTCATGTAGGTCAGTTACTCTGTTTTGGGTTCTATTGGGGGTCTTGGTTTCCCCCTTGTCCCTATTGTTGGGGCTTTCTATTTTTTCCTTTCTTATTCCCCTGATTCTGAGGATTCAGGGGATTGGTGATTTTCAATTGCTCAAATTGTTGATCTTGTTGTTGAATAGATGGTTGGAAAAATTTGACCCCCATATGAGGCATGGGTGTCGTACCAGGGGGGCATAGGTATGGGTAGTAAGGATTATACCTTGGGGGTGGAAGATAGGTCGATTGCACCATATATGATGTGGAGGCAGGTGCATGTGGTGACATTTGAGGTTAGGGAACTATTTTTACTTAGATTGTACTAGGGTATATATGGTTGTATTTTCTGTACTAGGGCTATCCAAATGAAGGATTTGGTGTAGTAGTTGTGGGAGCCGACGCAACTAGGAAAGTGGGTATTGCGCCATCATGGGTGATGGTGTAAGAGTTGTTTGCGAGGGAAATTTACTATGAGAGGAAATGGAACTGGGAGGATCTAGTGATATATGCTAAGGGGAATCTAGTAGTACGACATACAAGTACCATGATTAGGCATATATGGCATCAAAGTGTTGGAATTTGAGTATCATTTCTTTCTCATTTTGTGGGATTGAATACCTAGCCATATCCTTTACGATATATGGCTGGAGTGATTTGAGAAAACCAATCCAAAAGGAAGGGAAGTTGGATGTATATTTTTCACAAAGTGCGATGAAAATTCCATTCATGGATGTGGTATGTTATATGTGTCGTTGTGTTTTGTCAAAACTCTGTGAGAATTTTTAGGCCAAGATCATTCCTTATTGTAAATTGAAAGTAGGATATAAATGACATGGCTATAGTTTCAAAAGTGGTATGAGAGGCTCTTGTCAAATTTACATACCATTTTGCAGCTATATGAGTTGGGGTTCTTTGGAAGAGACGAAGGTGTACCGAATCCTCCACTATGTTGTTAAAGGAACACTATAGGTGGAAATACATGATATGGTTGGAGGGATCATCTCCCTATTTCTCTTTGAATTTGGGGATATCAAAATGTATCTTTTTAGGAATATGTGTCCAAGTGGCGTCATGATCTATGGGATCATTAACTAGTTTGGCTAGACCAGGAAGGTTCAAACTTGCAATGAATGGTAGGTTTGGGTTTGGGGCTGCCATGTTATTATGAACATTGTTTCCTTAAGGGGGATACATTGGAATATGTGGCTATGATATTTTTCTTGTAGGGGAATATGAATATGTGGTGTGAATTCCTCCCAATGGGGGAGGAGAAGGTGGAGTATTCCCTCTTGGGGGAGTGAATAAAGGTTATCATGTTCTGCGAGGAGAGGAGGGGAAAGGGTTAACACTATATGTATGAGGAGATAGTTAATCAAGAAAGGTGTATCCTCGCCTATAGGACCATATCAATGTATCCTGGGAGCATACCCATCCAGGTGATCTCCCTTCTATGCAATGAGGAGATAAAGGAAAATTAGCCCTTTAGAGAGGGGAGAGGCCTTGTATTTTGCAGGAATTCGTTAGGAGGTGGTTTTGTTCCTCTATGGTGGAATTCTAGTATCCAAATGAGAGTGATGGATGGTGAATAAACACAATATAGACAAATGAAAAAATATACCAACCACAACATATGCAAAATGGTGCAACAAGTGAGTGATATGTGCAAATATGGCTTAGTGCAAAGGTGTCCACATGTAGGTTCTTTTTAAATTACAAGTTTAATGAGATTTTATTTAGAAAAGAACAACAAGTGTAAATTCCATAAAATACCTAACGTCCTTCTTCTCAAATGTAACTAGGCCTCCTAAAAGCATAATTGATGGTGATAGTGTAATCCACACAACAATCGACTAGTTGAGGTAACAAAGAAGCATTTCTACTGGATATGGGGAAAATATTCTAATCAAGAATACTTTGAAACACCTACCAATGGAAATAGCTGACTTTAGGTGTCATTTTCACTCCCAAGTGCTCCTTGGCGATATCCTAAGTTTGGACAGTATGGTTACCTTGCTTCAAGTGTGGATCAATAGTTGGGCCTAGGCAATATACTTTCGTCTCCCTAACAATGAGGTGAGTGCCTCGCAGGGGAGACAAGGGAAACTCCTTGGTCTCGGTACACTTATGATATGGGATCTCTTTGAACACTCTCTTATAGCATGATTTAAAAGCACCCTAAAAGACAACAATGATATGGTTAAAAAATATGCCTAATGAAACTATATTGGTGGGCATTGTTTGGATGCCTAACTCAATCAATCCTACCAAGTTTTTTTTTTGTGACCTCCAATGGAGGATTTTAGTTGATTAGAATTATAATTATTGCTTATGAATTAAATGATTGTAAGGGAGGTATTTAACAATTCCACTCCTTTTTTATTCACTGAAATCATGAAGATCATACTTGGGTGGAAAGAGTCTTTACGTCCCTCATTGTGTTCAAGTGGGAAAACAAATGTGATGAAGGATAATGGTATTGTTGCAATTCACTAGAGTTATAAAAAAATGATGTGAATTGTAATTTGAGCTCTAAACAAACTAGTGATGCTTGCAAAAATAAATGTTAAGTGTGCAATGGAGGTATTTCACCCTTCACTCCCTTTTTCGATTCACATAAATCATGAAGAGCATACTTGGGAAGGGGAGGGTATTTAGGTCCTTTCTTGTGTTCAAAAAGTGGATTATACACTACTTGAACTAGAGATGTTAAAGTAAAAGAAAAGAACCATAAAATTTCCCGAATACTAGTGACAACAATGAGTTCATTGGGGATCCTCAAAGTTGGTTACCTATGTATATTTGTAGGGATGAATCAACCACTTCCTAATCGTAGTTTAGGTGGGATAATTACTATAGCAACAAGTAACCATTGTAAGCTAATCAATTCCTAGTTCATTAGTGAGCCGCTATTAGGCTGCAAAGTTTTGAATGAATAGATAAAAAGCAAAGAAAGGACAGAAACCGCGAAAATAAAATTTACAGATGCGCTGCAACGCGGTAGAAACACTCACCAGTGTGTTGTAATGTGGGTTTAGTGAGAAAAATAGTGTCGATTTGGGTCATAAAAACAATGCATGAGGTATTTATCTTAAAATGCATAGTCAGTGTGTATGTTGAAGATTTAAGCACTCTGTTAGTGCTCTAGAGACGCCAGGAGCCATGTGTTGGTAGATTTTTTTGTAGGGACATGTCTACAGCCTATCTATCCTTAACTACAGGGAGGGTGAATCCTGCTAGCAAAAATATATGCAATAAATGAAAGCTTCTTGAGATTTCTAAACTTTTTCAAAGAAGAGAGAGGGAGGTAAGGAAGGAGATTTCCTCTTTAAGCATGTCATTCATTGAAGATCCTTTTGGTCCAACCTCCTTAGCCTTTAGGCCTCCATTAGTAGCTTGTGAGCTAGTTCCTTACCTCTAGATTTTGAAAACTTTAAAAAATATTGAAATCTATCTACCAAATATTGATAAAGAACACATAAAAATGCATAGATTCATACACAACATTTGGGGGTACATAAGATTGCATCATATTAAAATGGGAGGAAAGTGATTACAACCCAATAATAGGTGAATCCCTTTCTCCCTTGCTCTAAACTATCCTTCTCCCTCAATGCCAATGATCACCAAGGAAACTATGATGTGAAAAGACTCTATCTCTAGCCTCCAAATCCTACAAAATTCCTTTGCTTTTCTAGCATGTCCTCCTTAATTCACCTCACATGCCTTCTATTTATAGGATTGGGATTTGAGCATCCCATTTTTTATAATGAATTTGGTATTAGGATTTTTTTGAAGGTTTTGATTATTTCCTTCAAAAACTCACTTTCCTTAGTTTTTAGGCATTTCAACTTGACTTTTCAATATTTCTAGGACAATTAATTCCCATGTTAGGAATTTTCCACTGGATGAGTTATAGCAACTAGGATTTGGTCCCTAAGTGGTCACGGACTTGGCCTCTTTAGAGCCACCTTTTATTCAAACATTTATTGCTTTGTTGCGGGCAAAGTAAAATATTGTTTTCAGACCAACACTCTCAAAAGTGTTAATTTTAATGTTAACGGATGCCCCCTAATGCGTGAGGTTCGAAGCTATGCTGAGGGATGCAATGCATTAATTTTTCTTTCTTTTTGATACTCTTTGTACTGATAATATTTAGTTATCAAGGCATGATGGAAAAGGATGGTTTATGAATGCAAGAGTTGGAGAAACACCTGCAAGTCAAATAAGGAAATTTCCCAAATATATGATATCTTCTTGAGGTGGGTATACCCATGCTCAACAATAAAAAAGCATGGCCATGAACAATACACATCAGATCCATGTCAAAAAGAAAAAAGGTATACAAACACTTTTTGATGAGTGCAACATATCCAGGTCTTTGTGGTTTTTTGACATGGAAGTCTAATATTGCGCAACTCAGGCATTGCATCGATGAGTGATACGACTGTTTTTCCCAAGGTATTCAAATAAACCAATGATAGTACGAGTATATATCATGCGAATAAATGATTCGATGTCGAGCATAATAAAACACCATCTGTTTACCGGTTATTGATGTATACCATTAACAGATGCAAGGCAGCCCACCGATAATGATGATGGACTCCATGGTACTTGAGTACAAACTGACAAGTGTGAATTGATGTTCTGAAGTCAAACACTTGTAGAATCAAACAATTAGGGGTCATTGGTGTATACCCATTTTAATTTTTGAGGAATCCTACCACTAATGACTACAATATCCAAGGTACTCACTAGGGTTCCTAGATCCATTTCCTAGATGATTATTTGGCTTCAATAGGAATAAATAAGTTAGAAGGAGGGCATTGATGCATCCCACATAAAATGACATGAAACTGAGATCAATAGGCTGATATAATTTGGTAGAGCTGCGAGATCCAACACTGTATACTAACACAAGCAAGGCTGACATGACTGGTCAGAAACATTTGAGGAATGACCGACACTGGTTTGACTTCCCTTGAACACATAACATGATTCAGAATGGACACTTGGAAACATAATACTTGAGTAACCAACCATTGTGAAATTCATCAACTCCAGATGAATTAACGAAAGCTCCATAGAGGACATGAAGGATAACCTATTGATGGAGATCTGTTCAAATTACTGGTACAGCTTCCTAAGTCACATGTAAATGTTGTACTAACAGTGGATACCAAATTATGTGTCGTTTTCAAGGGAGACTATTATTGACTGTTTCCTTTATCTTGAAGATTCAATATGACACGATTCATGTTTCCCTTTTTTGTGATTTTTAATTTTTAGTACTTTTTTCATTTATTAGCTTGAAAAAAGAATAAATAATGCTATGGTACATGGGAGGGAACAATTGTTTCATGGGAGTACTTTGTTTTTCAAGAGCATGGATCAAGACAAGGAAAAGATACATAATGCAAACAAGGGCTGGGCTAGTTGTGCACACTGTTACGGATGTTCCCTTAATCGGTTGGCTATCTGAAGCAATATTGTGTGTCGACAATCGGTGAAATAGAACCAAGTAACTATGGTTATCCAATTTGATGTGATGAACAAGTAGGAAGGGGTAAATGTAATTTACTTCATGCTAATTCTTGAGAAAAACACCAAAATCATAATCACAATGAATCATGGTCCATCAACTACCTAAATCAAATAGTTCTCTCAAGTATAGGTCAACTTAAATAGAAGCAATGGTTTATATGAATTTTGAGCAAAAGATGACTAGAAAGGGATATACACAACATCAACAATAAGCACCAAAGTAGTAAGCACAAATGTTCATGCAGATATTTTAACATATTCTTATGTAAATTGACATGAAATAGGGATCCCATCAGGAAATGGTCAGAACTATATGGAAGAGAAGTATGTAGTCTCAAAATCTAGGTCATGATGGGACTAATTGGGCTCCTGGTCCTATGAGAATAACTCAGCACGGGCACCAAAATGGAAATGGGGTGCTGACTAGGGTGTCCCATGTTCGGTAGGCTCTTCTGTTAAAATGGTGGAAAATATAGATATTATGGGATGACCCACCAAATTCCAGCAGGTTTGACCCTATGTAAATTTTGGGTTGCAAAAAGTTAAAATGCATCTTCATAGAGGGATAACCTAAACCTATATGCATACTTCCAAATATACCTGATAAGATCGAGGAACATATAAAGGATGCTCCTATATCTGGGTGGATTTAAACCATATATACTCCCAATGGCCCCACAAAATATGTCCTTAGGTTGGTGCAACCAAATGTTTATGACTTCAAGGATTGCTTCATCGGATGATAAAATTATATCCAAGAAATCAAGCGAGCTGGGATATCTCACAACCAAAATAGGCCAAGTAACTGGATCATATTCCTCCATCAAGGGAATATTTTGATCCAAATCTGCTGAAGGCATTTGAATTGCTTGGTATGACACTTCTACAACAGATAAGGGTTGCTAGATCACAAAATTTCCATGAGGGAATCATTTTTTAACAATTCTACCCTAATGTCTTGAACCTCCTTTAAAGCATCCCTAATGAAAGGAACATTCGATTGGATAGTAGTTTCAAGCATGCAGTAATCTAATTGGTAGATCATAAATCTTACCCCGATGAGGGAACCGAATCATTCATGACTCTAAAGGCACTATAGCTATCACAGTGTGTATCTAACTATGTCCTAATAGAAATTTGTAATATATAGGCTCGTCTACTAACTCAACATCTATTGTGACAATTTTTCTAGACCATTCAATAGGGAAAGATACATTGAGTTTGTGAGGAGAGAATGAATGTCCATCAAATGATTTTTTCATAGTATGGGATTGAACTAAGGTGGGTAATACTAATGCTTTCCAACATTTAAATGACATGACACAGGTTGTGGCCCCTTCATCAACTATGGTTTGAAATATATTCTTGCCATCAGATGTTACTTTAATTTGAAAATCAACTTTGGAAGGAATCCTACAGGTTGATTGGTCTAAGTCTAATGTGATCAAAGTCGCATCGGATGGATAAACAACTCTAGCTGAAGACAATAGTTCCTCTCTTTGTGCAGGACAATATTGCAACACTTCCATGGAGGGCATGGAACATGGTGCTTGATCTATTTCCTCAACAACATTTTCGTTATGAGAAGCTCATGCATTAAACACATATTTCATTAAATTTGTAATTATTTAGTGGATCTAGAATTTAGAACTTCCACTAGATTGAGTTCTTTTAAAATGAGGAAAGTCATAGACTTTGAATCCTTACATAATGTATAGTAATATTATTTATAGTTTATATTTAATGTTAAGTTGATTAAATTATTTTATGACATAATACCAACATTGTATTTGTTACTACAACAATTAGAAATATTG
>LPNX010422261.1:84599-95172 GCA_001517045.1 Pseudotsuga menziesii
TGGACATTTGATATAGTGAGATGTTTTGTTGATCTAAAATACAAATTGAAAAGTTAAAATTTGAATGGTATTATCTAATTCGCATAAAGTATCATCACATAAATTAACATTGAACTTGAAGTGAAATTTCATATATGCAGTAAATAATATAAAATTCCTCAAAAAGTAGCTTGAAGAGTATTTATTATAGTACAAACATTGAAAAATGTTTCTTCATGTATACTAAAAGTCATTCAAAAAGCAAATTACATTCATGTATCATCTCCACCTAATCTCCTTATATTCGCTCAAGCAGATCAAGTACAGCTTGTACACCACATTTATTTATCTTTGTCTTCTTGCAATCTTCTTTCTTTGGCATCCATGCCCAAACTATGGTATTAATTTGAATAGATCCAAGTTTTTTGTCATCGGGATTTGGTACCCAATATTGTTCTAAAACTTTTCCCTTGTATTTCCCTGAGCTAGGCTGCCACCAATCAATATTTACATGAAGGGTCTTGCTGTCATCATCCTGAAAGATATCTGAGGTGGCTTTTGCCATCCAAATCATCTCTCCTTCATCCTCATTTCCTGATCTAACAAGCAACATCTTTCCTTTATCAACATCAATTCTAGGATCGAATGTTGGCTTTGGCTTGTTGCACTTGGGTCCAACATATACCGGTTCATCTGTCACATTATCAAAATCCCCATCCATAATACTTGATATTGCATGGAGTGCATTACCATCAACGTTAACATTTTTCCTCGTCTTTGGCTAAAAATCATCAGAAGAAGAATCACTTTCATCCAAGGGTGTATGGTCATTGTAGATTCCATCTAATGCATCAAGAACTCTTTTCCAATAATCTAGTTTTTCATTCCATTCCTCTGTAACAATTGGTGAATTCTCATTGCCAATAGTCTCTTTCCACATTGTTATGTATGATGTTATTCCTTCCTTTAGTTCTTTTAAATATGCATCATTGTCTTTGGGACGTAATAAAGATGGCTTCCCTGTGGGCAATATAGGTCGGCCTTCATCATCTATATTCCACAACTCCACTGGTTTTGACCACTCAATGTCTCTGATGGATTCTTTATACCTCATAACTAGAACATCATTGAGTATAAGGAATTGGAAGTACTGGACATTAAGATGTCCAACTAGTGCATTTTTCCCCTCCTTGATGTACCCATTAATAAAACTTTTGAAGTCATACACTTTGTCAATAAGTTTAGGTGGAAACACCCTTTTTTCTTCTATTGTGCGATATGTATCCATCATCTCAGGTAAATAATATATATCTTTACTTTTCAAGTTGGAATACATTCTTCCGTAGGTTCCATCTATGTCTTCATGGGTGTGCCCCACAAGCAAGAACCCAACATCAATAGTGATGAAGACACCAAGTACAGTTAATAGTGATAGAAACATGAAAACATAACGATTCTTATTATCACTAGCTGCATTGTCCAACTGTAACAACAAATGTGGACGAAGAGGTTTAAAATCAAGATTTTGATTTGTTGAGCTTCCATTTAAAGATAGGAAAGCATCCTTGTACACTCTACATTTTGAGTAAATAAAGTTTTGAAGTAATGCATTTGAAAGTGTGTTTCTTGAACTTCCACTCTCATAAAGCAAATCACCATACATATCAAGGTGTGGGTCTTCAAGGTCCCTCAAGCACTTTGCAAGAGATCTAATGGTAAATTGTGATCCCATGTGTACAAATGGCAGGGAAAAATGACCAAAACCTCCTGTGCTATGCCCATGTGTTAGCATACCTGTCAACGACAAACCCAAGTTTGTTCCTGCAACAGATTTTGATTTGACACGTAATCTTGGGATTGAAGTCTTTGTTTTGTCCATTTTATCATGGATAATGATCAAGTATTCCTTTGGATACCACTCTGACATAATTATGTGGGCATAGTAGTAATATCTTCCACACATAACATTCTTGTTATGTTTCTTCAATGTAGCTCTTTCCTTTTCTTCCAGCTCTTTTGTAGTCGATGTCTTCATCTATGCTTTTAACACGATACATTCACTACATTTACTAAAGTTAGTGTTCTTTGAGAATGCCACATCTAGAAAATGAGTATTCCAAATTTTGCTCATTGTTGGTTGTGATATTGATGGAAAATTTAGCTCTTGAAGAGCCTTGTTGATCTCTTTTAACAAAGAACTTTTGGTGTACGTTGATGGAAGCAATCTTAAAGGAGCAGATGTTCCATCTTCTTCAAATTGTCATGTTTGGTTCGGTGAAAACTCTGAATTATCCATTACAATTTTTGTGCAATGTTTCTATGACTGCCACAGTATGTGCACGTGGTTTGCATTTGTTGGTGTTACCATGAATTCCTTTGACATGTCCTTGTTGGAAATTATGTTGGTAAGTATAGAAGGTGCTTTGAGGAATATTATGTATCTTGTACCATGCTTTCTTACAAATAATATCTCCATTAAACCTCATGTCCTTTAATTTTCTAATAGTAGGAGGCAGGCCATGGCCATGGCTCTTTGACATGATTGTGTTGGAAAGGAGTGAATTCAAGACAAATTCCCTAATGTCATTTTTTGTAAAGAGTTTCATACCCCTTCTAGCAGTTGCAATGACTTTCCTATCCACATGTTGAAGACAATATTAATTGCAACATTCATCCGCTGCCAAAAGTTGGATTTCTTTCTCTTCATCTCTTTGTATTGGAAAGTTTCCAACCTTTTTTTATAGCCACAACTCGTTTAATCCTTTTATATGGCCTCGTTGCGTGCATAGCAATTGAGTCTGGATCTTTTTCATTATAAAGATCATCATCCCATTTGTTTAAGGGACTTGTGTCCTCTATAACATCCCATACCGCCATTTCCTTGGGTGCCTCATTGAAATTTTCATTCACCCTTAAAATCTCACCTTCATTGTCCACCAACTTATTTATTGGTCATCTAACCAAACAATGTATAGACTTGTCCCCAATCCTACATCTTTCACAATTTCTATCTATGTCTTCCACAAAAACACCGAATTGCTTTCCACCTAACATTTCACCCTCAACCATGTCATCCTCACGGACATTAACTATGATCCCTTTGGCAATGCACATGTTTGTTCCTGTGCATTCATGTGTAAGAGAAATTTTTTTACATGTGAATGTAATCCTATCTTGGGAAGTATTTACTGGATGATCATGACAATGAGGTTCCAAATCTGATTTTGGCCAAATCTCATAAGATCCCAATGCACCCCCTAGTGTATTCTCAAATCCTATTGGATGTGGCAAAAGAGCATCATGTTTTAACACTTTCTAAATGTTAACCACTATGGATCCCTTTTTCACCATCCTTCCATGCACCTTATGACCAATATTTGCATTGAATATGGAGCCTTCACCCACCTTCAATCCACATTGCAAAAGATCTACCTTGTCTCCAATAGAAAATGCAGAAGAGACATTTGCACCTACATAACAAATTAAACAAACTTAGTATTTGCTCAAAAAAAACAAGCAATGTACTATCAAAAACACTTAACATGTGCTTCAATATTTTAATTTACCTTTGTTATGCCTCAAATATATGATCTTCCATGGATGTAAGTCCCCTTCATCAACATCTTCCACAATCAAATGTGGTTCAATGACATCAATTATCAAAACCATAACATATCCTACATTAAGCCTTTGTCCACCATAATGAGTTGTAGTCTCTGTAGATTCAACCCTTCCTAGTCCAACAACTTGACCATTAATTAGGAGGTCAACATAGTCTCCTCTTGTCAAAATTATATTTTCCATTGTAACTCCTCCAAATTTCCGTAACACATTTGAATTGTAGTTTGTAATTAAGGTTAAGCCATATGAATTGTATGTTCAAAAAAGTAATATAGTTATAATAATTCAAAACAATAGGGTAGCCCTTTTGAATGCCACGAAACATTGTTCCCCTACATCTTGTGCACGCTAGCAAAAAGGAATTTACATATAAATTACACAAAATATATATGAAGAGATAACAATAAGAGATCCAAGGATTATTAGAGAATGATAGATATCAACTCTAATAAAACCACCAAATTCCTATTTGAATTTGGACATGGGACTTATATTATTGATGTGTGTATGAATGTGCTGGAAATCTAGCTAGAGTTAGCTTCCATTCTTAAAATGTTGCACGCTGAATGAAAGTTAATGTGTGTTAGTTTTAATAATGTATTTTTTCATCTAACAAAATCACAATGTCATCAATCAAATTACACCATGATGGAAATCTAGCTGTGTTAGTTTTCATTATGTAGTTTTTCATCTAACAAAATCACATTGTCATCAATCACATTACACCATGATGGAAATCTAGCTGTGTTAGTTTTAATAATGTAGTTTTTCATTTAACAAAATCACACCGTCATCAATCACATTACACCATGATGGAAATCTAGCTATAGTTAGCTTTCATTCATAAAACATTGCACGGTGACTAAAAGCTAATTTGTGTTAGTTTTAATATGGTAGTTTTCTATCTAACACAACCACATTGTTATCAAATACATTACACCATAATGAAAATATAATGGAATTAGCTTCCTTCTAACAACATGGCATGGTAAGTGAAACCTAACATGCGATTGCTTTCATAAGGAAGTTTTCCATCTAACACAACTACATTGTCATCAATCACATTGCACTGCGACGTAAATCTAGCTGGAGTTAGTTTTTGTTCTTAAAACATTGCACGGTTAGTGAAAGCTAAAGTGTGTTACTTTTTATAAGGTAGTTTTTCATCTAACACAACCACATTGTCATCAATTAGTTTTTCATCTAACACAACCATATTGTCATCAATTACATAGCACCATGATGGAAATCTAGTTACAGTTAACTTTCATTCTTAAAACATTGCACCGTGAGTAAAAGGTAATGTGTGTTAGTTTTTCATAATGCAGTTTTAAATCTAACACAACCACATTGTCATCAATCAAATTGCACCATGATGGAAATGTCGCTGGAGTTGGATTTCGTTCTTAAAACATTGCACGATGAGTGAAAGCTGATGTGTGTTAGTTTTCATAAGGTAGCTTTTTATCTAAAACAACCACATTGTCATCAATTATATCACACCATGATGGAAATATAGTTGGAGTTATATTTCATTTTAACAACATGTCATGATGAGAGAAAGCTAATGTGTGTTAGCTTTCATAAGGTAGTTTTTCATTTACCACAACCACATTGTCATCAATCACATTGTACCACAATGGATATCTAGTTAGAATTAGCTTTCGTCCTTAACTCATTGCACGGTGAGTGAAATCTAATGTGTGTTAGCTTTCATAATGTAGTTTTCCATCTAGCACAACCACATTGTCATCAATCACAATTCACCATAATGGAAATCTAGTTAGAGTTAGCTTTTGTTCTTAAGACATTGCACGATGAGTAAAATATAATGTGTGTTAGCTATCATAAATTAGTTTTCCATCTAACACGGTCATATTGTCCTCAATAACATTACACCATGATGGAAATATAGTTGGAGTTAGCTTTCCTTCTAACAACATGCCATGATGAGTGAAAGCAAATGTGTGTTAGTTCATTGCACCTTGATGGAAAGCTAGATGGAGTTAGCTTTTGTTCTTAAAACATTGCACAGTTGAAGTTAACGAAAATCTAGCTGAAGTTAGCTTTAGTCCTTAAATCATTGCACGATGATTGAAATCTAATGTGTTAACTTTCATAATGTAGTTTCCATCTAACACAACCAGGTTGTCATCAATCATAATGCACCATGATGGAAATCTAGTTTCTGTTAGCTTTCATACATTAGTTTTCCATCTAACACAACCACATTGTCATCAAATACATTACACCATGATGGAAATCTAGTTGGAGTTAGCTTTGCTTCTAACAACATAGTGGGATTAGTTTTCTATCTAACACAATCACATTGTCACATTGCACCGTGATGGAAATCTAGCTGGAGTTAGCTTTCGACCTTAAATCGTTGCACGGTGAGTGAAATATAATGTGTGTTCGCTTTCATAATGTAGTTTTCCATTTAACACAGCCAAATTGTCATCAATCAAAATGCACTATGTTGAAAATCTTGCTAGAGTTAGCTTTTGTTCTTAAAACGTTGCACGGTGAGTAATAGCTAATGTGTGTTAACTTTCGTAAGGTAGTTTTTCATCTAACATAGCCACATTATCATCAAATACATTACATCATGATGCAAATGTACCTGGAGTTAGCTTTCCTTCTAACAACATGGCACGATGAGTGAAATCTAATGTGTGTTAGCTTCCATAAGGTAGTTTTTCATCTAATACAACCACATCGTCATCGATCTCATTGCTCCGTGATGGAATTATAGCTGGAGTTACCTTCCGTCCTTAAATCATTACACGATGAGTGAAACATAATCTATGTTAGCTTTTATAATGTAGTTTTTCATCTAGCACAATCACATTGTCATCAATCATAATGCACCATAATCAAAATGTAGCTAGAGTTAGCTTTCATTTTTAAAACATTGCATGGTGAGTAAAGCTAATGGATGTTACCTTGCATTAAATAGTTTTTCATCTAACACAACCATATTGTCATCAAATACATTACACCATGATGGAAATCTAGCTGGAGTTAGCTTTTCTTTTAACAACATGGCACGATGAGTGAAAGCTAATATGTGTTATCTTTCATAAGGTAGTTTTCCATGTAACACAACCACATTGTCATCAAACACATTGCACCGTGTTGGAAATCTAGCTGGAGTTAACTTTTGTCCTTAAATCATTGCACAGTTAGAGAAATCTAATGTATGTTAGCATTCATAATGTAGTTTTTCATCTAGCACAACCACATTGTCATCATTCATAATGCACCAAGATGAAAATCTAGCTAGAGTTAGTTTTACTTCTTAAAACATTGCACGGTGAGTAAACTAATGTTAGCTTTCATAAAGTATTTTTCCATCTAGCACAACCACATTGTTATCACATATAATACATCATGATGAAAATATAGCTAGAGCTAGTTTTCCTTCTAACAACATGGCACTATAAGGGAAAGCTTATGTAGTTTTCCATCTAGCACAGCCACATTGTTATCACATACAATACATCATGATGAAAATATAGTTAGAGCTAGTTTTCATTCTAACAACATGGCACTATAAGGGAAAGCTTCTGTGTGTTAGCTCATTACACCATGACGAAAATCTAGCTGGAATTAGATTTTTTTTTAACATGGCACGATGAGTTATAGCTAATGTGTATTAGCTTTCATAAGGTAGTTTTCCATGTAATACAACCCCATTGTCATCAATCACATTGCGTTGCATTGGAAATCTATTTGAAGTTAGCTTTCATCCTTAAATCGTTGCACGATGAGTGAAATCTAATGTGTGTAAGCTTTCATAGTGTAGTTTTCTATCTAACAAAGTCACATTGTCATAAATCAAAATGCATCATGATAAAAAAATCTAGTTGGGGTTAGCTTTCGTTCTTAAAACATTGCACAGTGAGTAAAGGCTAATGTTTGTTAGCTTTTATAAGGTAGTTTTTAATCTAACACTGCCACATTGTCTCATTACACTGTGATAGAAATATAGCTGGAGTTATCTTTCAACCTTAAATCGTTGCACAATGAGTGAAATCTAATATGTGTTACCTTTCATAATGTATTTTTTCATTTAGCACAACCACATTGTCATCAATCAAAATGCACCATTTTGGAAATCTAGCTAGAGTTAGTTTTCGTTCTTAAAACGTTGCACGGTGAGTAATAGCTAATGTGTGTTAGCTTTTGTAAAGTAGTTTTCCATCTAACACAACCACATTGTCATCAAATACATTACATCGTAATGCAAATATAGCTAGAGTTAGCTTTCCTTCTAACATGGCATGGTGAGTGAAAGATAATGTGTGTTAGCTTTCATAAGGTAGTTTTCCATCTAACACAACACATCGTCATTAATCACATTGCACTGTGATGGAAATCTAGCTGGAGTTAGCTTTCCTTCTAACATGGCATGGTGAGTGAAAGATAATGTGTGTTAGCTTTCATAAGGTAGTTTTCCATCTAACACAACACATCGTCATTAATCACATTGCACTGTGATGGAAATCTAGCTGGAGTTAGCTTTCGTTCTTAAATCATTGCACAGTGAGTGAAATATAATGTGTTAGCTTTCATAATATAGTTTTCCATCCAGCACAACCACATTATCATTAATCACAATGCACTATGATGGAAATCTAGCTAGAGTTAACTTTCATTCTTAAAACATTGCATGGTCAATAAAACTAACGTATGTTAGCTTTCATAAGGTAATTTTTCATCTAACATAGCCACATTGTTATCAAATACATTACACCATGATGCAAATCTAGTTGGAGTTAGCTTTCCTTCTAACAACATGGCACTATAAGGGAAAGATTATGTGTGTTAGCTCATTACACCATGATGGAAATCTAGCTAGAGTTAGCTTTCCTTTAAACAACATGGCATAAAGAGTGAAAGCTAATGTGTGTTAGCTTTCATAAGGTAGTTTTCCATGTAACACAACCACATTTTCATCAAGCACATTGCATCGTGTTGGAATTCTAGTTGGAGTTAGCTTTCATCCATAAATTGTTGCACGGTGAGTGAAATCTAATGTGTGTAAGATTTCATAGTGTATTTTATCATCTAGCACAACCACATTATCATCAATCACAATGCACCATGATGGAAATCTAGCTGGAGTTAGCTTTCGTTCTTAAAACATTGCACAGTGAGTAAAGCTAATATCTATTAGCCTTCATAATGTATTTTTTCATCTAACATAACCACATTATCATCAAATACATTACACCATGATGAAAATCTAGTTGGAGTTAGCTTTCCTTCTAACAACATGGCACTATAAAGGAAAGCTTATGTGTGTTATCTCATTACACCATGATGAAAAACTAGTTGGAGTTAGCTTTCCTTTAAAAACATGGCACAATAAGTGAAAGCTAATGTGTATTAGCTTTCATAAGGTAGTTTTCCATCTAACACAACCACATTGTCACATTGCACCATGATGAAAATCTAGCTGGAGTTAGCTTTCAACATTAAATCTTTACATGGTGAGTGGAATCTAATGTGTGTTAACTTTCATAATGTAGTTTTCTATTTAACACAACCACACTCTCATCAATCAAAATGCACCATTTTGGAAATCTAGCTAGAGTTAGCTTTCGTTCTTAAAACGTTGCATGGTGAGTAATAACTAAAGTATGTTAGCTTTTGTAAGGTAGTTTTCAATCTAACACAACCACATTGTCATCAAATACATTACACCATAATGCAAATCTAGCTGGAGTTAGCTTTCCTTCTAACAACATGGCACAATGAGTGAAAGATAATGTGTGTTAGCTTTCATAACTTAGTTTTCCATCTAACACAACACATCGTCATTGATCACATTGCACCGTGATGAAAATCTAGATGGAGCTTTTGTCCTTAAATCATTGCACGATGAGTGAAATCTAATGTGTGTTAGATTTTATAATGTAGCTTTTCATCTAGCACAACCACATTGTCATCAATCACAATGTACAATGATGGAAATCTGGCTAGAGTTAGTTTTCGTTCTTAAAACATTGCACGATGAGTAAAGCTAATATCTATTAGCCTTCATAATGTAGTTTTTCATCTAACACAACCACATTGTCATCAAATACATTACACCATGATATAAATCTAGTTGGAGTTAGCTTTCCTTCTAACAACATGGCACTATAAAGGAAAGCTTATGTGTGTTAGCTCATTACACCATGATAAAAATCTAGCCGGAGTTGGATTTCTTTTAACAACATGGCACAATAAGTGAAAGCTAATGTGTATTAGCTTTCATAAGGTAGTTTTCCATCTAACACAACCACATTGTCACATTGCACCATGATGGAAATCTAGCTGGAGTTAGCTTTCAACATTAAATCTTTACACGGTGAGTGAAATCTAATGTGTGCTAACTTTCATAATGTAGTTTTTTATTTAACACAACCACACTGTCATCAATCAAAATGCACCATTTTGGAAATCTAGCTAGAGTTAGATTTTGTTCTTAAAATGTTGCATGGTGAGTAATAACTAATGTATGTTATATTTTGTAAGGTAGTTTTACATCTAACACAACCACATTGTCATCAAATACATTACACCATGATGCAAATCTATCTGGAGTTAGCTTTCCTTCTAACAACATGGCACAATGAGTGAAAGATAATGTGTGTTAGATTTCATAATGTAGTTTTCCATCTAACACAACATGTACATCGTCATTGATCACATTGCACCGTGATGGAAATCAAGATGGAGTTAGCTTTCATCCTTAAATCATTGCACAATGAGTGAAATCTAATGTGTGTTAGATTTTATAATGTAGCTTTTCATCTAGCACAACCACATTGTCATCAATCACAATGCACAATGATGGAAATCTAGCTAGAGTTATTTTTCGTTCTTAAAACATTGCAGGGTCAGTAAAGCTAATGTATGTTAGATTTCATAAGGTAGTTTTTCATCTAACACAGCCACATTGTTATCAAATACATTACAC